>VWZI01010650.1:1491909-1755632 GCA_013396835.1 Psilopogon haemacephalus
ATAGGAATGGTCAACCAAGCTGTGATTTCTGATAGGTACTTCAGTTGAGTTGTTCACTGCTTTTGTTTGTTCGCATGCAAATTTCCCAGCAACGCTTGAGTCAGAACTGATTTAACAGCTAAGTGCATGAGATACTGAAGAGTCTGAAACTGCTGTGAATTTTTGGCCTTGCTTCCTGAAGTGCAATGCTACTTGGTAGACAGGTTAGCAATGTCAGCCTTTCAGCTGCCCTTGTGAAGTGCATAGACTCCCTCCGGAATACATGCGTGGATCCACACCTCCAGGGAGTATTCTTAGATGTCCAGCACAGCTAGGATTAATGATGTATAGACAGGCAAGATCTTAATTTAAAAAATGCCTTTATCTTTGCCCGAGGAGGCAGGTGTTATTTGTAATCTGGGCTATGAAAAAGCAGCTAATTTGAGGGCAGCTTGCTGTGGAATGGACTTAGGTCCTAAAAGTGTTCATATGATAAATCCTGCAGTCTAGGGAAGTGGTGTATTTTCAGGGGTTGGTTGCTTTTAGTTTCTCCAGCTGGAGCTGCACATTGTGTCTGAGTATTTAACACTGTTGTTAAATGTTGTGCAAGATCCTTTGCAGCAGGACCTTGAACCTCAGGCATTCGTGCTTCAGCCTGTACCCTTACTCTCCAGCTGCAGATCCTGCTGATAATACAGAATTAGTTCCACAGAATGGAGCACACACCAAACCACTCAGCCCAGAATAGGCAATCATGTCCTAGTTTTGCTAGGATATAAAGGATCTGGGTTAATTTTCTTATTCCACAGTGGAAACTGATTGGAAAATAGAGGGTTGAGTTTCTCTTGCAGGGTAATGAAGTGAATAAAGTCTTCTAACACTTATGTTCCTGCAGGTTGTCCTGGAGAGGGGAATGTAGGTATTACCTTGAATGTGTTTGAGGATTAGCTATAGTCTGGAGGGTGGAAAATGCTATTTTATACCCACTGATGCTCAAACTGGCTCTGTAGGTGCAAGGCAGCAGTGGTGCGTGTGGGCTTTACCTAGCTGAAACTTAAGCCATCTGAATTCAGATGGTAGCTGAGAGGCAGTTCTCTGGTATCTAAACAGCAACTTAGTTATTCAAGGTCTCTTCCAGCCCCTGGCATTCTATCATGTAAATAATATATTCTGCCTACTTCAGTCCTATCTCTGTTATCAATATGAGGAAATGAGCCCCAGTGTCTCTGCTCAGCAGAAGATCGCACAGCCTGGTACTTGCTGTCCTCTGCTCTTCCTGCCATGGGGAAGGATTGGGTTCCTCTGGGCTGGAGGGTGCTAACAAGTGTGAAGGATGGGTGGCTGGGGACAGGCCCTCCATTACAGGGCAGGTGATGAACTAAAAGTCAAAAAGAGATCCGGGCTTGATAACAAGAGAAATAACTAGAGTCCTGTAGGAGCTTTTCAGCTTTCTCAGGTCGAGCTTATGGAGAGCTGCAGTCTGATGTTTCCATTGTGCTTTAATCAGCTCGTGTACACCAGAATTTATCAGCTTGCTCAGCTGATAGCAGCAGCAGACAGCATCAGCTTTCCCTGAGTGTGAGTTTTCTAGTTGCTGGTGCATTAGAAAACCAGCTCAATCATTTATACAGTGTCTACAACACAGTTATCTGTGCTATTGTATTTTTTCACCCACAAGTAACTGAGCCCCATTCTTGTTAACATACACTTAGCAATTCAGGAATCCTGTCACATTATCTCCTGCTGCATGTATTAGTCAGCCAGAATAAAAATAACCTTGAATGCCAGTGAAGATCAGAGTTCTCCCAGCCTTAGTCTTGATGTCAGGGCAAGAGAAGAGACAGGCTCCTGACAGGTAGTAGTACAGCAACATCCAGAAAGGCTGTGCCACTTTGGTATGGATGACTTCAGCCATTGCCAAGTAAACTTACTCAACCACATGCTGAAAAGAAGTTTCAGGGAGTCGTTAAAAAAAAACACTTCAGTATGTATCTAGCACTCTTTCACATTGTTAAGGTGTGTGTCTTCAGTGGCACATACTGGTAAATTACAAATATTATTTTCAGAAGTTGTAGTAGTCCTTGGAGCCAAATTTCACTTCAGACGTATGTAAAGGAGATTTTTTTTCCCCCCAATTAATTTTTTTTAGCTACACGAACACTGTACAAAGGTTGAGGGTTGTTCTGATTAAACACAGCGGAAGGATTACAGAATCACAGAATGTCAGGGCCTGGAAGGGACCTCGAAACCTCATCCAGTCCAATACCCCTGCCAGAGCAGGATCACCTAAACCAGGTCTCACAGGAACACATCCAGGTGGGTTTTAAATATCTCTGCAGAGGGAGACTCCACAACCCCCATGGGCAGCCTGTTCCAGTGTTCTGTCACCCTCACAGGGAAAAAATACCTCCTCATGTTTAAATGAAACTTCCTGTGCCTCAGCTTCCACCCATTGCCTGTCATCAGGCATCACCCAGTAGAGCCTGGCTCCAGACTCATGGCACTCAGCCTTTACATATTCATAAACATTGGTGAGGTCACTTCTCAGTCTTCTCCAAGCAGGAGAGCCCCAGCTCCCTCAGGCTCTCCTCATAAGAGAGATGTTCCATTCCCTTCATCATCTTTGTAGCTCTGTGCTGGACTCTCTCAAGCAGTTCTATGTCCTTCTTGAACCGGGGGACCCAGAACTGGACACAACTGGATTCAACTAAGGAAAATTAGTGCAACACCATCATTATACATGGGGCTACCTATCTTATCCAAGTGTTCAAGTCCTTTATGGTATCCCTTTGCAAGTGAGATTTTAACAGCAGAGGAGTTTCTAACAGCTTGTTTTTCACAACTGGATGTGTTGAGCTGCAAGTGGCTTTTTCATCTCCATTCCCTGTTTGTGGTGGCATCATTAGTGCTCCTCCCAGCTGTAAACATGCCATGGCATGCTTCCAGTGCTGTAGTGTTGATAAAGATGAGTCACCAGACATGGAGTTGCATGGCTTCCAGCCGTCATATTGTCAGCCCACTTGGATTTGTTCAGCACTGAGTGACTGAGACCCCAGCTTGAGATGTTAAGGAGAGTTTGCTGATCCAGTGACTGTGCTTCCCTCCATTCAAAACCTGGAGCATGGGGGAAGCCAGGCTGCTGGAGGTGACATTTTTGCATAGCATACAAAACAAATTCCTGACCTCTTGGGGCTATTTATTAACTCTGGTGGTTTGGCCAAATTCCAATGTGAATAATTATCCCTGCATTTTGCTGGTTTTAATTAACAGTTATATTCATTTTCTGTCCTAGCTTGTTGTGATTGGATGTTAATCAGTCACTGTGTTTTGCTCTGTAGGTGGGAGTTGCATTTTAATATGGGAGACACAGATTCAGCAGCTCAGATGTCTGGGCTATTTGCTTAGCTGTGGATAAATGTTATTTTAGCCTAGACAAAAGGAAATTAAGGCGAGGACTGTATGTCTGTAATATAAGATAAAATAAGTGAACTTAAACTACCTCATAGTTGTCTGCAAGCCCAGATATATTGCCGTGTAATAACACAAGAGACATGGCTTCCACACAGACCATGCCTTTTCCTGTTTGGCACCAGAGACAATAAAAATTTAGTGTGCCTTTAGAAGTTAAAGGTTAATCTACTCATAGCTGTGTCCATGAACAGCAAAAGTATTTTCATTGTAGGCATGTGCAGTTTGCTTGATATCAGCATGGGGGACAGATGAATACTTTTAATAGTGGAAAAAAAAATCTGTATTGAAGAACTAAAGGGGAAAATATGGCAATAGTTAATTAACATTTTAAATACATAGTCCTGCAGAATGCAGATTTAACTGTAAGAGGAGGATGAAGAATATGTGACAGAGGTGTTTGGGTCTCTTAAATATGCATTTCTGTATCTTAGCATATTTAGATTTCTTTCAAGGGTAAATTTGTATTGCTTGATTAGAAAGTAATTATAACTCCTTTCTGGTGTGCTTCGTGCTTCTGCAATTTG
This sequence comes from Psilopogon haemacephalus, assembly GCA_013396835.1. Lineage (NCBI taxonomy): Eukaryota > Metazoa > Chordata > Aves > Piciformes > Megalaimidae > Psilopogon > Psilopogon haemacephalus. The sequence continues at coordinate 1,495,884 of VWZI01010650.1, forward strand.
TTTACAATTCCAGCTTGCTGCTATATGTGATCTGTGGGGTTTTTTTGCTTTCATTTAAGGACTTACTATACGAAACTGGAGCTCCCAGAAGAGTTTTAACTCTAGATGTTTGTAATAGTTTAATGATAGGACACTTAAGTCTCACCCTGAATCATATTAAAAAAATAATCAGTTTTTAATGCTCAAGCATTACAGCTTCTTTATTGGCCTCTAGAGTAATGCAAAGCAGCCCAAGCACAGGGCTGAGCTAGGCAGGCTCATGGATGCTTTGTTCTGTCAGTGCTGTTAAGAGCAGGTGCTTAAACTTCACCTTCCCTTTGGGATCCCAATTCTTTCTGTATGGCCTATAGGTTCCTCCCCCCTATGTGCTTCAAATAGCTTGTGCCCCCTGTGCATTTTTGTTTAAATAAAATAACATTGGCTTTCTTTGCTGCCTAGGCAAATAGGAGAGAATCTGATTGTTCCTGGAGGAGTCAAGACCATAGAGGCTAATGGGCGCATGGTTATTCCTGGGGGAATAGATGTCAACACTTACCTACAAAAGCCCTACCAAGGAATGACTGCTGTTGATGACTTCTATCAAGGCACAAAAGCAGCATTAGCAGGGGGCACCACCATGATCAGTGAGTAGCAGCAGTACTAACTCTCCTCACTCCCAGCTGAAGCTCGTGTACTATAGATGGGGATAGCTGCAGAAGGCTCCGTATCTGACATCATCTGCAGTGGATCTTCAACAGTGGGCACTGTGTTGTTAATCCATTCATTGTGATGCCAAGAGACATGGTTTAGCACCAGACTTGGTAGTTAAATGATAATTAGACTCGGTGATCTTAAAGGTGTTTTCTAACCAAAATGATTCTGTGGCTCTATCACTGTCGCCCAGGGCTGGCCTGAAAACGAACCTACCTAGAAAGAAACAGGCAGTGGCATGGGGAATTGTCTCTTGGGTTTCTCTCTGAAATACAGAAGGAGCACTGGGGAAATATCATACCTGCTCTTGGGAGTTTTGAAAAAAACACCTAGTTAGTGCAGTAAATATGTGGCACAGAAAAACTGAAAAACACCTGCTGTTCCCACCTAGGGAGATTTCAGGGGCTTTGGAAAGCAGAAGATGCTAATTTATGAGCTTGCATTTGGCACCTGGAATTGAGAAAGTGTTTACCAGAGATGTCCTGGAGCAACATCTTTCTTGATGGAAGGAAGAAGTGTTTCTTGGTTGTTTAAGACCCTCTTCTGTCTATCTGATGACAGAATGAGCTCTTTCCTGCTACTGATGAGGCTTTGTGAGGCAGTTGTTCATGTGACATAAATTGTCTTAGCTTCCTGTCTCAGAGGAGCTGCGCAGCAGGGTTTTACTCCCACTGGCGTGGAATGTGGCTTTTTTTTGCTGAGTGATACTATTCCTGTTCAGCAGCTTGTGTCAGCTGAAAGGATCTCTGGCAATATGCACAAAATGCAGTGCTGCTCATTACTCCTATAATATTTTTTTTCAATGAATGTTCTTCAGTTGAGGCTTCCTTCACAGCGTTAGGTTTGCAGATGTCAGTGGTAAGCCTCTTGTACTTCGTTGCCATGATTACCTTTGCCCTAGCCCTGCAAAGATAAGTAGCCATGTCTCTTTCATGCCAGTAAACACTGTGTCATGATCAGATGCAGAAAGGCTTGAGACAGGGAAGATGTGTAGTTGCAGCACGCTTGATGTGCCTTGTAGTGTGGCTGAGTGTTTGTGCTCTACATCATTTCTGTTCAGACCTTTGGCTGTGTTCCTGGTTCTGGATGTTGAGAAAGCATTTGCCATCTCCACTGATATATTGGTAAATACAGGATCAATTCAGTGCCTATAAGGCACTGGTTAATAATAATGTTTACTATTAAATACGTAGAAACAGAGACCTCAGACAATAAATACAGATAAGTCCAGAACCTGTGGAATTTTACAAAACAGTAAAGGAAAAAACTTAAACTGTGCAATGTTTGAATCCTCCACTTTTGTCTATGGATGCTGCACCAAGTAGGTTGCCAGACTCATTTGTAGTACAGACTGTCCACAAAGTCTGCTATACCTGAGACAGCAGGGGCTGGCTAATATCTCAAAGTCAGTGCCTGCACACAACCTGCCTCCAAGGCTTCTCTTTTGGCTGAACTGCTGGAAGGCTACTGACAGGCACTGAAGAAATTTGAGCAGTGTGCAATCTGGCTAACAGATGCTGAATCTCTTTTCCAGTTGACCACGTGTTTCCAGAACCTGGATCAAGTTTACTGACCTCCTTTGAGAAGTGGCACGAGGCAGCTGACACCAAATCCTGTTGTGATTACTCTCTCCATGTGGACATCACCAGCTGGTATGATGGGATTCGAGAAGAGCTGGAAGTGCTGGTGCAAGACAAAGGTTAGTGAGTGAAAATCAGATTTTTTTTCTTGTGTTTTGTTTCATTGAAATATCATATGGAGGTAAAATGTTGAAGTGTTTTAATGAATGCATCATCCAGAACAGAAATGCAGAGGCACTGGTTATCCTGCCCAAGGTTCCCCACTACCTTGAACTTCTACACATGCTTGGTCTTGTGTAAAATGGACCTAAAACTGTGTACTGGTGGTACTCAGCAGTAAGGCCCAGGAAGGGATAAAGTTTACCCCAATATTAGACATAGAAAATGAAGATGTGTATGTTGCCAGTTACGAAGGTATCACATTGTGGTTGGTTGTACCTGTGGAAATAGGTTCAGACATTGCATGCTTGGGGTTTATTTTAAGATAGATCTCACAGATCAGTATTTCAGGTAGCCAGCCAGATGCCTTAGATCCTCTGTATCATGAATGGAGAGAACGAGACACTGAAGTGTAGCAGCTCAGATTTTAATTAGACTGAAATTGCCCATTTAGCTGCCTCAAAGTAAGCCCAAATGTGAAGAGCACATGTGTCTGAGAAATGGTCATCACAGGCTGTTGCTCATTTCTCAGCACTGGCTTAGGATAATTTACTTGTGAGACTATAAAACATGCCTGTATTTTTAAAATAGGTTCAAGTTATTAGAAAAAAAAAAAAAAAGGAAGATATTAAACTTAGGTACCTAATACTGAGAAATGTCCTGATTTTCTCAAGTGCTTGGTCTCCAGTGGTGTTCCCTGCAGTTACCAGGAGGCACTTTGTTTCGGGACTTAATAAAACCAGGTCACTTATTTAGGAATCTATTTAAGCCACTTAAAGGCTTGATTCAGTTCAATTAACAGGTCTACTATCATGTGAGATCTGTAGGTTATCCTAGCTGAATTCCAGCTACCACTGCAGAACAGCACAGGTGAAAACTCCTATAAATCCTTTTAGATATGTGTGCCAGCTCAGTGTGGCAGTTCCATATATGGAGGCTAAATTGGTGGTACCAGATACCAGGTATCTGTGATCAAGGTCCTTAAAATTCTGACAGCATGATTATATTTTTTTTGTCCAGAAACAGATTTTTAACAATATTTTTCACTTGGTGCTTTCCTTGAACATGCATGAATATTAATAAGGAAATCTTTCTGACATGAGGTGTAGTTACTGTGGGTAAATCTAGATGACCCTTGTGTTGGAAACTCTAACATGCAGCATCCTTTGGAAGGTGTAATGCTGGTAGTGATCAAGAGTTGAAAATTTTTCCTTTTAAAAATTCATATGGAAAACCAAAGCAAAATCCTAGTTTTGAGTGAGCAGTTGTTCACTGGGATGCTGTGGAGGTGCAGCCACACAGGAAAATTTATCCTCTATGGCAGAACATTAGCAGTACATGTACTGTATAACCAGAGTTTAGGCAACAAAAGCCTTACATCAGCCAGACTACACATAATTTAGAGAAACTGCAGCTGGTCTTATGTAGGTCTTTATAGTAATATATGTGATTTTTACAAGGTGATGACATCTGTCAACACTGGTGGTGCCAAATCTGTGCTGTTTCCCTGCCCTCAGCGTTAACATGGACACGCTGCTCTGGCTCATCTGAGTGTGCTCTCACAGTGCCTTGTTTCAAAGGGTGGATACCATTTTCCAGAGCTCCAGGATCACAGATGGCTCAGCACTCCCAAATTTGTCCGAGGGCTGACATTAAAAGCCTGGTGCAGATGGTTAGATTAATAGTTGTCTCCAACTATCAAAATGTGCATTTCCAATATAAATCTGCCCTGCCTTTCAGCCTTCAGCAGAAGCAGGATTCCCTTCCACAGTTGCTGAACCAGGGCGTATGCTGGGGCTCTTGGTGGCCTCTTTGGTGGTGATAGCATTGGGAGGTCACCTTTGCTCTCACAAATGCTGCAGGAGGTCTCAGGCAGTCGATGTGAATTAGTGTCATGTGCTAGGAGACACAAGGTAAGGGTGGGCATGAAAGCACCAGCACAACAAGGAGTAGGGGAGCGTGGCAAGGGCTTTCAAGTTAATGGGTAATATCTGCTGATAATTGGAAACATTTGAGCCCTCTGGTGCAAACAGAGGTGATGTCAGCAGAGTGACACTGGTTTACATCGGCTGGGAGTCTGGATTGAATTTGTCCTTGGCTGGTGGGTGGGTTAGCTGAGTAACAGTGCTGCCTGTGGCTGATACAGCCTTGGCTTCAGGAACAGAGGAGGTGCTGAGGTGCCTTGTCATGAGGTGTAAGTGAATAATTAATCAGTTCTAAATCAACACCAAGCTAATTTGAGGAGACAGGCTTTGTGGAAGGGCCTGGAGATGTAAAACAAAATGTTGATAATAAAGGCTGAAGCTTGTAGAATTTAGCTGATCTGGGATTAGGATTCTTCAGCACGTGCAAATGAACAACAGCCTGAGATGTGATGGCTGAGACCTCACTTGTTCCTTTACTGCACTGTTCAAAACCACCTGTAGCACTGTCTGAAATTTGGGGAAGATCCTTTTAAGTGCTGCTGGTGTGAGAGCAAGCAGGACACTAAGAAGAATGTAGGAATATTAAGCATTAAGGTCAATAAGCTGCAGACCAGAGCTTTTTAAAAACACATTTCTGATGAGAGAGGGCAGAGTCTGTTCTGGGCTGCCTATATAATACTTTGTGTTACTTTACCTTTGTATCTTGTAAAGGTTCAAACCATCTCTCCTGTTAGCTGTAAAGGCAGCCCATGAGATACCCTTTGTGCATTTAGTTGGGTGAACACTGCTTCTGCAGTGTGGGAGTTGTCTGGAAGGGAGAAGCTCAGGATCACATGGGACCAGCAGAAGATAAAAAGGCAATAAAAGAAAAAGGAAGAGAATTTCTATCACTTGGGTCACTATATGTCTTCCAACCACATAACCCACATTACCTTATGTCCTGTGGTTTTGTGGCTGAATGAATTACCTTTGGCTAGCTCCCAGCGGATAAGCAGAAGCAATGGATAAGCCAGTGCCTTGCCCCTAGAGAAATGTGTACGAGAGGATTCAGTCACATGCCATCACCAAGGCTAGTTGGCATGGCTTGGACCAGCCTTGACATGTCTCTCATTGCTTCATGTGTGCATGGTCACTCATGCAGAAAGGTGGCTCCCAGGTCTGAGACACTGTGTGGGTTTGTGAAGAGAAACAGAACTTTCCTGCATGATAGTCTGGGCAGATGTGCACAGTCAGAGGGGAGATGGTGCTGCAGGCAGGAGGCTCTACACACTGGCCCCAGGGAAGGTGTAATCAAGCTGAATGGATGTTTTAAAGCAGGGCCATACTGAGTACATTGAAAGTGTGCAGTGAAGAATAGGCTGAGGGGTTGCAGCTAGTAAAGCCCATGTGTGTTTTCTGGGAACTTGAGAAATAGGAAAATAGGAAGAAAGGATGGGGGCTTGCAGGCTGACAGAGCTCCATGGTCCAGGCTCAGCTTGGAAGTCAGCAGGGAGGGGCCAGCTTCTGCTTTGTATTTCTCTCTGAGCTGCCTGGATTTAGCAGGAAGATATAATACAAGGGATTGTTTCAAGGTTTTATCCTGGGGTATTTCAGTCTTGTAATTGTGAATTAAAGAAGGCTCTGTGTGAGTGTGAACAGCTATGCCCTCTGCAAGAGGATATAGCTGCATCTTCTAGTCTCCTGGAGAACTTGTGTGTTCATCAGAGAGCCTTTATTCATTTGGGGTGGCTAACATAAATAGCATGAACAGATCTCTTCCCTCTTGCCTGAGGAAATGCAGTTTTCATCACAGTTGCTTTGAAATGCAGCATACATGACTTGGACCGCTTAGAATTTACTTTTCTTTTAAGTTAGAAAATTGAGATCAGCTCATGTACCAAGCTGGGGATGCTGTCAGTAGACCAGAGAGTAAGGCAAATTGATAATGAATTCTTATGTACAGAAAATATGAGCAGAAGATGTTTGGAATTCCCATTCCATTAGACTCTAAAGCTGGCTAAATAATCGAATCTTTGAAATAAAGAGCAAAACTTGTAGGGGCTTGAATACAGTTGGTTCTTGGCAGCCAACACCCAGCACTGGCATTTCTTGCTGATCTCTAAAATTAGGAGCTGTCATTTTTCATAGTTTTGTATGACTGCCAGCATAAATCCTTCCATCTTTGGCAGGTGTAAGGAGAAGTATGATGAGCTGCCCTTGTAATGGGTTTTAGGCTTTGCTTCCACCCCTTCCTCTGCCATCAGCTAAGCTAGGTGCTTTGAGAAGCAAGGTCAAGGAAAAGCAGGTCTGCATGCAGTTTCACATACACAGTTTGCACAGCCTTTCAGCACTTTGGGTAAACTTAACTAGAAGCTTATCTTTTAAAAAGTAGTTTGGGGTCTAGCTGAAGTGTTTTCCTGATTAGCTAAAGAAAGCTGAAAAGAAAGGAACTCACAGGACCTCCCTTATACAGGTTCTTTTAAACTTCATGCATTTTCTGTGCTGCTTTAGGCACCATTGCTTATTTGTGATTTGGCTACCAGCCGTCTTGCGTGTGGTGATGGCTGAGGGTAGCCTGGGTTGAACACAGGAAATCCACAGGTTCCAGCAAATTCCCCCAGAGAGGAAAAGATTCAAGCTTATAGTCCCAGCAACTGTAGTCCATAGAATCATAGAACTGTAGAATGGTCTGGGTTGGAAGAGACCTCCAAAGGTCATCTAGTCCAACCCCCTCTGCAGTCAGCAGGGGCATCCTCAACTAGATCAGGTTGTCCAGAGCCTTGTCGAGCCTCACTTTGAATATCTCCAGGGATGGGCCCCAACCACGTCCCTGGGCAGCCTGTTCCAGTGTTCCACTGCCCTCATGATAAAGTTATGGAGCCATGCTTTACTTCTGGCAGTTGCTGGTGAAAAGCCTGGTCCAGACATATTCTCTGACTTATTTTTCCTGAAGTTTTTGTTAAAATACAATTGAAGTACCCAGTGACATGGCAACACTTTTGAATTTTGTCTTGGAACAGGAGTGAACTCTTTTCAAGTCTACATGGCCTACAAAGATCTCTACCAAATGTCCGACAGCCAGGTATTGCTCTGAGTGCTTTTCCTTGCTCTGATCTTGTTCCCTTCTTCTGTGGTCTCTTAGCATTTGAGGAATTGCTGAGGCTGAGTCCCAGAGAAATGTTCTTGCAGACCTAAGTGGCACTGGGGGAAATGTGCAGGGGAGGAGTTCTATCTGGAGGGTCAGCGCTGAACATCTGCACATGCTCCTTTGAGTGGATGACATTCACTGTTCTGCAGAGATTTTCTGGTGTCTCCCAACACTGCAGCCACTCACATTGCTTAGGATTTCCCTCTCACTTTATTTTGCTTTCAAGAACTCTAGGAGAGAGTGGGGAAAATAATGAGGCAGTCGAGGCAGTGGTTTCAAGGATTTGTCAGTTGCTGCAAAGAGCTAAATGGAGTTGCTCTTTGGGGGAGGTGGCCTTCTCTCATTAGAGCAGGAGGTAACAATGAGCTTGTTTGTTCAGAGCTCATTACAGATTCCAGACTCTTCAGCTTTCCCATTCACGAGTGTCAGGTCATTGTAAATGGACAATGGCATCTGTTAGTAATAATAATGTTTGCTTATTCAGTTGAGAAAATGTTTCTTTCTTGCTTATTCCCAGAGCTGTAGCTCTGGGCCTCTTAAATAAGTGTTGTTATATCTCCAATACATGTGGTTTTAATTGGAATTTTAGACATAATAATATATAAATATTCTCTGAGAGGCAATTTGCTGTTTACCTAGATAATTACCAGCATGGAAGGTGCAAAAACTCAGGTGAACAGGGAGGTCTGAGTGTTAAGTAACATGTTTTCTTATTCAGCAGTGTTTCCTTCTTTGTACCACCTGCAGCTTTATGAAGCCTTTACCTTTCTAAAAAGTCTTGGGGCTGTTATCCTGGTCCATGCTGAAAATGGAGACTTAATAGCTCAGGTGAGTGAACTGTCGATTTTGCTTCATTTTGTGAGAAGATAGGCATGAGAGAGAGATAAACCCCTCCAGTCAGAGTGTGGGTAGGATGAAGGGAACTACCTGCCTTAATTGAATCTGATGCCCTGCACACTGCTGATGTAAAGCCTGAGGTGAGAGGATGGAGGCCCTTTTGCTAGCTTTGATGGAAGCATCTTTGAGGTAGAACAGTGATGGAGATAGGTCCTTGCCTTGGCAGCAGATGAGGACTGGGTAAGGAGGGCAAAAGGACTCAAGATCTCAGTCCAGCAGAGACAAGCGAATCAGAACAACATAAAGCTTTCCTCAAGAGTTTTTTGAGGGCAAAAAGTGTAACTGGGAAGACACTGCTGGTGTCTTTAGCTGCAGCTATCAGCATAAGCAGTGTAGTGAATTTGGAATGGGTGGTAAAGCTCTCAAACATTTTTGGTTTTGAGAATATTAATGTAAATCTGAAGTTTGAGAATAAGTAGCCAGCATGATCTTCTAAACTTTTCAAAAGCATGCATTCAGGTGTAAGCTATGCTCTTTGAACATGCCTCTCACAACCAGCAAACTGTCCTGGATCCCCAGTGTGCTCTGCAGGTCTGATTCTCCATGTAGTAGTGTCCTCACAGTGAGTATGCTACAGCTCTGATCTGTGCCACAGCACACTGAAAGAGGACAGCAGTCTAGAGTAAACCTCCCACTGGTGTTTCTGAGGCCAGGATTCCCCATATTAATCAGAGTGGGTAGGTTTGGGTGGGTGTTATTAGATTTTATGCATCTGTGGCAGTTTAATCTTTTAAGGCTGTTGCAGAGTTGTCTCCTTCCTCTGATCCCTTGGAAGTGCACAGAGCCCCTCTGGGGTCCATGAGGCTCTGAGTGAGCTGACTGATTTATCTGCTGAGCTCTTTATCTGCTGACTTATCCACTAAGGACTGTGCTGCAGAGCTGACAGCAATGACAATAGCTAAAAGCAGGCTGCCCTTGAGATATGGTCTAGGGAAGCCACCTTGTTGCATGGGTAAGGGAGAGTCTTCAATGGAAGTATGAGTGGTTGGACACTGTGGGCTCTTGCCCATGTAGGTTTATTTTGTGCTTTTTATCCCTGTATGAAATCCTGTCCTTTATCTCCCTGGTAAGGATTTAGCTCCTTTCAGAGCCTTCTCTCCCTTTTCTCTTCAAGTTTGGCTCAGAAGTTACTGGTGAGGAGTCAACAGGCACATACAGTGTGCAGTTGTGTCCTTCCACTGCTGAAACCAGGTGAAAACCCTCATTTGGATTCAAGAGAGGGAAATTAAAAAAAAAAAGAAAAAAGAAAAAAAGAAAGCTGATTTGCCATGAAGTTTAGCATGATTTAAATCTATCAAAATCTATGGTTTCAAGTTTTAATACAACTCAAAATACCCTGGAGAACATAAATAAATAATGAGCCACATAATAAATCAATGTTACTGTAGGAATAATGGGGAAATGAAACCAACCCAATGGTACCCATGATGTTTTGATGTGTTCCCCACTCACATCAAGGCATGATGGTGGAACTGCTTTTCTGATAGAAACCTGCTTCAATTACAATCTTCCTTTATCAGCTTTAATATATAGCCATGGAATATGAACATACAAGACAGAAAAATTATGAGGGGAAGAGGAAGTGCTGAATAAATGTGAATTATGTTCTGCATCACCACATTCCTTCACCATTGCCATGTCTCATAAAGTCAGGCTTTCCTTATGCTTTCATTAAAAGGGCTATTTGGGTAGTGAGAAGAAAGCTGTCTGCAGGGAGGCTTTTCAGGACTGTCCTGTGTGAAAATACAAATTTGATCTTATCAAACAGCTCTTCTAGCTTATTAGCACCACAAAATCCTCTTACACTGGGTAATTTTATCATATGGTCTGATTTGATGACTTCTTCAAGGTTCAAATCTGTGCTAGTTTGTGTAACCTTATTTGTATAATCTTTCTTTTTTTTTCTAATATTTGTAACTTTATTTTTGGTTGTACTTTAATTATCTGAATTCTTTAACTGGCACTGTTCAGAGCTGCTGCATTGATGATTTAGAGCAGGTATTATTAAGAATGTCTGTGAAAGACTATGATTTTCTACCTAAAACGTTCTTAATTACAAAGTCAGACAAATGTGTTCCTATTAATGCCTCTTCAGCCTTGATTGATTGCAGCAAAGCCAAAAGCACGTGTAAATAGTATCTTGCTCAGGAGTATGTTGGTAATGTGTCAGATTTTCACCCTTGGGGACCTGGGATCAAATATTTATTAGGTGACACAGCGAAGTATGTTCAGTAACTTCATCCCGGTCTCTAGGGGACATTTGTCTGTATCACAGAGTCATTACATTGGTTGAACTTGGCTCATTAAAGACCTGTGGGCAGCTGGGGGCAGGGTCAGAGGTATATTAACAGCTCTACTCCTACTTCTGCTCTGCTGCAGACCTGGGCCAACCTCAGATCAGAAGTGGTGGACCATCCTTTTCTGCAAAGACGGACATTTATTTCAATACCACTTCTTGATCTTCACTTAAAAGACAGGTGGAGCTTCTTGTCTGTATAAGAAAATGTATCCCACTGCTGTGAAGCTGGATGGCAGGGGTTTTTTTCTGACAAACCCCCACCAGTCCTAAGATGGGCTTTTTGGTGTGGCCACAGTGCCCTCACAACTAGAGAACACTGCTTTGCTTTTGTGAGAATCTAATTTTATCAATTAGCTTTGTAAGAAAAGTGTGTTACAGAAAAGTAGATGCCAAAGACAAGAGTTTATTTGATAAAATGTCAGCAATGCTCAAAATTTGAGGAAGGATTGCAGCCAGAGAGCAACCTGTGCAGACAAAGAAAGAATTGCAGGTTAGAAATATCCATAACTGCCTATTTAGTGTATTGATTGAAGCCTGTTCCCTGGGTTGGTGTCTTGGTGCCAAGTAAGAGTTTCTGGAGAGCGAAGATTTCCAAAGGTGCAGTCCAACAGCTCCATGCACAAATCCTTTCTGTTGCTCTGCAAAGACAAATCTGCCCCTGAAATCTCTGCTGGCATCATGTAGCAAATGCTGGGGTGGCACAGGACTGGTTTAGAGACAGTGTCTTAAGCCCTTCTGGCCCAGCAGCAGGGTCACACAGACCAAAAAGAGGCAGTCAGACAATATAGCTGTTAATGTGCCAGAGGATGCCTGGTGCTGGGGTCTCATCCTAGAGCAGTTGTCAGCATTTCTCTCTTACCTTGCAGGAACAAAAGCGTATCCTGGAGATGGGAATCACTGGCCCTGAGGGGCATGCCCTGAGCAGGCCTGAGGAGGTAAGAGGCTTCCCTCATTCTGTCATTCTTGGCAATGCTTTGTTGAGCAAGTAGTAAGGGAGCTTGGCTTCTGTGGGTGCAGATGATAGATGGGTACGTGGGGGAGGCACCAGACTGCTTCTCACGTGGCCTCTTCTAACGTTATTTAAAGCCTTGAGAAGTTCAAGTCCCCTTCAGTTAGGTTTGCTTGCTGAAGCACCCTCCTGCTGCTGTAACCTGGTCCAAGAGCAGCTTGTCCTTGTACACGTGGGAGCTGCAGCTCCTGCTGCCCCAGGCGTGGGGGGTGCATGTATTCGTTTAGCATGACATTTGTGATTTGATTTGTGATGACCATAAAATGGGTTTGTCAGGCTAAAAGTCACCAGTGCAGCTTGTGGGTTAGGCTTTGGAATAACTGCCTTCATTAAAATGCTTTGGGTGAAAGCCTCCTGTAAAGATGCATGTGTGCATACCATGCCTATGCATACACCCCTACATGGATCTGTGCTTGTGCCAGCAGATATTTTTGTAGTAGAAATGCAAATATGTGAGAATGGAAAGATGCTGCAAGGCAGCTTGTTTTATACAACTCTCTGGTAATAAAACCCAGGCTCTGGCATGGATCATCTTGGCCATCTGGAAAGGGTTTCTTTAATAAGAAAGAAAAGGTGGCAAAATGAGGATGTTTCTTAATGTACACATTCAGACCATTCATGGAGTGATGCAGAGTGGTAGTGGGAAGTGACTGTTTTCCTAAAGAGACAAGGTCCTGGGGATTTGAGGCTAAACTTGAGAAGAGTGTTGTGGTTTGCTGATCTTTATGTAACCTCTCCCCAAGGCAAGGAGAATCAGCATAATTGGTGGCATTCTTCTATTGATCTGTTTATGTGTGTTTTCATTTTGCTGTTTAACTTCTACCTAAATTATTTTAAAAGACTGGGGTTGGTTTCTTTTCTTTTCTATTTTTTTTTTTTTTTTAAATGAGAACATGAGCTTAAGGAAAATCTGCTTTTGCAGTTTTCAGGAAGGAGTTCTGTGTCTTTTAACCATGCATCTGACCACCTTAGCCTCAGCACTGAGGTACAGAGAGGTTCTGCCTCCTTCCTTGGTCGTCTGTGGGTGCATTTGGGCCTTCCAGAGCAAATGTTGTGATAGAAAATCACACACACAAAAAAAATTCAGCCTGTTTAAAAATAAAATAAAAAATTTACAGAACTGTGAAGAATCGAGCCATGCGATTTTGGGAGGGCTGAGCTCCTCAACCCTTGGAGGGCTGTTTCTGTACCATGGAGTCAGTGTTTTCAGTAACAACAGAGTTTTAGGTATTAAAATGCCAATACTGTGAGTCTCTGTGGGAAGGAGTTTTAGCTGATGACTGGGAAAGGAATCTCCAGAGCCACTGGGAAATATGGATTCTCTGTCTGAAGATGACTCCTTTGTGTGCCTGTGTTCCAAATGGCTCCCTGGGAGGAGGTTGCCTTTACACTTGCTGACAGAAGGGACTTACTGGGCGATGCTTCAAAGGCTTTTATGGATTATGAGCTAAATTCAGTCCATAGTGCTGAAGCTGCTATTTGAGAATACTTTACATTCACTGTCATCTTATCCCTACGTAAAGATTGCACAGGGTAAGCTGCCAGGGAGAGGCTGTCTCCAGCCTCCAAGAGGTTGTCTCCACACTTTACATTCACTGTGATCTTATCCTTATATAAAAAGATAGCATAGGGTATGCTGCCATAGAAGGGTTGCCTCCAAGCTGAGGTGAAGCTTTCTTGTTTAGTTCTCTTTCCAACTGCAGGATAGAAGTCTGAAGCAGAAAGGTGGGAGGGAGGTAAGGAGGAGCCCCATTAGCTGTTTGGATGTGACTTTTCCTGGAATGCAGAGAGCTGTAATTGTGCCAGGGCAGCTGTACCCTATTACCAAGTACAGCCTGCCTATGGCTCCTCCTAAGGTGAAGTGTCTGAAGTTGGCCTAGCTCCCTGTTCCCCAGAACTGTCTCTCTCTCTGTAGCAAAAGCAGAATCAACCCCTGAGGAGCTGTTGCCAAAAAGTGAGAAATATGGCTCAGTCCCTCAGTTGATTTTTTCCCTTCAGTCTGCCTTTGCAGTTAACATCTTCCTCCTTGTTTCCCTCAGCTTGAAGCAGAAGCAGTTTTCCGTGCCATCACCATTGCCAGTCGAATAAACTGCCCAGTGTACATCACCAAGGTGATGAGCAAAAGTGCTGCTGATATCATTGCACTGGCCAGAAAGAAAGGTAAGAGGCTTCCTTTCCTCCCTCGAATCCAAGTTGTTTTGTTTTGAATAGAAGCTTAGTGGAAACCCATGGATGTCTTGGCCCAAATCACAAGATAGAGGGGGAGGTTACCAAAGAATGGTAACACCATCACAGACTCCAAATATTTATGACTGGGAAGGATGAAGGGAAATCCTACATTTTTTGGGTGAGAAACTCTCCCCACAGACTGCCCCTTGAAGCTTGTGTTGTAACTTCTTTGTCCTCTCTTCCCTTTTCCTTTTCCCTTAGACTGCTGTATCTGTGTTTATGAGAGAGGGAGATACTTTATTCTTAACAGGGTCCAGCACATCCTCAGTGCCTTTTGGGAGTGTTTCAGGGTACTACCCTCAGAGGGGGGTGGCTTAGTATTGAATCTGGTGTTAAAGATGCCTGATCTCACTCCTGGTCCTGCTGCTGGAAGCTGACCTGTTAGATGTGCACTGGGCACATCTGCTGGCTGGAGCCATGAAAGGATCCAGGTACAAGACTTACGAGAGTAAGTCTGAAGACAACCTTTCAAAGCTGCATTTGTGAGTCCAGACTGTTCAACTGGTTGATGCTATGAAGTGTGTGAGCAGTATGGAAAAGTCAAAGAGCAAAGTGTCATCTTGATATTTGTATCCTTGGAGTATGGTGCTGAGGACCATATGCTGCTATCTGCTGGTGCTGTGCCCAACCTGGGAGTAGTAAAAAGGCATCTGTCTGCTAGAGCCCATCCTCCACGCTCCGAAGAAGGGCAACGTAGAGAGCATGACTGTGATTAAAACAGTACAAATTAAAACCAGATCTGAACTGTCTCCTTCTGGATTAGAAAGGGAGCTTTGTAAATGTGCTGATCAAAAGCATGTGTAGCTCAGAGAGCTGCTTGATTAATTTTTTATCATACTAACAAAGTTGGGACTGCTTAATTTTCTGGGTGCTATGCTGGCCATGTAGCAGTGCCTAAATTATACATGACTGCATGCAGCAAGCGGTAAAATGTGCTGAAGAGAGAGTGGATTGTAATCCATTCCTGGTATATCTTTGCTTTCCCCAAGGTCCCCTTGTTTTTGGAGAGCCAATCACTGCCAGCCTGGGGACAGATGGGACACATTATTGGAGCAAAAACTGGGCCAAGGCTGCAGCTTTTGTGACCTCGCCACCTCTGAGCCCTGATCCTACTACTCCAGATCACTTAAACTCACTCTTAGCATGGTAAGACCTTCATTTTGTTATAGGCTGGTGGTCAGGGAAGTGCAAAGGCCACATGGGATGAAGCATCTACAGATCAGTTTAGGTTTATTTAGAGCAGCTGCATACACAAAACACCAGAGGTAGGACATAGATAAACCATATCCTTATGTTCAGGCTGTCAGGTGAGCAGTCATGGACTGTCCAGCTCCTGGCTAGTATGACAGAGAGGCAGCTGCTGGTTATTTAGGAATTAATTTATTATTTTTGCTTTTCAAGTGACTCCTACTTGTGCAGCCTGATAAACTTTAGCCTGGGACTTCTAACTAACTGTCTCCCTAGTTCTTCTGTTCTCTCTGTTGATAAGCAGCCTGAACCCTGAGGGGGCTGTAATCTGGGAGTTCAGGGTGCTCCTGGGGAGAAGTGGAGATGCCCAATGCCATTGTCACTCTTCCATGGTCTGCAGCCAACATGTAAAAGGCTGCTGCTGATTTTCAGGCTATGGTAGTAGTGGGTATGTAGTAGTAGTATAGTAGTAGTGGCTATGGTGGGTAGGCTTGAGAGGTCCTTTCACAGCTAGTCTGAGAGCAAGGTAACCTTGGTGATGCCTGCTCTAAGGCTTCTCTGTGTGTTAACTCCACAGTGGGGACCTGCAGGTGACAGGAAGTGGACACTGCCCATATAGCACTGCCCAGAAAGCCATTGGAAAGGACAACTTCACCATGATTCCTGAAGGGGTCAATGGAATTGAGGAAAGAATGACTGTTGTCTGGGACAAGGCTGTAGTAAGTAGTTACTTTCTTTTATGAACTAAAATAAGCTCAAGTGTTGACTGAGTAATGAAAGCCAGGAGATTCTTGGCCAGTACTTAAGTGACTTTCTAATGCATTTGAGAATTCCCTAGGAGAGTGCTGCCGTGAGGTGAATTGTTTATTTCCAAAACCTTCTCCAGCAGAATAAACCCAGGGCTGAGTTTCACTATTGAGACTGCAGCACCGTCCTGGTTTGTTAGTCCTGAGCCTTCGCAGGCTCCACTGCTCAGTTTTCCAGTTGTGTCAGAGCAGATGCTTCTCATGTATCATCCACCAGATGCATCTGGGGGAGTATAATGATTTTTTAAGTGGATTTCATGTAAATGTAATAAAGTGATTGTTTGAATTTGGGAAGTGCCTCATCGTTTGGGAGAAATTATAAGTGTATGGCAGCTGAGCCTGAGGCTAAAGGAGAGAAGGCTTTGAATGAGAGTATTGTGTGTTATTCCTGCTGGCATATTTTGCAGTGGACTTTTTGCTGGTGCAATTTTTTGACGTCTCAGTGCACCCTAATATAGAATATAGAATTATATTCTCCCTTCATTGTCCATCTTCACAAACACACCCATGCACCCACAAACACACCACACACACATATGTTGCAGGCTGGGAAGTGATACTATTCACAATATCCTCATGAGCACTTCTCTCAGACTGTGGTTCATAAGCACTTTCTTCAGGGATTGTTGCTGAGATTCAAAGCACCTTCGGATAGCTGACATGTAGGAGCAAAGCAGGGAAGCAAGCAAAGTGCAGCCAGCCACTGGTTCTTCTCTTTTATTGTTCCCACAAAGAGAAGGAGCTGAGCAAAGGCTGCAACATGGGGTCTGCAAGTGGTAGCATTCAGTCCTGCACCACTGTGAGTAGCTTGCATTTTGCAAATCTCACGTTTTATCAGGCAGGAAATGAATGCTTCTTGAATGTTAGATGGCACTGCCATTTTTCTGAGCAACACTGCTCTTGTCAATTGTCAGGGAAGACCCAAAAACAGTCTGCTGTGAAATCAAAACGCTGGTGTGTACTGCTGCTATTAAGCCATCACTGACTGGATTAAAAAGTTCAATTGGTGTTGACATTTCTCCAGGCAAGGACTTTATAATTGGGGTTGTATTATCGTTAGATGTGTGGGTTTGGTAACACTGGTTGTAGAGTGGACTTAATTTGCAAGAAAGGTTTCTTAATGAGGCTGAATCTTGATCTTTTTATTTAATCTCATAACTCTTGTATAAATTTCTCTGCTCTAAAATTATTAAAACATTTAAATCTGTTACTAGGAATAGCTACAAAACAGATTTTGACATCAGAGTGTAAAGAAAGGGTCCTTAGGTAAGTGAGAAGCCAGACAGTATCATCTGCATTAAGGCTTTATTGGCTATCCTTTGGGATTCCAGATCTCCAGGTTTGGTAAAACCTGCTTCATGCAGCATCACCATATAGATGAACTTTCCAGTAGCTTCCTGACCACTCACTACTCTGAATACTAAATCCCTGTTTTGTAAGTGTGTTTTTCTCAAACCACATTGATTTTAGGCCACAGGCAAGATGGATGAGAGCCAGTTTGTAGCTGTCACCAGCACCAACGCTGCCAAAATCTTTAACCTGTACCCAAGAAAAGGGCGGATTGCTGTGGGGTCGGATGCTGATGTTGTTATTTGGGACCCTGACAAAGTGAAGACTATCACAGCTAAAAGCCATAAATCGGTAAGGAGAAGAGGAAAACCAGCCAGGAAAAAAAGAAATGTCACTGTTGCTTTTCAGCTGTTGGTCTAATTTATGTGAACAACAGATGCACTGGGTATAGAGTGTGGGGTAGCTGCCTACTGGTGCTCTGGAGGGGGTAAATGTTTCAGGAAATGAAAGTACTGAAATCTTGCATTGGAACGCAGCTGCATTGCAATGCAATTGCATTGCAACTGGAATGAGGAAGGATTTACTTTCTCTCTGCATATACCATCCACTATTTTTTGCATGCTTGTGGCAGATCTGTAGATAAGTGTGAATCAGCAGATCTGCAGCTGGGCTTAGTAAAGCTGTGATGATAAAATTAAAACTAATTCACTTTTCTTTTAAAATTTGCTTACCTGAAAAGCAGCTGATAGTGTAAACTGATTAAATCAACAATATTAAAAAATATGAGTGATGATTAAATATTTTGATGATAGAGCTCTGATCAGCCTCATGGCTGAGATTTTCTATCTAATTCCAGAGCATTGCCACATCCTTCTGTGCACTTAATTGCAAAGTTCCAGTGACTCACACTCACTTTGATTTTGACTGTGATGGGTCTTTTGTGTTTGTCTAAAGCTACTGCCTTACTATTCAGTGCTTTGGCCTTTTATATTGGGCAGAATCTACCTTAGATGCAAGGTAAAGAGGGAAGATAGGCCAGGGGGGTTAGAAGCAGAAATTGATTTTGTTGGTTGATCTGCAGGCTGTTGAGTACAACATCTTTGAAGGAATGGAGTGCCATGGTGCCCCACTGGTGGTCATAAGCCAAGGGAAGATTGTGTTTGAGGATGGCAATCTGCATGTAAATAAGGGAATGGGCCGCTTCATCCCTCGCAAACCTTTCCCTGAGTATCTCTACCAGCGCATCAAAATCAGGAATAAGGTAATGTCAAGTGTTCCTTAGTCTTCCTTCTAGCCATACCCTCTTACATCCACAGCAGCATGGTTTTTCTTATTCTTGTACTAATGTGAGTCCATACTGGATGCCCTATATGCATGGCTTTCTTCCAAATGTAATAAAAAAATTTGGTTCCTCTGCAAGTGTCAACTAATGTAACTTCGTTGACACCCTGAGCTACAGTGGGTAGAACATGTAATTGCCAGTTGGACATAATTGCCTTATGTCCAGCTGTGCAGACTTTTGAAGGGAAGTGAAGTACTGATAGGATTTACTTATTTGGGAGGAGATAGCCAGGGGAAAAGTAGAATTTTAAACTGCTGCTGGGCTTTCCATATTGAACAGCCACAGTGCAGAGATCCTCATTATATTTGTTGTTGATGCATTATGCTGTTCTGAGCATAAATTAGCAGCAGCATTCAACAGCTCACAAAACTGTTCTGTTGTATTTAATAAAAAGCTTGGGAAAAGACCCAAGACTAAGACTTGGGTGGCTTCTGGGCTTGAATTACATCAGTGTTCCTCTGTTGAAAACCAATTGGGTTGGTAATAGTTGGGGTTGTTTGGAAGCTGCTTCTCGCTGTTAAGGCATAAATTCACTGTGTGAGGATGGGTAACAAGACAAGCTGACTAAACCCCACATTTCCTTCAACCAAGCACAGAACATAGCCTGTGGGGTTGGCAGCTGAAATGAAGTCTGAAAATGGGTTGATAGGTTTTATCTTTGATCAGGTGTCACACAAATTGTGTGAGGCTGTGGGATGCGAGCTGTCTGCTGTCCTAATAAAGAGAGGCACTGTAATAATCAAATGCATCTACAAAGGAGTTTTGCAAAATGCGAAGCAGTTAGGCTTTTTTTTTTTTTCTCCCAGTCTCCATTTAGATGGCTTGGGGCCTCTCTTCACATCTACTTCTCCAGGATTTAGTGCACGTGGTGACTATGTCACTTAAATACTGAAAGCATCACTTTAAAAACAAGTATCAGAGCATGATGTCTTAGACCAGGAGTAACCAGGTTAAGTGAAGTGCACAAAAGTAACCAGGTTAAGTAACCTGAATCTTGCAAGTGGGCCTGGATTTTAAGAAATACCTTGGATTTTGGATATTTAGGAAATAGTTACCTTTAGAGACTTAGGTGTGCAAAATGACCAGGAAAAGAACTGATATTTTTTTGCTCTTACAGCTCCCTCTGCTGCTTGCTGAGAGGGAGAGCAGATTCATGTCCACATTTCCCACTGTCAGATTTTATAGACTGGAAATATTTAGCCAAACCCAATGACGGTCACATCAGCAACCATTTCAGTAGGTCAGTACATGACAAAGGGATATAGAAAAACACAGAGCCAACAAGGAAGGGGCTGCAAAGCTGTATCTGGCACAAGATAGCTGTATAAGTTTACCCCTGGGGCAAAGATGGCAGTGCAAATTCCTGCCTTTGTAGGTTCCTGGAAGATGGATTAGTGCTGTGATTGGCAGCTGCTCCCTTCTGAGCACTGGTTTTGGTTCATCTGTGAGATGATGGATCCCTGCCACTGAAAGCAAGGAAAATGCATTAATTTCTGTAAGAGCTGTGCCAATACCAGTCTTGCAACAACCAGAGTGAGATCAGCAGCTGAACCAACCTTGCTGAATACTCTCTGAATGGAGGAAGAAGAGGTGATGGTGACTGATACTACTTAAAATAAAGATCTTCAATCAGATCTGTTCATTTGATTCCCATTTATCCCTGCTGACTTTAAAGGATGCTTAATAAGTGTTTCTCCCTTCTAATTTGCATATTTATGTAAATGGAGGGAGGAAGCTTTCTAATTTCCTTTATACATAAAGCAGACTATAGCATGATGAAACTACAGATGTGTTTTCACTTCAGCTAATGCAGAGTACAGCTCTGTGCTCAGTGGCTTTTGCATATAGGCAGGACTGTCACCAGGGAGCATTATCAGAGCATTCAGTGTCTGGGGTTTTATTCTCTTGATCCAGGTGGGAGGACTGCAAGGAGTCTCCAGAGGAATGTATGATGGGCCTGTGTATGAAATCCCAGCTATGCCAAAATATGCAACTCCTGCACCCTCAACTAAATCCTCTCCTGCCAAAAACCAGCCCCCACCAATCAGAAACCTCCATCAGTCTAATTTTAGCTTATCAGGTAAGTCAGCCTGACTCATTGCAAATGACTTACAGTCATGAGCACGGGTTAGTGGTGAGAAATTTCAATTACAATTATGTCTTTTATCAAATATTAAAGGATTATATACTCATATATATGCATTTTCCTACTTACTTACTTATGTAGGTGTCATTCTTATACATTATGATTCTATGATTATTTCCCTGGAATATTGTACAAATGATCAAATGTTCAGCATGTTTGCAATCTAGCATTTTTCTCTGCATGCATATTAATTACGGGACCATTGCTGTTAGCAGAAGTCTCTGGCACACCTCAACATGGCTCAGACATCTTAGATTTTTTTCTTGCCAAATCAGCAGAAACTTCTAAATGTGGAAAACTAAACTGTCCTTGCTCATGGTCAGAAAACCCTCTTTTACTACATGGACTAGATTATTTCTTGTCCTCTTTATTCTTAGTACTCAAAATATTTTCCATGGTCTATAGGAACAGGCTGGTAAATCATCCTTTGGGGCTGTTGGAAATAATTCTTGTCATTTGAAGATAATTACAAGTGTGTCAAATCCTTAGCCTTCAAAAGTCTACAGCCCAACTGGTAAATAAGGAGCTCCTTACGATATTATGAAAGTCACTGGATTTTCTCCCCTGTGGGAGCCAATGGTGGAGTTTTCTTCTCTGACAGATCCTGGTTTTAGAAGCTAAATGCAGCTTCTGGAAGGAAGTCCAAGGGGAGCAAATAATCTAAGAGCCCTTCTGGTGAGTCTGGATGATGAGCACATACAGATATGTAACTCTATACAAAGTGCTCACAAACCTGACCTCTAATAATAAGCAAAACCTGGGACTTTGATAAGCATCCAAAGCTGTGGTTCCATGGTGCACTGCTGGCTCTGAGTATTACCAAGGCATCTACTGGCATTTGATATGAAATTGATCTGAATCAGGCAAACACACATTATTATGAAATTAAGCACAACCAGAGACTACAATGGCATTTAAAATGATCCTACCCTTTTATTGGTAGTCTTATATTAGCTTTAGGAATTAAATGTGATCAGGCAATGTTTAGCCTGGCAGAAAGTCTGCTGTTACCTTAAGTTTAACCTTCCAACATTCTAAAAGCTAGTTCGAATTGGGTATGAATTCACATCAGCTCAGTGCTTCCTTTCTCATGGATTCATGATCACTAATATCAGATTTAGTGTACTGCTGGCCCATGAACTCAGTAGGGACAGAGATTCCAAATCAGTGAGGCAGGTCTGAAAAATCCACTCTGCATATACTACACATTGGGGTTTCCTGTAGCTGTAACAGTAGTATTTTCTGTTGGAGTCTGACCTCTCAAAGGGAATCCAGTCTGTAGGATGTCATCTCTGCATGGGCTCTTTCTCAAGTCAGTGGAAAAGAATTCCCCATGTCAGGTGATCAGTCAGATCCCAATCATTTGATCCTTCACTTCTCATTAAAGACAGCTGGAGTTAGGCACAGAATTGAAGGTCTGTTTAACGCTTCAGTCAGGGGCTGGCTCAAGAGAAACCAGTCAAGGGTGGTGTGAGGGAAGCATAGCTGGAACTAGCCAGGTAAAATCTCACTGCTGCTGTTCTGCTCCTTTTCATGGCCATGCTTGCTGACGTTCTGTCGTTGCAGGAGCGCAGATAGATGACAACAACCCACGCCGTACTGGCCATCGTATCGTGGCACCTCCGGGCGGCCGTTCTAATATTACCAGTCTTGGCTGAACAGAGATGATGGACAGAAACACGAGGATGAAGGATCATGGGAATAATGTCTGTTCCCTTCAATATCTGTAT
Organism: Psilopogon haemacephalus; assembly: GCA_013396835.1. NCBI lineage: Eukaryota > Metazoa > Chordata > Aves > Piciformes > Megalaimidae > Psilopogon > Psilopogon haemacephalus. Next base: position 1,518,301 of record VWZI01010650.1, read on the forward strand.
TATCAAAACCACAGTTTTATTTGGTACTAATGGAAATAAAANGGAAGAGGTGATAATAGTGTGGTGTGTTTGCTTGGAACTACTTGCCTCACAATTGTGCTTTCATGCCATAGTCACCTTAAAGCATGGTGCTTCCATTGCCCCTTTAGTGACTACAGGTTTTAGCTTCGTCTCGTAACTGAATGATGGTTCCTTTGCACCCTTTCGCTGTACTAGAGTAGTTAATGCATGTTACTGAGTTATTTATGCAAGTTGCATTCTGTGAGTGAGTCCCTTTAGAACACGTTGCCAACAACTGACTAGACACAATGCCAAGGTTGATGTTCGTATTTGAGAAACACCACCCCAAAAAACACTTATGAAGGAAGAAAATGGCCATCTTCAAAGTATGCAGTAGAGTAGGATAGGCAGCTTCTGTTTTCATCTTTAATTTATTATAAACCCAAGAAGCACTTCTCTGAGACACAGAAAATCATCGGGACACGAAATGACAAATGGTCTCTGTAGCACCTGTCTGTTCCCACTCAGTTCATTCCAGGTCTGTGTCCTTCTTGTTTCCATTCCAGACGGAGCCATGATTCATACATACCAATGCCATTGCCACCCCTGCAGGGATTTCTCCACCTGGGCAGTAGTGCTCTCCTTCTGCATGTGATTTTTGGTACTTACAGATAATCCAAGTTGCTGTCGGATTTTTAAAGGTTTTTGTACAAAGTTTTCCTTTGTAATCACATGCATTTTTACTTACTCTACCGTATCAAGATCTACTAGTTGTGGTTCAATTTCTGAATTCAAAGCTTGTGAAATAAAGGAAATTAATTGATGGGTAAGCGTCTTCCTCTGCTTTCCACTGCTGTTGTTCAATGACTGAAAGTTCAGAATGGAGAAACTCAAGAGAAATTGTTTTTTAGGTTGACACGCTGTGAAAGAAGGCACCTCCTTAGCTGACAAGGGCTGTTAAATGTGTAGCTGTCTGTATATGCATACTATAGCATCCCATAATTGTCTTAATTACACAGAACACACAGTAAATACCTACTTGCTGTTGATGTTGCAGCTGCATCTGTTTTGACCAAATGAGACTTAAATTAGCTTTCTCACAAGACCTTCAGGTCTGCTTCTGATTTGCTACAAATGGTACCTGATTGCCATCATCTTCACCTGTACCATGGAACCAGTATAAAGTGCTGCAGTTTGACCTAAGCTATAGTGGACTTAATACTGCTCTATGTGGACTGAAGTGGGGCAGTGTTTAGGCAAGGCATGGAGAAGTCATGCTGCAGGTAAGGTAAGTGGACTTGAATTTTCCAGGAGAGCAAAGGAAATCTGTTCTGACTCCTTCACAAGTTAAAGAAACCTTTTTCTTTCTATTGCTTTTTACTTGTCTGTGTTGCAGTTGTTGTAGGAGGTGTAGGCTATGGTGGAGTGTGGGGTGCTGTGAAATTAAGCAGGTCAGCAAAATACTTATTGAACTTGTGCTACTTTGTCCTTGCCTGCACTACAGAGCTGTACCAAAAAAACTGGTAGCAGTGCAGTGCCAATGGAATGGTTTTATCTAGCTGTGATGCTTGACTGCTTAGCATCCTGTCCACTGCAGCCATAAATTGTGCTGGCACAGTGGTGCACAGCAGGTGCATGTGGGACATAAAATTTTGGAAAATAGCTTACCTGAAGCCTGTCCTCTTATTTTGAAGCCAGCTTGCTTTGGAAAGGAACCACTACCTTAGAAAACTCCATTTTGGGTGGCTTGGGCTGAAAGCCTGGCAGCAGAGCTTGTCTGAGGAGCCAGCTTTACATTTTGCTTTGATTTTGAGCTGAACCTAGGAAGAAACACTGCAATTTTCAGCCTGTTGTGAAGAGAGTGCTCCCAAAATAAAAATACAGGGGTTTGTGACCAGTCCCTTCTGATGAGGATTCAGACTGATGTTTCCTATTGCCTGGAGAGCCCCAGGCTTGCTCGCTCACTTGATGGTTCAGGTATTTCATGTGACTTGCAGTACGGTAACTTGCTCCCTTCAGGATTTTTGTATGAAGACAACACTTGGAGAGAAGCCTGAGGACAGCATGCCTTGGAATGACCCACAGCCCCACAGGTAAGTCAATCCTGAGATGTCAAGTCTTCATTTCCAGTGTTCTGTTACAACCCATTTGCTCTGGAGTGTCGATAGAGCTCTGGTACTCTAGCCCTGACCACAGAAATAAAGGTGGTTTTGTGGCAAATTTGACACAGTGACGATTTTGAAGCTGCTACTTAAAATTTCCTTCACGATTTTCTTCGGTGTGTTTTGTGCAATGGTTGCTTACCTCAAACTTCCGCTTGATCTACCACACTTGTCATGCTTGAGGTAATAAATTGTCAGTGTAATTAGCATGGGCAGATCCTGCCTTAATAAAGAAAGGGTGCATGGTAGATGTGCAGTGTAAAGCAACTGCTTTGAGCTGTGACCGCCCTCTAGGTGCCCATTTTCCCCTCACCTCACATGCACTATGCTGGGGACTGCTCTCAGATGGCGAAACTCCCAGAGACTCTAGGCACAATCCCTGATCTGCAAGCTATATCTGTTAACCCTTAAAACACAGGGGAGATACCAAAGGAAGGAGTGAGGAACACATCAGATATTTTGGTAATGCTGGTAGGAACGAGTATTAAAATCATGGAAAGATTGAGGTTGGAAGAAGTGCCTTCTGGAGTTCAGCCTCCTGCTCAAAGCAGGGCTAACTTCAATGCTAAGTTGCTCAGGACGTCCAGCCGAGAGCTGGAAGCTTCTAAGGAGGGATGTTCTGTGCTGTCTCTGAGATTACCTATTCCAGTGATTTTTCCCATTCATGCTAAAGATTTTTTTTTTCTCTCTGATGAATAACTGGGAAGTCTGTGCTGAAATTTGACTACAATAAGCTGTGCCCCTTTGGCTGCTGACAAAGTATCTCATAGCATCAAGAAAACGTCTCTCTTTCCACAGAGAATGCTCAGAAACAAGCAGCCACATGGAAAGTGAACTGAGGGGGCAGAGGTACCAAAAAATCCAGTCTAATGACTGTGTCAGGGGATGGGAAAGAGATCTTGAGCAACAGGATACAGACACTGACTGCTGCTATGGTTAAAGCTGAGTAACAACAACACAACATTACATCAGGGGAGGTTTAGAGAAATTTCTTTCCTGAAAGGGTTGTCAAGCATGGGAACAAGTTGCCCAGGGAAGGCATTCAGTCACTGTGCCTGGATTTACAAAAGGTGTAAATGTGGTGTTGAGGGACGTGGTTTAATGGTAGACTTGCCAGGGCTAGGTTTATAGTCGGAACCGATGACTTCAGAGGTCTTTTCCTACCTATGATTCTATCATATGACACAGGAGTTGAACGGTGCTTAACTGAAGAGGACCTGTGGTGAGCTTAGCTTGGCATTTGCTACGCTGTTTCCCTTGGTCTGATGAAATCTTCCTGCTCTGTCCTTGCATCGCTGACAGGGGGTGACAGTTAAGTGCTGTGCTATGCACAAAACCTGCCTGTGACTGCTAAACAGGACAGCGAACCCACAGCGTAACTCAGGGAGTCAGTAACGCAGGCAGGAGTAGCTGGCGCTTTGCAAGGAAGCTGATGTGGCTGTGCAAGAAGAGGAGAAATGCCGGTAGAAACATTTCTACCAACTGCGGGATGCTGCGCAGTGCGCTGCCTGTGGCCGCGGCCGGGGGGCGGGCACCGTAGGGAGCTCCTGCTGAGAGCTGGCCCCTGCTTGGCTCCCTCTGCGTCCCCGTGGCTCTCGCCTCTCCCAGCACATTCCGCTGGCTGGCCACGAGAGGGCACTGTTGCCCTGCCTGTGGCATAGTCGGACCCTGCCCATGCTGTTCTGAGGGGGAGCGGAGGCCGCTTCGGGCCTGACAGGCCAGAGTCCCCACCCGGGCAGCTAGAGGCCCAGCTCAGGTAACCAGACTCCCCGCTTGGGGGACTATGCCGAATCCGAACTCTGACAGAGATGCTGCTGCACTGCCTGCTTTAAAATGCCATGAGCTCTTAGACCAAATCTTCCTTCTTGTCACCTACGCAGAGGGCCCTGCACAACGAAGGCCTTCAGAAGTAAAGAGGCCGCAACCTGCCTGGTAAAATGCGCAACAAACAGCAGCATCGTGTTCGGGACGGCAGAGAGCGCCCAGGTACTGAAATATCAAAATTAAATGCTTGAAATAGGACAATTTAGGGGGAAAAAAAAAAAACCCTTTTTTTTTTTTTTTTTCCTTTTTTAACAAGGATCAAGGTGAAAACGAAGTGTTCAACACTTGTGTGGAAGTGCCTGGTGAAGCCCTGTCTGACGTAACTCTGATCAATGTAGTCTTTTACATCATGCACCAAAGGAGAGCCTTTTCTTAGCAAACCCTATCTTTATTTGTAACAGTAAAAAAAAAAAAAAAACCACAAAAATGTTGTTTCAGGAAAGCTGTTAGATTGCTTAATTGGGGTAATTTATTACACAATACAGGTGCTGGACCAGCTGCTTTGCATAAGAAGAATTCCCATAGGAAACGTAATGAGCATAACAAAGTCTGTTGGAAAGAACACCATTGTAAACTGAAGTGTTAAAACTTGAATCAATAAACTGGTCTTGTCCCGTTCTTCCTTAAAAAAGTACTAATTTGAAATCTGAGGCAAATGCACTAAGTACACTTCTTAAAAATCTTTCTACAATTTAAGTGTCCGTAGCCTTGGAAGCACTGAAATATATCCAAAGAGAGACAAAAGGTAATCTTTTGATGTACCAATGCCCTCTGAAGTCTGTTTATGTATTCTTTACAATTCTGTCTATTTCTGGCAGTTCAAAGGAGCAATCACAAAATATTAAGACCTGCTCAGCCACATTTAGGGCTCAAACCCAACTGGTACATCACTGCTGCAATGAAGCCTTACTGAGATACACCAAGCTGGGCAACCAGCCTAGTGAGGATCTGTTCTTCCACAAGCCCGCTTTCAAAAGCATATTCCTAGTTTAAAAGTATCTCTCCTCCATATGCCTGAAGATATCTGGGAGAGCTTACATTAAAGACTTCCTTGTTCCCCCTTACCAAAAGAAAATGGGAATGTTTTACTAACAGCTAAAGGAAGTCAGGATGATTCTTGGCCTGTAGCTAAAGGAGATTTCTTGGTTATTATTGATGTTCTTCGTTGTTCCTCAGTATTTATAGCCGCTGGGATTCCCCAGAAGAATGCTTTGGTACTCTGTTCAGACAGTTCACATAAAAGCTTTTACTACCTGTTGCCTCTCTTTTTCAGCATCTTTGAGTTTTTCCTTGGTTCAATCTCCTCTTCATGTGGATTCTGTAACCGCTCTCTGAAAACAAGGAAAGTAAAACAAAGTTGTAGACAGCATTTTAAAAACGGTACAATTCTCTCATAAGTTAAATGACTTTTGGTAAGAGATGAAAGGCACTTGCTATGTAATTATAACTTTTACACTCCTTGCTTTCAGCTGCCTCTGTTGAGGCTGCCAAAACAAAGTTGCATAAAGAAAAACGTTCCTTTGTTGGGTCCCTGTTCCCTACACATGTATCCCTTGTTGGCTGTGGGAAAGGAGTGTGTGAAAAGGGTTGATGCCATCAGGGAAAGGAGCCATCTCCTGAAGTCAGTCCCAGGCTGAGGTCACTCAGGGGATAAATACTTTTCCCCAAAGGCCTGTGAGTCCTGAGAACCAACTGTTTGCTTTGCCTGTCAACAGAATTTTCTCTGCTCAATATATCAAGCCCCAGTGACCAGCTGGCTGGTTTGATCTGCCTGTAGTAATCAGCTGGCATCTTTCAGGTTTGGAGCCGTTTCTTCTCCTCTAGTTAGCACCCCAGCATAAGCCAACTGAAACATCTATCAAGAAAATTATTGTTAGAGCTCATCAGCCAAAGACTGGCACTTGCCTTTGTTCCTGAAATAAAGGTGGAAGTTGAAAGCCTAAATACCACAGCCCATATTTTGGTTGCTACATGTCAGTGTAGTTCACTTGTCTCTGCTGATTTATGCTGTCTGTGCCTCAGGTTTTTAAAAAGGCAACTAATTAAATGAAATTTGCAAACAGTATTCCTCATTTCTCTATCTAAAATCAAAGTAATTTATAAAATACATAACAGCAGGGACAAGTAGACTTAATGATTTTCACACATTTAAAAAGGAATAAGGGAGGAAAATGGCCAAGTTTATGTGAGAATTATAGGCACTATTAAGGAAGAAGCTCTGGAGGCATTGGGTTTTGGGTTGATTGACATACCTGCTTGTGAAGAAGACTTTGTCCTGCTTTATATAAAAAGCTTTGCATGTATAATTTTTTTTTTTTTTTTTTTTTTTTTTTTTTTTTTAGCCTCCAATGTACCTGCACAAGCCAGAAGTCAGTCCAGGGAGCTCTTGATCATTTTCATGAGAATCACTTTTGTCTGCTGATTCTGGTGAGTGAAAGGTCTTTTTATTTGAGTTTCTTTTCTCCCCTGAATTGCCCAATGCATGTGGATTAAAAACAAACAAAAAACATAAACTAGTGGTTGTTTGGTTTTGGTTAACCTGGAGCAAAGAAAAAAATACACTTTAGCATTTTGTACACACACATTGTTATTCCAAGGAAAGGATTCCACTTTAGATTTCTCTAGAATATCGGAGGGTTTTGCCATCAGTCAGTTCTCACAGAGCAGACCTTGAAAGTTCACACTTGCTGAACACTGAAGTCAGCTTCTATGAGGTTCAACAGCTGAAAGCTCTATCATAGATTTTCTTAGCAAGAAACATAAAGTAGCTTTGTACTACCAACAAACAAACAAACAAAACCCCAGTTGATGTGATTTGATTCAGCACAAGCTTGTGGTAAAATGTCATTCCTTCTAGGACCACTTCCTGGGGTTAGGGTGCCTCCCAGGGCAAACAGCTCTGCACCCTTGAAATTAACTGACTGGGGAGAGAGACCTTCCATTCCACCAGGAGAATGAAAGCTGGGTCATGAAGAGGAGGCTCAGAGGAGACCTTATTGCTCTACAATTACCTGAAAGGAGGTTGTAGCCAGGTGGGGTTGGTCTCTTCTGCCAGACACCCAGTGACAGAACAAGAGGACACAGTCTCAAACTGTGCCAGGGCAGATTTACGCTGGATGTTAGGAATAAGTTCTTCACAGAAGGACTAATTGGTGTTGGAATGGGCTGCTTGCGGTGGAGTCACCATCCCTGGAGGTGTTTAAGAGGAGGCTGGATGAAGTCCTTAGTGCCATGGTTTAGTGAACTAGAAGGGTTAGGTGATATGCTGGCCTTGATCTCAGACGTCTTTTCCAACCTGGTTAATTCTGTGATTCAGCTTTTCTGCCCTTCCAAAGACTTCAGTGACTGAGGTGAACAGATTAACTTCTAAAGAACATGCTATAGATATGGGAAATAATTTTGGTTTGAGCAAGGCAAAGCCCTACCTCTGTAGAAACAATGTCATCTGTTGCCTAAAGGACTGCTCTGGAGTGAGAATTATTGACAGTTCTCTGTTGCTGGACTACTGAGGGGGCTGAGTGATCTTGGAAGATTCCCTTATTTTCCTTTATCCCAATTAGGGAAATGGCACTGACAAAAAAAAAAATCTCTTCAGAAAAATTGTGTTATAGTGCAAAATATGCACTGAAGTGTGGAGAGATGTGGGTTTGGTGGTGTTTTTGTTTTGTTTTTTTTAAATCAGGATTGTACCAACCTGCTGGCTTGCTCCTCTTGGAAGGCTGCTTCTTCACAGCCATTGGAACTCGGGCCAGTGCAGCCAGCTCACTCATGAAGCCCTCCTCTGCTTCCTGCATGCAAGGATCAACGGGAAGGCAGTTAACAAAAGACAGCTTGATTCTGGGTTATGTTATTGTACATGTGGCATGACAGAGGAGGCAGACGCCACTGCAGACATGCAGGAAACAATATGGCTAGCACCAGGGAAGCATTTCCTACAACAGAGTAGTGAATCCTGGCACTGACTCACACTAGGATAGCAAAGGGATCCTTAAAACTTGTTGGATGTTTTGCCACAGGCTGCTTCAGATCTGTGAGTCATTTTACCCTGGCTTACCTTTAGCTGATTCTCCAACTCAGTTTCTAGGTGATGCAATCCCAGAAGTTTCTGCTTTAGAGACTCCAGACGAATTTGCTGCTGCAGTTCAAATTGAGCCAAAACCTTCTTTTGCTGCAGCACCATCCTGGTCAAGAGAAAGTTAAAAGTACTGATGTTATTCAGTTCAAGAGAGGAAAACAATCCTGGCAAAGTGTATTTAGAAGGTTTTCTAGAGAGAAAGGCTGATTCAAGGTACCAGCTGTTTCTGTTGGGATAAAAACTTTGCAGTAGGTTTTTAGATAGATTTACTCATTTTAACAATCTGCCTAGTCTCTCATGGGATACAATCTTCTTTTAGAGCCAGAAATGGAGCTGAAGTTTGGGTTGTTCACACCTGGACTTTGGGAGCTGGACTTCAGTACAAAGTCTGCTTCCTAAGCCATCATTATGTTTCCAAAGTCAGCTTTACTGTCTAGTTGCCAAAAAGACAAGCTGTTAGAAGATCAGATGTGAGGATAAGGGAATCAGAATTAGGCATTTAATTCATTGCTCTTCAGTAATAGGCTGAGACTGAGCCAGAAGCATGGTAATACAGAACTTGGCAATTGGGAGTGCTGACAACTATAGTCTTAGTTTTTATTTGGCTGGTTGAAAATGAATATTAATACAGTAGAACCTGAATGGCTGCAACTTTGCTAAATCTGTGTTTCTTCTCTTTTGCCTGATCTACCTTGAAGAAATGCTGTCAATCACCCATCACATTCCTCAGGGAAGGAGATAATACAAATTGTTTCTGACATCTACACATAATGAGGTTGCTGTTGTAACGGTCAATGCGTACAGAAGGTTAAGCTTTCAAAACTTGCTTTTTTGAACTCACATTCATAACCTTGCACCAAGGGCAAAAAGAATTAAAACAATCTATGTTGAGCTCACTAGGAGTTAGAGAAACTAACGGGAATTTCATCATTAAGTTACAGAGGGCTGGGATTTGGCTGTAAAAGAAGCCCTGACAACAGGTAAAAGGGGTTTGATTACTGATAGTTATGAAACCAGCTTAGATACTGAGTAGTTATATTCCTTAATATATTTCCGCTTGCATGGAAACCAATTTGATTGTATTTTGGTTTAAGCATCAGAATAGATTATAGAAGAAAAAAATGAGGCAACAGATATAAGTCAATTTATATGTCAGAATAAATTATAAACTTGATAGTGAATAACTAACAGATCCTCTATGAAGCCCTTAATTACATGAATCCATTTCTATACTAATGCAAACAGGGATGAACACTAGACAGTGAGCAATAATTTCTTTCAATTTGGAAGTAACAGAATATCTAAAAAAAGAATTAACCTCTTTTACAATGTCAAAATTGCAGATGCTGTGTTGCTCTGGATAATAAACCAAGAGTAAAGACATTAAATCACTTAAAAATGTATCATGTTCTTGCCAAGTCATACAGCTTTTTAAGACATCTTATTCCTTTGGAATTGCAGTGTTTTTGTCTGGACTGTAAGATTCATGAAATCAGTAATGAATTAAATATTATTTTTACACAATTAACATCTGAGGGATTCCACTCTAAATTTAGTGCGAGTAATCCTAGTTGTCCAAGGCATTCACTGGAATCTTCCCATTATTTATGCTTCAACCTTTTTCTCTTCATTGTGGTATACATTTACTCAATGGCAAACTAACAAACACTTTTAAAGTTCAAAGCAGAAAAGATGGAACATAATGAATTAGACAATATTGGTTCTCATCCCACATTTATATTAAGTTCCTTTTAAAATCTGGCAAATGTTTTGGCATTGTTTTTAATTCTTTCTTTTCCAACTGGCTATGTATAGTTCTTCAGTCTGTAATTAATGAGCATCAAAAGTTAATTTAATAAGAAAATAATTCTGAGCTCAAAGGGCAGATGTAATTTGGCAAAAGGTATTTCTTCTCCATCAAAGGCAAATCTAAAATGTAAAACCAAGGCATTCATTGAGTTAGACATTTATGGGGATCTGCAAACACGACATTTAAAAAAGCAGCAGTGCTGCTGCCTGCTCTTACCTTTGATGAACTGTGGATGACACATTCAGGAGGCCTTTGGTCAGCTCTTTCAATGCCAGTTCAACCTCCTGTTTCATCCTAAGTCTGTTCCTTTCACCTCTTTCTGCTAAAAGAATGTTTTTGTAAGATTTTCTGCTCATAATCACAAACTCTGAGTTGTGGTAACCTTACAATTTACATTTCAAATCAGCAAAAATGAAACCCTGTTCCAGGCATCTGTTACCTTGAGCAAGGTAAGACAATTGTCTGTTAAAGCATCAGAATTATCCTCTAGCTAATCTCATACATACCTTGTAAAGATTTCAACTGCTGAAGCTTTTTCCCTTCATAGCCTTCTGTGATTTTTCCCAATTGCTGATAGTACTTTTGCACCAATCTGCTGATATTATTGCTGGTCCCATACACACTTTCTACAGCAGCTTCCACCAGTCTCTCCTGTTTTACACAGCACAAGTCACAATTCATTTTCTAAGTCAAAACCTGGAGTAGTTTGATCTAAAACTAAAGAGCCAATCTAATTTTCTATGTGCACACAAAATTCTGATTTTTGTGCTTTAAAAAAGTGGTGGACTGAGACACTGGCAAGCAGAACATTAGGGGTTAGAAGGGACCTCAGAAGATCATCTAGTCCAACCCTTATGCCAGAGCAGGATCACTTGAATGTGCCTCACTTCCATGTGGGAAAGGACCATTCTCCTATGTGGGCAATCTCTATAGCCCATTTTACCTGTCAACACAACTGTCAGCAAAGTAAATCAACGTTTGTATAGCTTTACTACAACTTTCCATTTTACAGAGAATCCAAATATTTACTTTGGCACATTTTTATTAACCTATGCAGCAAGCTTTATTTTTATTTAAATATTTGTCTATGAATTAATATTAAGCTGCTAATATACAAACACTATTAATTAACCATAAAACCTTCATCAGAGGATAACTACCTTTATTGCTTCCTCATTTTTGTTATTCTCTATCATCAAGAACTCTCTCGGTTCTTTTAAAGTTCTAGGATTTTGGTGAACAAAAGCTGAGGCTGGGTAGGTTTAGATTGGACATTAGGAAAAAAGTTTTTCATGGAGAGTGGTCAGACACTGGAATGAGCTGCCCAGAGAGGTGGTTGAGTCACTGACCCTGGATGTGTTTAAGGGTCCTTTGAGTGTGGTGCTTAGGGATATGGTTTAAGGTGAATCTTGTTGAGTAGGGTTCCAGGTTGGACTTGGTGATCCTGAGGGTCTTTTCCAACATGGATGTTTCTGTGTTTTGGATGCTATTGAAAATCACTAGAAAATGCTGCACTTCTTCCTAAGTTTTTTAGTCTACAAATACTTTGCAAAGTATCTTCAGTTTTAACACAAGTTGTAATGGCCTCCTGTTATTTTCAGGCATGGGGTAATGCATAAATGAAACTGCATCCATCTTAGTAAAGCAGCACTCATTTTGCTTAGAAAGCTGCTATTGAACATTTCCATACCTTGAAGTCCTGTCCATCATCTGAACTCTTTTTTTCAGCTTCCTCTCTGGCATGCTGCAGCAGTGTCTGCCCAATCACCTGCTCCATGTGCTGCTGAAGAAACTGAAGAGCTTCTTCAATTTCTCTGACTAGCTGTTGGTGAAATTCTAAATGGGTTTGCTGTGTTTCTTCCTCGAGCTTCTCCTCCTCTTCCAGAATGTGGGACTCCTGGTAAGCAGAAGAACAGCATGTTGAGAAACTTGGTCAGCTCCACTTCAAAAGAAATTTCCTACACCCATCCAGAATGTTCATCTTTTAGTACTCAGACTAATCTGGTTTCCAGCAGAAATACATTTATCATTTTAACAAAACTATTGCCTCTGTCATGGTATGCACAGGAACAGTTGCATCCTGTCCCATTATTCATTTCTAGGTGATGTACTCCTATCTTTGGATTCTCTACAGTTAAATTTGGTCTTATTCCTATGAAAAATATGAACAATCTAGGTCAAATATCCCAAGTCCAGTGAGGGATAATTATATAATTGTAGATACCTTGATAAAGTGCACAGGAACAAGCCAAAGAAACAGTTATGCACCTGGAATATTTGTACAGTTTGTGGGGTCCACCTGAGAAGTTGGTGTATTGGTATTTATGGCCATTGAGGGAGGTCAGGAAAGCATTTAACAGCACTTGGAAACCATTTGCATTCTTGGCATCTACAAGCATCCTGTGGTTTTAAGTTCTACAGCTTCTCCAAACAATTCTTCTTTTTGAGCCTGCCATCTAATATCCTTTGTGCTGGGTGCTCTTTTCTTTTATTAGAAACAAGTGAAAATTTGCTCTCTATTCAAATATTTTATGCCAGTTTTAAAACATGTGATATTCCAGAAACCACTTATTTTTTACATTGAAAAGGTTTAGTCTCTTGAGATCTTTAGACCTTCCTTGCCACGATTTTCTATACTTCTTTTAAAATCCCCTTTCCCTCTAAAATCTCTTTAGCACACAATAGTTTGCACTCACCAGTATGACCTGTTTTGTCCTCCTTATGTGTATTAGTCTTCCACGGACTGCCTTCTACTGAATTGCTTGCCCTTCTTATATTAATATACTCATTCAAGGCTAAAGAATATTGAATTATTCTAGAAGATCCAGCAGTACCTATTTGATGCCCTCCTGGAAATAAATACAAGTAGAAAAAGCCTGCTCTGCCCACATTTATCTGTAGAAAATGATGGTGTCCCTATTCATGCTGGGTTATTCTGACATGTTTTTATTTATAACTCAGACATACGTTTTTGATTTTTTTTTTTTTCAAGACAGTTGGGATATCATTAAACAGTTTCTGTTTTTTTTAAGAGACCCAATGTCATGTTGCCATCTCCAAGACAGAGAGTGGTGGTGAATGGTGCCACCTCTAGTTGGTGACCACACTAGTGGCTAAAACTCTGGTTGACTTTCTGTCAATGAACTTTTTTCCTTAATTCTTTATACATTGGTTCTAGTTTTGGAGGTTGTTCAAAACTTTTTTTTTTTCCCCTCTCTGACTTTTCACAGTTCCACATCTATGCCCCACTTTGGCAGCAGGTACCTTTATGTGTATTTCTAGGCACTTCTTTGTGAGGTGGGTTTCAACTGCTCTTGGAAAAAAAAGTCTGTAAGGAAGAGAGGCCTAAGGAAGGGTAATACCTGGGGATGTTTAATTTTTGTTAGGAAACACAGTGATTGCATCAATTAACAGCCCTGCAGGAGCTAAGTGACAGGGAGTAGTTGAAGGCACATACCAAGAGGAATGCAGTCAAACGCATTTGTATTTTATGTTACGTTTTATTTCTGCTGAAGGTTAATGAGATTTTGAGACTTTCTGACAGAAGTGTCAAATATGGAAATGGTAGCAGGCAGAACTTCCTTATTCCTCTTCCAAGTGGAGAATTAGGGTTTGTATTATGCAAATTAGTATTAGAGGGATGCAAAATATTACCTCTCAGCTAATTACACAGTGGGAGTAAGTAGTACAGAGCTGCAAAGTGTTGGATGGGTTCAACTAATGTGCAGAAGGAGTGGGATGAGCACTAGGAGAGTCATCTGAGGATGAAATGTGAAATGTGTAGCTGTTCTAAATAAATATCCAACACATATAAGTAAATGACCAACAACATTTAATGGATTAACTCTGAAAAACAATCAGATTTTGAAGTGATCTATGGGAATATCAAGTCTAAAAATACCATAAACTTCCTTTCATCTCCTCAACCAACAGGAGAAATTATTTGGAAGGATGTTAAGAGAATGGATGCTGAGATGATGGACAGAGAACAAAGAAGAAAGAACAAAAAATGGTGACATTATAGAAGAACTTGCTAGATCTGGTGGAGGGAACAATTTCTTCTGATGCTCATGTAAGACCTTTTCAAGTGTATATTCTGATCCCTAGCAGATTTAGTAGCAGCTTATCTTACCCTGAAGGAGCAACTTGTGCGCAAGCCTTTATATATGCTGGTATGCCTTCTTCCATTGGTATTTTCATCTGAAATAAACACAGACATTGTACCTACCACTGCCTTCTGCAACTGCCACTGGTCCTCATCTTGACATGTGGAGGATCCCTTCTGTAGAGTGTGTTGCTCCCTCAGTTCCTGAAGCAAGCTCTTCTTTCTGGACAGTCTCATGCGGGCCAGTGCTGCCATTCCAACTCTTCGCAGGGTTAACCTTCTGAGTACTGAACACAGCAGAAGTCGGTGTTTTTGCAAGATATAGTTAACAGACCTGCAAGAAAGATCATTAAAAATCAATCAGGTAAGCTCTTTGCTGACTGGCACAACTGTGTTCAGCAAAGCTATTGCTCAAAGTCTACAATAGTTACCTTCCACTCTGTCTTACATCTTTCTCGTACAAAGCATACCTAGGAAAGCTGCTCAGGTGCAAAGAGTGGGTATTGCTGTGACAGACTTCTGCCACATTGAAGTTAAAATAAATAGTACCAAAATAGATTAAATAATCATCTATAATCACTTTTTTTTTTTTTTATAGGAAGGAAGATGAAAAGAGAATGCATTCAGAACTACAGTAAAGCTATGTCAAGAACACACAAGACAGTGCATCTGGGATCATCAAGGAGGCACACTCTAGAGAGACACTGAAGAAGTCAGTGTTAGCTGGCACAGCAGATGTGGCTGATGCCATGTCTGTGGTGAATTTAAAACAGGACAGCAAATTTCAAAGCTGGTTCTGGACCAGGTGAGTGAAATCTGTGTGCAGATTTGGGATGGCATTGTTTGTGCCTGTATCTAAGGTGTATATGTGCAAGGCACTGTGAGCTCTTAATGCTGCAAAACACTGAGGTCAGACAAGGTGCAAATGTAAGGTTAAACTGAAAAGTAGAGCCAAAAAAAGAGTGCAATGGCAATAATACAAATACTCCAAACAGAAAAGCTATCAAATGTATTGACCTTTTGAGAATGTGAGAACCATGGTAAATGAATTATCTTCATATCTTGACCCAAACAAGGCAATAAGACACAACTATGGAAAAGAGATGTTCAGCTATACAAAGATGAGAATAAAACTGTAGGTTTCTTTGGTGAATACAGAGAGAGAACACAAGAGGAATCATATCATACAAAGTGAAGGTCAGTGGTACTGCAATAGCACAAACCAAAGGCAGTGCTGAACGGAACATTTCATCTTGAAGATTATCCAACTCCAGTGTGACACACAGAGTGCAAAGGCTGACTCAAGATTTGAAATCACACCCAAACATAGCAGCAGACACACAAAAAGTACACCACTTGACAAATCACAGAATACTTTTTCTACTTACCAGGAGTCAAAATACTTCTTCTGAATCTGTTCTTGATACTAACAAGTTACAGTAACTGCCTCTCTGCCTGAAGATGCTCCTAATGCCCTAACACTGCTTTCCACACAAGTTTTTGTCTGTACATGCAGCAGTGTAGTTTTACCAGTGCTTACCCATCACTGAGGCATCCTAATCTGTTTATGACACCTTGAATTATCTTCTCTTGTTTCTCAGACAGGTGTTTCTGCATCACAGCAGACAGAGCATATTCCTTTATCCACAGCTAAAAGCAGGAAGGGAAAAATGACAATTGTGAGATACTTTGATTTCAGAAATTCTAGTAACCACATTAAGAATCAGGGGCTTATTTGAACTTATTTTGCAAAAAAGACCCAAAACATTATCCTCTTCTTTCAAGAAACAAACTCATACAAAATTAGTTATTCTACTTAGGAGTATCTTATTCTCAATGATGAAAGTCTTAAACAAAGCTCACTGAAAAGAAAGGGAGGCTTTGCACTGGTTTGGATCTGCCCTCAGATATATGTCCCATAGAGTCTCTGGTTTTAAACACAGGCTAAGAAGAGAAAATGAACAATATGGCACAAAATATTGCATCACATCGTATCAGCAGGTTGTGTGGGCTTTTATTTGTTGGTTGTTTTTTTTCCCACTAGTAGAGAGTGTTTTTATTTTTACTGAACGAAATAAAGATACTATCTTTCATCACACTTTTGTGTGTAGCACACAGTGCAAATAGTTAGAACTGGAGATTGTGTGATTAGGTTAATAGACTGCGAGTTCAGGGTCATGTTTATCTAAAAGAATTTAATTTTAAAATGCTTTGATGGATTTTCCATTAGACTGTAAACTTTTGGAGATAAGGACTTAAGATTTTGTTTGGTATATAGCTAGAACAATAAGCCATAAAATGAAACAGTTGTAAGGTCCAAACTCTATTACTGTGAGATGAAGAATATATTATAGACTGCCCTAGCAGCTGGATAACTGCAGGTTGTATGCAGATCTCCACATCAAATGTAATGCCCAGGCTCTCTGACAGCTTTACTTCATGTTCTAGTCTCATTCAGAATAAAAGGGACCTTGTTTTCTGCTCTTGTAGCCAGTGAAGTTTCACTAGGTCATTATGTCTAGCAAAATTGCCTAATTGATGGTGTCAGGAGTGGTACTAGACCTTCCTGTTGGATTTGATAGTCTCTTCATTGGGAAGCAGTGATCTGTGCAGGGGAGAGGCTTTATCTGTGAGTGCAAAATGAAGTGCAAAAACAAGAAAACACATCATCTTTGGCTTAAATATCAATGTCTTTCTTGGATAGTACCTTCTCTGTTGTATACACAGCAACAGATGTAATTGATCCCCCTCTATGCAGAGAACCTTACCAAAACACAAGCTCCCGAGTAGGACGCCTGAGAATGATGGGCAGGCAGTCAGCAACAGATGACAGATGGAAAAAGTGCAACTGAGCATGAGAAGCACAGCCTGAATTTCTCTATAACACCAGGGAGCACACCAGGCTAGTCTCAGAAAGAGCTGCAAGACCTACCTGTGTAGCCGGACCTGAACTGATGTGAGTCTAGGCAATTGTTAAAAATCACAGAGCATGGCTGAGCATGCTGCCTTCACTGACTGCATGCTGAAAGTGTCAAATTAAGGTCTACCAGATAGCATCCTGACAGATGTCAAATGCCTGAAGTGATGACAGTATCAGTATTTCTCTTTAGCAGCTCTGTGGCTTCCTAGTGTTTAACACCTCTCTGCATACATACTCTAGATCCATTTTAATGTCTCTTCAGCTAAAAGAATGGCTGAAAATTACCTTTTACTTTCTAGATGTGTTTTTCTTTTCAATGAGAGACTAGCTATGGCTCCATCATTTTTGGAGAACTGATTATTCACTGAGAAGTTGCTCTAGAAGGACCAGTCTGCAAGGGCATATATCAGCAAGATACTGAAGCCAGAAGATGTCTGAGTTCCAACTACAATGGTAAATGATATAACATTGCAGCCAAGAACCCAAAATTTAGCAACTCTGCTGCCACCAGTATGTGCTATCCAAAAAGATGTGCAGAATGAGAACTAACACAGGGACCAGTTGTTTATTTCTGTTTACAAAGAAATAGCCTAGTTCTGTAGTGCTGAATACAGCTTCTTTCAAAGAAAAAGAATGAGTCACCTTTTTCTCTGTGAGAGCATTTAAGGTAAGCTATATGTAAAATTTTATAAAAGGTCTCTTTGCCTCCCTGAGACCAATGGAAAGCTGAGAATGCAGCAGAAAATCCCTCTAGAGCACTTACG
The DNA here is from genome assembly GCA_013396835.1 of Psilopogon haemacephalus. Classification (NCBI taxonomy): domain Eukaryota; kingdom Metazoa; phylum Chordata; class Aves; order Piciformes; family Megalaimidae; genus Psilopogon; species Psilopogon haemacephalus. Next base: position 1,535,961 of record VWZI01010650.1, read on the forward strand.
CAACTGAAGAGTAGAAGTACATCAGCCGTACAAGTAGTAAAAGAACAAAGAGGAAAGGAGATGTGTTATGAATTTAAGATGGAACTATGCACTGAAGATGGGATGATAAATAAGGGAGATTGAGATTTGGACTAATACTAAAGCAGTGTTTTGTTTCAAAAGGGCTATTAGGAAGACGATCAGGAAGTGAAGGATCATTTGGGAATTAATACAACAGTGCATGTTTTATTTTAAGCAACATTCCAGCAGCTCACTGGGATAGGCTGGAAGAGATGAGTATTCTCCATCTCTAAAATATTAGAACTGACACATACAGGCACAAATGTAACAGCAAAGCTCCTCTGAGAATCTTAATTTGAGGCTGCTGGTCTGTGGCTGGAGATCAACAAAAAGGAGACAATTCTTTCATCAAGCCAGCTGGAGAGGTCAAGTTTTTTGCTGCACTGACCTTCCAATGCTGGGTCAAGTCATTAGGTACCTCCCCAAGCTTTCCTGTTCCTGGGAACAACCTTACATTGCTCAGAGGCAGGTCAGAATGGAGTGGAGAAAACCATGGTGGTGTACAGAGACAGCATCTGCAAGAAAGCTCAGGCTTCCCCATTTCTCCTTTTAACCAGTAAAACCAGTGACAAAAGCATGGTAAGTGGGGGAGTAAAGCCCCAAGGAACACCTGGCTTCTTCAACAGTTACTCCAAAGAAAATGCAGTAAGGTGCACAGCGTGTCACAATTGGTAAGCAGATACTGGTCCAGTTTTCCGGGTGTTGAGAGATCTCCTTACCGCATTTTCATTCTGTAAGCTTCTCAGCATTTTGCTTCCTGGCAACGAGTCTGTTAGAAGACCTTCTGAAGCACTGCTAACATTAGGTATTACCTGACCATAAAGGTGAGAAATATGCCTTTTGTAGGTAATGAAACTCATAAAATATTTTGAGTTATACCGCAGATACTTGGATCTAATTTGCTGTTGTAAGCTCACTGTTGTTTTTTTTTTTCTTCTTTTTTTTCCCTGCAGTTCTCAGAAGGACTTTTCGAGCACCGATTCAGTAAATGGAAGCAAAGCCATTTCTCCTAACAGCCTGTAGATGGGGTGTGATGCACACTGAATGCCAAGTAAACGCCTCAGCTCGGTGCAGCAGTTCGCTCCCTCAAACCACTGTCCAGGCAGGAGAGCAGCTCTGCAGAAATCATGAGGTAGGGGCTATGTGGGAAAGCACTGAATATTTCTTTTCAGTAGCTGTATATTCCCATTTGCCTCACTCACATTCTCAAGCATTTAAGGCAAAGTTAAAAATGAAACAAATCTTTTTCCTTTGCAAAAGATCCTGTTTCCCCAGAGGACGTATATTCCAGGTATGTATAAATGCTAGGAAAGATAATAATTTTAAAAATATACATGCCTTCACGTGTACTGTGTCTGCTTTTCTCCTCTGGTGTTAATACCTCCTGTGCTGGGCACAGACAGAACAGAAAAGTTAGATGTGTTCTTCTCCACCTTCTCAGAGTAAGTTAGTTTTACATGAAGTGTCTCTCATGTTTTCAGCTATTATAGTATTAATACATAAAAAAAGAGATATTTATCGCTGTATGTACCCTCATATGTACCCTCTCCAAACAGAGCACATGAAGGTTGTCTTTTTCTCTTTTGAACTGTTTTATGCAGATGCTCAAGAGTTGAGGACATCAGACAGTAGCCTTGCCTTGCCAAAATTTGTTTATGTGCTGACAAAGTCATCTAACACTGTGGACAGATGTTCAGTAATTACTCTTTGACTCCTCTATGCAAGCCTACATGCACAGCATATATTTATTCCACACTGCATGTCAAGCTGCTTATCCCTGTGTCTAGAGCTGGGCTGTATATTTATACAAGAAATGCTCCCACCCCGGGTAAGTATTTTGATTTTTTTTTTCCTTGTCTCTGTTTTTAGAACCTGGTGCTCCAGAATGTAATATGGATCTTACTTCTTTTTCTTGCAGCAGCTGTTCCTGAAAAAGCTTCCAGCGTCTCTGGCGGTGGGTCTCCCATTTCTCCAGCTGAGGGACCAAATTCTCCTGCCATTCCTCTATCAGAAGCTCACATTCTCTTACAGAGAGGCCAGTCACAACAGGCAGGGTCTGAAGAAACAGCTCCGCCACCAACTCCTCTAAAGCATGGGAAGCTTTAGAGTACAGCTCCTAATAGAGAGACAAAAGACAGAGAGAGATGCAGGTGAGAAAGTGAACTCCCGGCCCATGACAGCTGTTTCCCTGCATGCATCCATGATGTGACTGAGGGAACCATGCCCCAGTGAAGACACTGGGGCAGTGACCAACCACAGGCCCATTTTCAAAGATGTTGATGTGAAATGCATGAAGGAAAGATAGAAAGAAGGGTTAAAAGGGACAGTACAGCTTTTAATCAGGCAAAATTGACATCAGTTGTGGTAACAGTTGGTTCAATGCCTGAAGGACAGAATTATTTAAATTCCTTCTGATGGAAGATTCAAGCATAGGAAAACAAATACCTTTTGGTGCTTTTATTAAACCTAGTCCCACATGAGTGGTTTTAAATTGCTGAGGCTGTTTGAGTCAGAGGAAGAGTTTGGGTGATTTAGTTAGATTGCATCCAAACTACAAAGTCTGTTCAGAACACGTAATTTCATTGTCAAATACAAAGTGATGATACAAACTGTATTTGCAAACTTGCTATGATTTTAGATAATCCCTGAGGAGAAGGGGTGAGGGAAAATAGCTTTCCCCAGCAGAAGAGAGAGAGAGAGAACAAAAACACGCTGGAAAGGTCACACGGACACTGCGGTGCTCCAGCAGTGTGAAGATCTATTTTTGTGTGAGTTCCACGTGATCTTACCAGTCCAAAAAGATCTATTGCCTACTTGGTTTTGCTTTCATTGTAAATCAGTGTTAGCTCTCTTGAAAACACTTCTGTTTTTTTTTTCTTTTCGTTTAAAATATGGCTTATATTTCTAAAACCCTTCAGCATTCCTCTTGCAAGAACAGGCTGCCCAGGGAAGTGCTTGAGTCACCATCTCTGGAGGTGGTTAAAAGATGTGTAGACCTGGTGCTGAGAGACATGGCTGTGCTGGGTTAATGACTGGACTTGATGACCTTAAATGTATCTTCCAACCTAAACGATTCTATGATAGGAACAAGTCAAATCTTCTACCTGTTGCATTATTTTACATACAGGTTTAATTACCATCTCTTAAGTGATCAAAAGCTAGAACTTCTTAATTGAAATACTAAGAGATTTACTTAGATGTTCTCGGTATGTTCTTCTAACTAGCTTTACTAGTCTACAGGACAATTTCTCCTACCTTTACTGGGTGTTTAGGAACAGAAAAATTCTTCTTGGGTCTGAAATAGTTCAAAAGCAGTCTAAAGGAGTCTGTGATATTTCTACTGCAATCTCAAAAAGATCTCAGGCAGGGAATTAAAGAAATCTATTCTTAAACAGAGTTCCACCTATGGCAGCTAAATCACTTTGCTGCAGAACTGATAACACCTCTCTGGCATGCTCATGGCTCTAGACTATTATTTACTAGGAAATCTTTTGCACGCAACACAAAGAAGGTATTTTGGTACTTGCCTTGATGCCGCTCTGTTTAAAAGACCAAGTGAATAGAGTTCTGCTTGTGTTCCCTGCAGCTTCAAATATACTGTATACTTACTTTTGGCACTAGCAGAGTGAGTACATAGTTACCCAGGAATAATGTGACTATCTTTAGATCAAGGATGATTAACTATTTGTTTGCCAAAACAGTCTGCTGAAATTGGTGTGTGTGAAAAGACAAGAAAGTGGGATTAGAATTCCAGGAACAGTTCTTCACGTTAACAGTCCCTTTAAAAATAAAATTACTGGGTGGAAAATAGGGGTGGAAAGCAGGAGTAAGCAGGATTGTCTTCAGGAGTGCTGCAAACACACACAAAGCATCAGGAAGCCTGTTCAGGTGCTTTAAGTCCTTGGGATGGTGATTTTTTAATAGGACTGAGCATCTTCCCTCTAAGTTCTGCTAAAAATTCTCCTCTGTGCAGCACACAGTCTTGCACTTACTGGTCTCATCTGTGGTCAAGGATCACAAACCACCCTCAGCGATGAATAGCAGAATATTAACTTCTCTCCCAGTGCTCAAGGAACCACTGGCTGCTAGCTTCTTTAATCAGAACACATAATTATATGGGCACTAGATCCCTGGCTGTCCTTGCAAGCTAGACCCTAAGGTGAACAGCATGCCCTAAGCAGAGGGCATACCACAGGTGCAGTGCAATGGCTACCCTGTTTAATGTCGCACTTGAAAAGGCACAGTGAAATGGCCTTTTAAAATAAGGTAGCAGAAATTGTAAGGTTCCATTTAGGGACGATTGCAGATGTGATTGAATCCTACCAAAGTGACTCAAAGCTAACAAAATAGTTCAGAACTATTTGTACTCTAAGGAATGTACTTGATCTGAACAGCAATAAAGTCTGGGAGTGGGGATGGCATGGATTATAAAGCTTGTTTTCTACAATAAGAAAGGAAAATGGTTAAGACATCCTACTGGGTTAAGACATCCTACTGCTTCCACAATCTTCTTTTTTTGACTAAAATATCTACAAAATAGTTCTTATGAGCTTCCTGATATGCCATCTCTTGTTTTTTAGAGCTTTCACTTAATGAAATTTATTCAGATTGATTCCATTAATAGAATAGCTGATTGCAGTGTTGAATGAACCTGTTTGGTAGAACCTGGCAGTCAATCTCAAGGCTTTTCAAAAAACCTCCAGAGAAATTCATCAAGCATAAAGAAATACCATGGGGTATATGCAGATACAAAATGGGCTCAGATTAAAATGCTGAGTGCATCTGAATTTCAAACAAGGCAATAAACACCTAATTTTGTCAAAAAGCAGGGAAATACACAGCTTATCAGATTTCACTACAAAACCAGAGAACATTATTAATACTCTCTCTGAAATCCAAATGATTAAAAGGTTCCTACATGCAGATGAGAGTAAAGTGAACAGTGAAGCTGGGAAATTTATTTAGAAAGACTGGTTGTACTGTATTTTACCTGTCAGCCACTGACTAGTATATATTGTCTCCCAGAGGCAACTGCAGAGTTATTTGTTAATTTGGGATACAACAGCATTTCATTAAAATAATTAAAGATTCTGTTCAAAGCTGTAAAATGCTCTTGCACATACCTCCAGAAACTGAAGGGCTAGGATACCTGTTCAGATGGCAAGAGATGCATCTCCTTAACCACATCTCATGTTAATGAAATAAGGAAGGTAATGAAAGAGTAAGGACATAGATTCAATACTCAGATCATACAGCCCATAAATACTTTCTTGGACATAACTGGACACTAAAATTATAAACTCTTGCTAAATGAGGAAAAGCTGAGTGCATGTACTTCTTTCCTTTTTCCATGTGGAATTTTAAGTGGAGAAACAGAATCCTGCTTTTAAGCATCCTAACAATAATGTTGAAGTCTTCCTTACTACAAGCTACTACAAAAAGCAGAAGTTGGATGTCCATGCATTTAAGTGGAGGTTCATTGAAATTCCAGTCTTACCCCCTCACTGGTGCTTGATTTATTCAGGACACAGTTTCAAACATCTCTTTCTGTACTTCCCTTTTAGAAACGTGCCTTTGTAGATAAGGTTATGTCCTTTACTAGATTGAACTATTAACAGATTGTGAATCCATTTAAAGGTAAAATACACTTTCTTATGCTAAAGGCAAGGAGCAAACTTCAGAATTAAGGCTATCCTTATCAGGCACCCTCTATCAGCTTTGGCTGAAATGACCAGATCAATTTTAAGCAGTGGCCAAACTCAGACCTAGACTGAGCCTGCATGGTAAGAGTTTAGATTTCATCTGTGAGACCATGATGTCTTTCAGACTTTTTGGGGTATATCACAGGGCAAATTTTTCAAAAGTAGAGAACATTTGAGGTGGAGGTTTCTGATAGGGATTCCATCTGAGACAAGCTGTGGGTGATTCACCTTGAAAATAAGCTAGCTCTTGGTATTCAAAAATGCAGCCCATGTTATGAAAAGCATTCTCCCCTTAACCACAACTCATGTTAACAAAAACATATAAAGAAAGTAATGAAAGAGTTAAGTCTCTGACATTCTGCACTTTTTATTTTCAAAAAAACCCCACTTTTTTTTCAACGAACGAAAAAATACATTGCTTCAACCTCACATTCATGTTTACTCATTCATAAATGTTTATTGCTTTGCCTGCTGACAATCCTCACTACTTAATAGATATTGTTTTAAATTTCTGTGCATTTCTGTGTTCTGTCAAGTCGAATGAAACAACCTTCTGGTGAACTGCTATCAGCAAAGGAGAGTTGTAAATGACAGTAAAGGGTGTGTGTTCTTATGGTTTTGACATTACAGCTGAGGAAAAAATAATTCTCCTACCATGAACTATGTCATTCCTAGCTGTTAATTGATTTCCTTTGTGCAACCTGCATGCCTGTTTTCCTAATAATGAATCATTAGCCACCAACCTCTTTTCATTTCTCCCTTTCCTACTGAAATAAGCAGGTAGTTCATCAAAAAATAAGAGAAAGAAATGATTAAGGTTAGTGAACATGTGACTTGCCAAACTTGAGACAGGCTTGCAAGGAGCTAGCCATTAATCTTTTCAAAAGATCACAAGAAACAGAACAAGGTATATTGGGGGGGAGATGCTTTTGCTGCCATGTAAGAGAAAATTCAAGTAAAAACTTGGCAATTGAAAAGCAACCCAAGCCAATACCACAGCCCAGTATCTCATGTGTCTGGGATAACTCTGCAGCCCATGTTTACGAAAATATTAAGCTGAGCTGTTCAATTATCTGTGACACAATTCCTCCTTCAATCATGATAGATTTTGATAATCAAAACAATTTGCCCCCATTCCCCAACCTGCACTTCAGGGGTCCAGACACAGACTCTTCACCTACAGTGCACTATTTTAATCCACTGGTACGGCTGAAAAATCCAAAGCTATCCTCCAAATATTACTCATTCATTCACTTCAGGCATCAACAGATTCCATTAACCTTGGTTAAATCATTTTTAATTGATTTATTCATGTGTACACAAAACAAACCTACTCAATTATTCTATGCAAACACAGCCAGCTTCCAGATCATTGCTTTTTTACATATTTATTCACCAATCTGGATAATTCTTTGATGTCCTGTAGCACTACAGGCTACAGTAGTGTTGGAGGGTTAAATAAATCTATCTTGATGAACTCACAAACTGTTTAAAAGGAGAAAAGAAAAGGAATAGAAATTTGAGAAGGGCTTAGAAGAACATTGTGAGAATAAGGCAAGGATCTTCTCCCACAAGTTAGTGTCACAGGTAAGCAATGTCTTTCCTTCTGTCCCCAGGAATGGTCACATGCTGACCTCTTCCATATATTTTAATATCACTTCTCTCACTCAAGTAATCCTTTCATGAAACTGAGTCTGCCAGGCTTGCTTCCTTATACTAAGATAAACCAAGGTAACTGTTGAAATAAGTCATTCTAGGCACAGAAGTGATGGAGGGTTGAAGGTCCTAAAGTTTTTTATTGCATATAAAACTTTATCACAAGGTAATAAGGGACCTTGCCAGGTCTTTTTCCCTTGGAACACAAAAGGTGCAATGGCCTTTATATATAGCTGTTATGGCAATGACTGGGCAGCTGGGCTTCCACACTTGGCTGAGTGAATTTGTCAGTGCAGCCCCTTGGAACCTTCTACTGGTTTTCTTCCTTGAGGATTGATTCTGGTTTGTTACCTACAGTATAATCTTTGATACAGGTGATATTTTGGGTGGAGGCACCTGTATGCTCTAAGATCATTGCTTTGAAAGCTACTAGTAACTGCTCTTAGCTGAAGGCAGGCCTGAGAATGGGATTTAACTGTAACTAACTGGCTGTTATCCACTTCTCTAATATTGGTGCTCCAAATGGTCATTTGTCTGAACCAAGTATCTGTGGTGCATGGCCAGGTGACTTTAAAGAGCTGTTTTCTTTCAGTAATATTGCTAGGGTGCCTTTGCTACTGGAATGATAAGAAAGCAACAGAACAGAACTCTACTGTTGGAGTTCTTTTCTGGTCTTCTATCTTAATTACTAACACATGCTTGCAGTTATGGAACTATGGAGATTAAGAGAACAATAATATGTTTATTCATTTAACCTTTTCCTTGCTTATGGTAGAACAGGAACAGAAGAGTCCAAACCTTCCAAACAAATGCAAGGCAAATGGGCAAATGACTATCAGGTCAGCTTCAGGGAGTACACTGTGTGCAGATGAGTCCTAAGTAGCTGCTTCCACAAATCAGCTCATTCAAACCTGACCAGGACATAGATCTCGTAGTAGTGTTGACAATTGCCACGTGAGGCTTCCCGGTACCCAGATTCTTAGTCTGATGTTTCCTTGCTTAGGTCTACCTGACTTGAAGTAGCAGAAACACTACTGCACTGTGGAGTATCTCAAGTCTCTGTCACCTCCTCATGGGTATCTCATCTTCCCCATTGCTAGCAGTAGCTTCTCCTTAGCAGAAACCTAGAGAAATTAAATGAACAGGCAATGTCCTACTGCCCATGGAAAGCTTTTGATTGTCCAACATGCACTTCTGCTCTGAAAGTGTGCTGGAGCAGAGAGAGAAGCAATGGCATTGTGGTTAAGCAATACAACTGCTCTTAATGGCAAATTTGCTCTTGCTTTTATGTCCCAGATAACACACAACGTGTATTATGTGAACTGCACTTCCCCCAGCTGTAGAAGTCAGAACAACTCCATTTACTTATGGTGGGGTTATGCTCATTTGCATTTTTTCTTCTTATTGAGGTATATTCAGCAGCCTGCTTGCCTAAAACAATCTGTATTATCTGTATTTAGGGTTAGGGGGAGAAAGGGCAGTTGTTCATTATGTTAAATGTCACGACAAAAATGCTTTATTATAGGGAAAAAAAAAGTGGAAATTAAGATTTGCAGACCCTCATTCACCATGCCAGTTGGATCACAGTACTTGCAGTTTTTCATGTCTGGCAGTGTTTGTTTGGGTCTAGGAACAAGAGAGCAGCTGTAATATGCAATATAATGGCTTAAAGCTGAGTCAATTGGCAGGGTTCAACTTTATGCAGCTCTCCTGGCAACTTGGCAATTCTAGAAACACTTAATTCACCCAAACCAATTTTTCTTTTATGGAAAAGAAAACTTAGCTTAACAGTGCTAAAAGAAATAGCATTTTCAGGCTTGATCTTAGTGTCACTAAAGCAGAGCACACAATAAAGGAAAGCAATATAATTTCACAAATGAGGTGGAACTGTGCAGGGTGAAAAAAAAAAAATTGTTTTGTCTCCAGAGATTTCATGTGGATTGAGGAGAGGGGTGGAAAAGTTAGTAACTTGAGAACAAACTGTGTGCACCAATATCAGCAGACATGTTGACTTTTCTGAATTTAAATAGCTTTGTCCAATTAATTTACTTTGATTCACTGGCATAGCCCTCCAAGCAAACTCTTCCTTTCGCCAAAGCAGCAGTTCTCAAATATCCTGTTGCTTCCCTACTACATGAAACCATGGCAGAACTATTTGTTCCAGACACAGTGGCTTTGTTTTGTTTTGTTTTTTTAATCAATTGAATTTGAAAAAAGTGCATGTAGACTACTGCTAATTAAGACTGTGTGAGTATCTTTTCCTAACATGATGTGAACTGTGAGTTTCCATAACACCATGATCTGGTCATAATTAATCATGATAAGGATTCTGTTGATTTGAAAGTGATTACTTCCAGCCTCATTAAAGGTCACTGCTGGCTACAAATTTGGGCTTTATCAGATAGATTATGTTATCCTTTTTTTTTTTTTTGGTGCAGAGAGAAATTAATTAATTATGACATAAAAGAATGAAGCATCTACAAAATTTCCAAATGAGTAACATGAAGAAGTGTACAAATATTATTTACACCAAAGAGCCGAACTTATTTCAGGGAACTAAACAGCATTAAAACAATTTCTTCAAGAGGAAAATAGATTACTATTCTTGGACATGTAGTGAAGTTAACTGCAACCAGTACCATCCTACCCTGGGTGCAAAAGTGATGCTACATAAATGAAGTGTCTCTGCTGGTACTGATGCCAGATGTGTGCTCTCTTGCAGCCTTGTCAGCCAGGCAGCACATTTTGGTAAACCACACAGGCATTTCCTGACTAATATAAGCTAAGGGAATGTAGCATGTTGGAAGATCATGGAAAAGTCAAGCTAAGGTGGAAGACTGTCTTGCTTCCATCTCCCAGTTTGCCAAGCCAGCTTCCTGGAGCTGCCATGATCTCTCCTGCCATTCCCCAGTTCTCCCCAAGACCTGATGTAATACAGTGGGATCAGAAGATCTTCAGAATGATTTTAGTAAATGACACACATCACTGGTGGTGGTACCTTGTAGAGATCTGCAACAGCCTCTGTGCTCTTGCAGTCATCCTCCTCCTCCAGTTCCCACTGTGCTTGCCCATGCTTCTCTAACAGCTCATGGTAAGCCTAAAGACACACAATAGATATATTTAAATAGCTGGATATATTTGACCTTAAAAACCAAGGGAACAATGAAAATAAGCTTTTATGTGCCCACCTTAAGGAAATCATTAACATCTTCTTCATTAAAACTTTTACTGAGAAGACTCTGTTGTTCAGCTTTCTGTCTGTCTTTTAACTCTTTTCTCTTCTTTTCATGGCACTCCAGTTCTCTCGAGATTAGGTCTTTACTTTGCTGGATACATTCTGGAATATAAACCACTGATGATTAGATACCATAACTCCACTGGGAGAAAGGAGCATCTGCTACTGTCACACAAAATAAGCTCACAGAAATCTGTTGGTAAGTGAAACAGGCAAGTAATTACCATGCAAGATTTCAAATTTGATTCTTACCCCTATGGTCTTTTTAAATGTGAACTTTTGAGTTGTTACATGGCACTTAAATCTACCAGATTTCTGGATCACTACCATCTTATGTTCTCCCTTTCACTGGTATTGTTGCTTATGCAAAGGCACTGTGTTAGTTGAAGAAACAGATTCCCATCTGCAGCACCCCAAAGCTCTTCCTCCTGCTTCAGAAAAGTCCAGAAGTGGCTCACTACCTAATTGCAGATATGCAAATGCTGCTGCAAGGACAGGGGCAGTAACATATGGTGGGAAGAAAAGGTCTAGAGCAATGCTAGTTCTGATTAACTTGAACTGGCAAGAAGCCATATCAGCTTCCACAATGACTGAGCCAGGAACCTACTGCAAAAGTTGTCACGGTCCTTTTGCTTTTGTGCTAGTACTGGGAAATATTTGGGGCTAAGTTCTTCCCCTCTTCAGCCCCCCTACAGTTCCAAGTGATTTATAAAGCCTTAAAATGATCTTTTTGCATGAGTGATAGCATGACTTTGGTTGGGTGTGTCTTATGATCTCCTACTAACATGTGGCAGCAGAAGATAGTGTGCTGCCTAAGTACAGCTCACAAATATTTGTAACAAATTCTGACTCTTCTTGTAATGACAGGACGAGGGGGAATGGGTTCAAAGTGGCGGAGGGGAGATTTGAACGGGATGTTAGGAAGAAATTCTTCACAGTGAGGGTGGTGAGGCACTGGAACAGGTTGCCCAGGGAGGTTGTGTCTGCTCCCTCCCTGGATGTGTTCAAGGCCAGGCTGGATGAGGTCTTGAGCGACCTGATCTAGTGGGAGGTGTCCCTGCCTGTGGCTGGGGGTTGGAACTGGATGATCTTTGAGGTCTCTTCCAACCTAAACCATTCTATGATTCTTCAGTCTTCAAATTAATGAAATAAGCTACAGATTATGTGAACTGTAGAGCAAGTTCACAGTACTGCCTGGAACAAGATCTAAAAGGCTTAAAGCCAAAGGTCCCATTTCAAGCATCCACCCTTCACGGTAACAGTGTCCTTGGCCAACTCATCAACACTTTTTCAAAACAGAGGGGCATAGGGATGAAGCCATTTTTTTAATCTTTAATGCAATAATGTGAATTCATACATGCATTTAAGTCATGAGCTCTGGTCTAAGTACTCACCATTACTGAAATGTGCCAGCTGTTCCCAGAAGGCTTTGTGTAGATCTGTTAGAAGTTTTTCCTTTTGTCGGACTGAGAGATTTTTCTTTACAGTTAAGTGGTCCAGAATATTTGATACAGTATTTAATCTACACTTGCACTCTTCTGGTATATAGGACTTCAGTGAATCAATCATTTTCACCATAAGCTCCCAGTTGAATAACCTTTCCAGAATGTCCTAAAGCAAATATAAAACTGTTTAGAAAGCAAGAATGGGTTCTTTGGTTGTATTTAATTGCTCATTCCCAAACTACCCTTCATCATTAGATCTGCTGCTGCTGCTTCCACCTCAAGGGCTTCATTAATATCATCTTTTCCTAATGCGAGTGTAGAAATGGTATTCTGAGAATTAGAACTCAACTGCAGAGAGTTCATCCTCCTGTAAATCTTCATAAACTGCAATGGAAATTGAGCTCTCTACAAGAAAGCTGGAAGAGACAACTTGAGCAAACAGTCTACATTATTCCAGAGATGGGACTGACAGACTGTACACTTGCACCATAGTTTGTGTTTGGATTGACTAAATCTCTCTCCACCTTCAATTCTTTTTGTACTTTACCATTGCCTGCAAATCTTGAAATTCACTTAATAAGTTTTCTACTGCAATCATCTTCTCAGTCAGATCCATCATTATCTTTGTTGATTTGGCACTTGAACATTTTGACTGGTCCAAAAAAGCCTGCTGGGCTTTGTCAGTCTGCTTCCAGAAAGCTTCCATCTGTAGAATACGAATCAAAAAACAATTCATGTTCCCTCATTAATCATCTACTATTGCATTACAGTCAGAGCCATGAGTCTACCGAGATAGAAGTCACTGAGCTGACAGGCAACTTTCAGTATTGGTAGTTCCAGGGAACACTTTGCAAACCTCCAGAGCCTATTTACTACACAATGATACACATCTTGGTGACACATAACCACCTGACTTTTTTTTATTGTGGTTATTCCAAGAATTTGTTGTTAATTCTCCACATACTTCACCTATAAAAGCCTATCCTGGTTTTAGAGTTAATAGGAAAACTGAAAGAGATAATAAACTGCAGCCCTTTTCTCTGGGAAGTTTAGCTGCAGGAGAAGGTATTCCAGTCAAATAAGTCTTTTGCTAAAAAGAGAAAACTGAAAATTGTAACTGTATTTCACCACCAAAACCTTTTGCAGTGACAAGCTACACAAGCATTTTATTATTATTCAGGCTACGAAAGTTGGGGCTCTTCAGCCTGGAGAAAAGAAGGCTCTGGGGAGACCTTGTAGTAGCCTTCCAGTATCTGAAGGGGGCCTACAGGAGGACTGGGGAGGGACTATTGACAAGGTCTTGTAATGACAGGACAAGGAGCAATGGGTTTAAACTGGCAGAGGGGAGATTTAAATGGGATGTTAGGAGAAAGTTCTTTACAGTGAGGGTGGTGAGACACTGGCACAGGTGGCCCAGGGAGGCTGTGGCTGCTCCCTCCCTGGAGGTGTTGAAGGCCAGGCTGGATGAGGCCTTGAGCGACCTGTTCTAGTGGGAGGTGTCTCTGCCGATGTCAGGGAGTTTGGAACTGGATGAGCTTTGAGGGCCCTTCCAACCTAAGTCATTCTATGATTACCTGCACCAGAATGAAGTTCTTCATGCAGTATCAGCACAAAGTACCCATTCTGATATATTTTTGTAGGGGCAGTCTCTAGTTTTAGACTCTCATCTCAGAAGAACTTAAATTGTCATACTTCAATGGGATTACTAGTACATAGAAAGGTAAGAAAATATATCCATTGCCAAGATTTCTATTAAGTGTATATGAGTTTTGAAGAAGGTGTGACTATAGCATCTCTGAGGACAGCAAAAAACCCAACCTCTTTATATTACTGAGAGAAGAGTGGATGAGTTCAAGGTCTTGATCTATCCAAATGTATGTAGAGGGAAATCATTTTCAGTATGGATGAAAATCATCTACTGGCATAAGTGACAGACCCACTGAAGGATGACTGCTGCTGGTGAATAACTACCTCAGGTTGCTCAGCCAGGCTGCCAGTGATTTTTTTTTTTAATGTGACTACCTTTAGAGAACTCAAACCAATCAATTTTTAACAGAGTAAAAGTTAAATTGCAAAAGAAACTTGATACAGATGTACCATCATTACCAGGACTTCCACTATAAAGTGAAAGACAGAGAAAATCAAGAGAAAGCTGAGAAAATTCCCAGTGAAGCATTTAATCATCATAGATTAAAATGTTAGCTCCTCTAAAAAAGGCCCAAAGCTGCAATGACAGGCTGTTTGGTTCAGGGCTGAAGTGCTACAGTCAATCAGCACAGGCAGCTCACAGAGCCATCACTCTGACTAGTCAGTCTCTCATTTTCATCAGCAGTGAATTTGCTCACTCCTCAAAAACAGGACAAAAGAGGAGAACACCTTCCAGATTATTCAGTTTACTAAAAAATAATATCCAGAATACTTTCAGCCTCCAGTTTTGTGGCTTGCAAGCTAGGACAAAATGACACCACTGAAGAGAAAAAATATAAAATAAATCTTTACTTTGAGAATCAAATGCCTGCTATCAAACTCTATTTTTACATTAAAAGACATGCAAATGTATTCTAATGTGGAAACTTGCTAAAGAAAAATGTTTTGCTAAACTATATGTGCAGAGCATACTAAAAGGTTGTACTGTATTTGCTTAGTACTTGGTTCAGCTCAGAAACTTTTACAGTCTCTAATTACTCTCTTACTCAGTTATGGAGGATTGAAGGAAACAAGGTGCTAGGACAGAATTCCTAAAAGTCAGACTAGATGTAGGCTTGAAATAGGATCTTACCATCTGACAACCAACAGACATTTCTCAGGCCTGAACCTAGTGTGTGATAAAACAGTGCTTGTATAAAAACCCTCTTGGCTCCTAAAGGGAGTTGTAAATACCTTGCTAGAGCAATGTAAAAATGTTTTTGGGACTCAAAGATATCTAAACTACTAGTTGTGGACTAGTCAACATAAATGGTAAAGAAAAAAAGCAATTCCCATGCAAAGGATAACAAGAAAATTAAATTCTAGAAAAAAATAGAACCTTACATGATCTATTATGTGCTCAGAATATTCCTTTTCTTTCCTTTCCAAGTCTTCTAGAATCTGGTACTCTGAGTTGTGGGCTCCTGACATCCAAGTACTCTGGAGTCGAGCATCAAGTTGTTTCTGCAATTCTTCAAAACCCTGGGAGAAAAAGCAAGTTATTTTCTGTTAAACAGAAGAAAAGACATCACATCTAAATTCAGGAGTGGATTTGCATATCAGTTCTGGCTCATGGCTAAGGAAGCCAAAGAAGAACATTCAGGAAGTTCTGCCTCTGGGTGTTGCACCTTCTGCAGCAAAGTCAAGGTATGTAAGTGAGCTCTGTCTAATTACACATACATCTACTTCCCCTAGTCTCTGAGTGCTTTACACTTCAGTAAGCAGTGCTCCATAAGCTTTCATGCTAATAATCCCTCAAATTTACCCACAAGTATTCTTATTTTAATGCATGTGCCCCATCTTAAATGATAGCTGTGACTGGATACACTGTTTGAAAACACAGGTAAGTATCCAGATATGAGAATTAAAACATTTCCTGCACAGTGCCAGTGCACACCTGTAATGCTCAGAAGGGACAAATTACAGGCTCTATGATTATATGGACTATATGGACTTTTAAAGCTTCTCAATGCTTTGAAACCACAATGATTTCTTCTGAAAACTAATGGTATCAACATGGTCTCCTGCCATTAGGCAGGTAATGAAAATGTGGCTCTTCAGTTGCTGAAACGTGCCTTGCATAACAAGCATTTACTTTTAATATCATCATTGATACTCCTGCTCCTTAAAGAAATGCAGGGGGATTTTGACAAGTTTCACTAATAATTTAATCAAAATCTCATTAATTTCTCTTGCAATGCAGAATTAAGAGTAAAATGTTGTCTTCAGTAAATCTCATAATTCTCTGTCTTGCATGTGCTACAGTAATTAGTCTCCAGTACTAATGTTTTTCTTATTACCAACTGTCTGTCATAGAGTATTTATTACAAGCCTTGTCTCTTATCTGATATCCCAACTCTAAGACTGTCCTATTTCCAAGACATTGCTCTCTGTAACACAGGAGAAACACATATTGACTACTCTGGCAATTTCTGCATCTAATCATCAACATTTATTCTTTGCCCTGCAGCAGCTTTGCTAAGTGTATGAAGCCACCAATGCTGCCACCAATGTTTAAGCCTCACTGAGGGTTGGGTTGTAATGGGAAACATGCCTTAATCTATATTAGCTTTGTGTTTATAATTTGCACTTATCACCATAAGTCAATCAGAAAAAGGGACCTATACACTAAATCTCAAATTTCATTTAGTAAACACAATCACCTTTAGCACTAAACCTGAGAATTTAAAGTAGAAGAGTGATTGGTTTTAAGGCAAAATGCATTCTGATATAAATTATAAGGTACAGCTGCACAGATTCTTGATATTAATTCAGAGATTCTGAGACTGCACAAACAAAATAAATATTAACAATTAGAGCTGACAAGCTAATAGACTAAATGTGAATTTCCATCTCTATGTAAGAGGAAAATAATAATCGCTAGAAGAAAATTAAATATTGAACTAGGTTGCTCAGAAAAATGATGGAGGCCCCTTCAGTGCAAATATTCAAGACTTGGACTGGCAGAGCACTCCATAACCCTACTTAAGGCACTTCTTCCTACAGAAGGTTGGGCCAGATGATCTCCAGATATGCCTCTCAACGTAGACTTTTCTATGACTCCAATCTGGAAAATGGAAACTAGAACCAGTGGATCTCCTATTTTGTTTAGTTCTGTAAAGTTTGGGGTTTTTTCCTAATAATCTTTAAACGGTACCAGAAGTCCACCTGAAATCCTTGTTGACTGTCAATGTATGTATTTCACTTCAGAAGAGGCATATGGATTTAGATACAAAGGTATGGAAGAAAGACAGACAGGAAAGGAAGTTTATTTTCTCTTGATGAAAGCCTTGAGTTTCCTCCTGATACTTTATTTCCTGCTATTTTATTATCAGTAATGATACATGGGAGCAGACAAAGACCTGATAATTAGAAATTATTAAACCCGAGTGAATGAGGTTTACAATTTTCTGTTTGCTCAAACGGATTCAACTACAAAATACTTTTATCCTGAACAGACTACACATATCATTGTCCTGGTCAGCTCATACATTAACAAAGAGGAAATGCACACAAAGTAACGGAGATAATCAACTAACAAGGGTCTGTCTTTGCATTTCTTCTGAAACAGATTACAAATTACACTGCTGCTTAAAAGGAGTAGGCGAGAGACCCTGCTGTGGCAGCTTGCAGTAACTGGTGGGATTAACTCTTATTTCTTGTGGTCTTAAATAGCAACCAACAAAAAGACTTACATTTTCCTGAATTAAAAGGATCTTCTTGAACAAATCATCAGTAATCTTCTTTTTACGATGAAAGTCTGCAAGGTATATTTTGAGAACCTGAATAAACATCTATTTAAAAGGAAAGAAACAAAGTGCAGGGTAAGTGCCTGTAAAGCCATCTTTGTGATAACTGTTGTTGATTTAAACCAATCAGTGAGACTATAGTGAATCATAAGCAAAATAACAGAAGCATCATCAGCAACACTGCAGCATTCCTACTGTGAAAAATTCTTTGGCCTTGGCTTCCAGAGCATACTGGAACACCCTAACAAGAACAAAGACATCGTCTTGCATATCCTTGTAACCAGACAGACGCATCTGAAACCATCTTATACTGGAGAAAATGGAGATCGCTTGAAGAGTTAGTCAGTTTTTCTAAAATTCAATGAGTCCCTAAACTGAAACACACAAACATATTACTTACTATGATTTCAACTGTAGTCAGCCAAGTGAAGCATCACACATTTTTATTTATAGCCCAAAAGTAACAATCTCAAGTTCTAGTTACCCTCTCTTACAAAAAATACACCTATTTTCCAGTTGTGTGGCTTTCGGTTTTTGAGATTGTAATACTAGTGTCTTCAAAAAGATGTTTCTGAATACTGGTATAATTTTTTTCTTAACCTCCTCCCCTCTTGCCTCAACTAGATTGTCAATGTAAAGACAATTCACTTCGCTATGAGCCAGGGGTGTGCCCAGGTGGCCAAGAAGGCACATGGCATCCTGGCTTGTATTGAAAATGCTGTGGCTAGAGTACGGAAGTGACTGTCCCCTTGTACTTGGCTTTGGTGAGGCCACACCTTGAGTATCATGTTCAGTTTTGGGCACTGCAATACAAGAGAGGTGTGGAGGTGCTAGAGTGGGTCCAGAGAAGGGCAACAAAGATGGGGAAGGGCCTAGAGAATAAATCTTATGAGAAGTGACTGAGAGAGCTGGGAATGGTTAGTTTGAAAAAGAGGAGGCTGAGGGAAGACCTCATTTCCATCTACAACTACCTGAAGGGACACTGTGGAGAAGCTGCTGCTAGGCTCTTCTCACATGTAGTTGGAGACAGAACAAGGGGGAATGGCCTCAAGCTGAGACTGGATAGGTTTAGACTGGACATTAGCAAAAAGTTTTTCATGGACAGAGTAGTCAGACACTGGAATGAGCTGCCCAGAGAGGTGGTTGAGTCACTGACCCTGGATCAGTTTAAGGGTCGTTTGGATGTGGTGCTTAGGAAAATGGTTTAAGGTGAATCTTGCTGAGATACATAAACAAAATAATATTTACATTAAAAAAACAGTTAGCAAAGCCAACATTTCAGCTGAGTAAAATCTGGAAAATATGCTATAATTAGAGCTCAGTAGAATAGAAGAGCATAAAGCAGCCATATTTTGGATCTCACTTGCCAGCATTTTGGACTGGAGTTTGGCAAGTTTTGAACACGTACACACACACACACACACACACACACATGCACCCCACCAAGATACCACACACAGCAGAAAAATCATGGTTCAGGACTCTGTGGCTTCAGTTGTATGCATCGATGTTTGGTTTGGTTTGTTTTTCCCTGTCATCTTTGAATGCTGTGACTTGATGTAGGTAGCTACCTATGGTTTAAAAGGGTACTTTAATTCATGCAAAAATCATCACTATTGTACTTATCACAATAGTACTGATTCAGATGAAGTGAATTTTCAATTTTATTCAAAGAGCTTGGAGTTCTTGAGTTGCAATGCACAAGCACTATCTTTAAGACAAACTCATCTATTAAATATTTCCCCCTCTTTTTATGAACCTGAAGTGCTGTATGGTATTCTCTGGAATAAATTTTAAAACCAAATTTTTATATCATCCAGTCTGACCCTGTGTAACTCACAGCCCAACAGATTCTATTATAGTCTATTCCTTTATGAAGCTCATATATGCAGATGAGGAGAAAAAATGTAGACAGTACTGTAGAAATGCAAGTCTACTACACTATTTCCCAGCTACTCAGTCTGTTATTCCCTAAACTGATACTCAGCCAAGTTGTTCAAAATCCCTAGCTATAAATGAGACGTGAGTACCTACCACGTGTTTTTCTTTTCTGAGTTCAGTATCAAGAAGCATGAGATCCTTTAAAACAAGACTGCAAAGGCAGAGTTTAACATCAAAACTAAAAGAAAGATTAAAAATGTGTTAATATCAGTCTAAAGAAAGGTGGTGCAGCTGAAAGAAAATCAGAGCTGACACAACATGTTTTGCTTAGCACTACTTGCTTATCAGTGGCATTGTGAGAAAGGAACTGTATCCACAGTAAGCTCCCATTACAATGGAGAGAACAAACAACTGTCACTTGCTGTTCTCAAGGCACTTGTTGGGTGATTTGACACTCTACAGCGGGGGAGGACTCCGTCCCCAGTCAAGTATGCCACTGCTCCTGTGAACTGAGCACATGAGCCAAACCAAAGGGCTCTCCTTGTCCTAACAGTGAGTTGTGATTCCCAGGATTTCATAAACAACTGACTTTCAATATCCAGTATGATGTATTAAGCCATTTCTTAGGGTTATAATCAGATAACCCTGTCCAGTTGTGCTGAACGTATACATTCCAGCCCAGCCTTTGGTTTACATCAGACCTTTAGTTACTGTCTTGAAAACCCCTTGGACACACTTGGACCAAGCACAAGAGCAGGTTTACTGCTTACCTCTCACACATCAACACTTCAGGGAAGCTGGTCACCGTGAGAAAGGCTCGAGCCTGAAATCTGTCATCACTTGTTGTGGAATGTATTGTTGTAGAGGAACTGCAGTCCTCCTTGTCTCCCTGGCTTAGAGATCCCAGGCTGCCTGACGTCGATGTCTCCATGACCTGATTAGGCAGAACTGCCTGCTTTGGATTTTCATGCAAAGATGGATTGGATGAGCCATCTGCCAAAGGCTACAGTTATAGAAAATTCACAAGGTTAATTCATACCAGACTATAAAAAGACAAACATCAGTTTGCAGGATTTGATTTCAAGTGAAAAATTAAATATACACAGCAAAGGTGTTTCCACAAATTAAGATTATGAATCTGACAGGTTTCTGAATGGCCCAGAATGAAATTCTTCTCTTATGTTGTGGTTCCTTCCTGAGGAGCAGCTCCTTGTAGGGTTTTTCTTATGGCTCCTTGGACAGACCCAGCTTCCACTACTGTTAATGGGAAAAAAAGGTCTCTTGACTACAGTGAAAATTGACTGGACATCATGGAAAGCACTGCAGGTTTCAGAGAGCTAAAAGCAGCTGATGTCTTAAAAACAAGCCCTGAGTCAATGGGCTATAAGCAAAGAAAGATCCCCATTAAGGAGATTGGCAGGTAAGTCTACTTCCATTACTTGACTCTGTGATTTACTCTGACATAGAGTGATTGTCATTAATGCTTACAAGTAGACTCTAAAACCTTACCCTGAATTTCTGATTGATGGGATAGATCACTTTTGCCTTTAATGCAAATGCTGTGATGTTACTGTTCAGAGGAGACTCACTTTCCTGTATGGAAAAGAACAGAAAACCATTTAAGAAGAACAGTACATCTAGCAGTTGTTTACTGTAAGAATTGCATGCCCCTTTTGATTATATAGCTTAGGAATTCCTATAGATAACTATTAAGTGACTGCTTCTGCTTTGGCACAAGGCATCTTCTCCTAAGACTCACTTGGAGTATAAAACTCAGAAAGGGGAACTCTGTCATTGCCACTGCTGCAAAATGCTTTTAGTCCAGCAAGGGAAAACAGGCAATAGCTGGTATTCTGAAGTTGTTTTCCATTTGCTCCCCCCACACACCCTTTAGCAGCAACTGAAGATTTCACATGCAAGACTGAAATTATCTTCATAACAGAAACTACTAAAGGATAAGCTCCAGAGATATCATCATGGCTATACAATCTTTTAATTAAGAAATTATAGATGAATCAAAATCAGCCACATTTTTCCCAGGAAAATTTTTTTAATCATACAACTTTACCTATAATCTTGGAAAATAACAGTGTTCTTCCAAAGAACTTTCTAAAGACAATGCATTCTTATCATACAATCTTCATCCATACAATTTCATACAACCCTAATCTGACTTTCGGCTCCTCCTCTTTCTAAGCCACTTCTTTATGCACTGAAAAAATGGATAATCAGCTCTGTTTTGTGAAGCTATGTACAGCTTAATAAAAAGTTGGCTGTAAGAAACAGAATGTTTAAATCAAGCTTTAGGAGGTTTCCTATTCTAACTTTTATGGTTTTGCCTTACAAAATGAAGGCATCTCATCTGCTAAAACATAATTTTCTTTACTGATTTTTCTAAGAAATATCAAAGCATTGACGGTCAAAAATAGAAACGGGAATAGAAAAGGAACAATGATATTCATTAGACTTATCACTGCACCTTTTCATCTTCATTTGATTTATTTCCAGAATTCATTTTAGGATTTACTGATCAAGCTAAAAGCACAGGGTCAGTGTGCAAAATGTGTGCTTATATTGAGCAGTCCCACTGCTGCAGTGCGTATTAGGGGACAGAAGCCAACAGAGCTATTGCTGTGCAATGGCTGGAAGCAGAGCAGCTCCAGCCCAGAGCTATAAAGCTGTATCACAGTGTGTTAGAACTAACAAATCCTGCTTCTCAGCAGGCATGAGTAATACACAGTTATTATCAACACGGTAATTATGGTATTACTGCAATGTGTAAGGTCTCAGAATAAAAATATCTGTTTTTTTCTGAAGTGCTCTAACCTAATTAAAAGCCTTTTCCATCTAAGATTCCTCATGTACTGTCAATTTGATGCTAGTAACAGCACAAAACTCCCCACAAAGTTCTGTAGTTAGAGGAAGAGATGGAAGAAACTCCCTTCAAATAACAGGTTACTTCTTAATGTGTTATAAATGAGCTAATGTTTTTGGAAAATGGATACAGTTGTGAATGATCACCTTTAAAGGACCATGATCCCATGTCAGAGGATACATACAAAGTTGTATCATGCATAAACTCTCCCATAGGAGAATCTATTCATGCTTGCTTGTTCTGATGTACCTTAACTCAAGCCAAAATGATCAAGCAAGCATGGTTTGTCACCATTCTTGATCACAAAACCACAGGGAGGATTAAATACCAAGAATTTAAAACAAGAGTAAAATGTTCACAATAAAGTCTATCTTCTCTTTGTTTTGAAATCATTTCTAGTTACAAGCTATACACCAAACTTGCTGGCTTTAAGCAACTTTCTGCATGTGTGCAATTCACGTGTAACAGACTGAACAAGTTTGCTTCAGTACAAAACCAAAACAGATCCTATACAGGATCTTGGTTAAAATATGCAAAAATAATATCCCAGGAGGAATCGAATTCATCAGGGGAGTGAGTGTCTGAAATGGTGGCATTCCCAAGCAGCCATCAACTCTTACTTTCCATACATTCAATTTCAAACGAGTGAAACAAGGACAGTTTGGACCAGACCCTAGAATGTGCTCATTGCTACATGCAACAAAACTGACATTTACCAACAAGAGCAGAGCTTTACCTCCAGCACCATTTCCTCTTTTGATGTACTTCTCATGACTGTGTGCTCTTTTTCTTCAGAGTTAAAGCTTTCCAGAAGTGTCTGGGAGTCATCCTTCTGAAATTCCAAGAGAAAATAGATAAAATATTACACTGGAATCATGGAGATCCAATGGGAGTATCTTTGGCAGCCTGGATACATTCACATCTCCATCCTGAAAACTATTTCATTATGACTTGAAAAATTTGGAAAAAATATAAGCTGAAAATGAATGAGAATTTTGCATATTTTGGAAGAAATAACTGATGAACTTTATGAACTCAATTTGCCAGAGTAGGAGTAGAATTTTAATTTCAAGAGACTGTAAAGGTGCCAAATCAATTCATTTGCTCTCAAAATATCTTGCTATGGACTATGGAGCTCATAGTTTGAGTTCAGATTTCTTAGTTAAAGCATATTAACTAAAATCGACTATAATTGCCTACAATGTAGAGAACACTGAGTGGTTTTGCTCTCCTGCTATGTCTTTCTTGATAACACTTCTGATCTGCCTGCCTCTCCATTTGTTTTTGCCCTTTGTTATTTTTGCAGCTAAAGTGCTACTGAGCTCTCTCATACCATTAAGAACTTGAATAAAATTAAGTCTAACTGTAATTACTACAACACTTCATCAAGCTAATCTACTAGAGTATCATAATGAAACAAGCTCCAGCCCAGAGGGCCATGAGAGCCTCTAGGCAATGATGTACTCTAACAGAAGAATATTATTGATAGATGTGTATTACAGTACCCTACATGGTCTGAAGTTACCATGGTAAAGGCTTCATCTTAAAACTATCTCAGTGCACCCTATGCACAGATCCTCAAATTGGTAAGGCACTTAACTGTGTGCACTCAAGTCCCACAGATTCAGGTTGAGATCTATACAATATTGATCAACTGGGGCTGAGTGACAGAAGCCAGTAGCTTGTCATGGTGCCTATGTCTGCTCTGGACTCCAGGTACTTGCCCTGATCCCACTGCAAGCACAACTCAGCTGCTTGGGAAGGAACATGGCATAATTAGGTAAACTGTCCCTGCTCCTGGTGTGTGTATCTGCTGTACACACAATAAGTTTGCTTCACAGAATCGGTGTGGCAGATAGAATGAAGGTGGCACAGGAACCAATAGCCTAAGGCAGCCCTGTCAGATTTGGGAAATCAGACTCACAGGATACAACCTGCCCACCCTGAAATGTGCTCTTGATGTGTCAGTGGGCAGTTTATTTTCCTTTCAAAAGAAATAACTCCTTTATGGCAGCAGCACTGGTTTTAATGGCATTTAAGCACCTAGATGTGCCTGAAGATCTGGGCCAGAGAACTAACAGCTTCTACTCCCTATTGACATAAATGACATAAAAGATGAAATTGTACACGGCTATATTTGAGTTGGTAATGACAGTACAACAATGATACCACCTATTAAATCAAGGAAAATCAGTAACTGAATCAAAGAGGCTTATGCTCGCATAGGATGCATTGATCCAGCGTTTGAAGTGTCTCCATTACTAGCCTAAAGCATGGCTTCAAACAGAGTTTCAAACCTCATACTTAAAAGCAGTTGGGAGCAAGATCATTTTTTTTCTCTTATGTCATGTTTAATGACGATCAACACTAGCAGATACACATGTACAGCAGAGCTGTTACAGCTGAAAAAAAGGTGTGGTTAAAAAAACAAATCAAACCAGACCCCCCCACTGCAGGCTGGCAGAATGCTCTGCAGGGCTCCGAACTTCCCAGCTGTGCCAACGTGCACCGATGTTACATGCAGTCAATCCAGCGCAACTTGAGACTAAGTGCGATGGGGAAAAGAAGCAGAACTCACTAACAATTCTCAGAAAATACACCTGCCTGGTAGCACTTTTGCGGGCATGTGTTACCTCTGCAACCCTCAAGTCCAAACAAACACTTGATGTAATGAGAACCGCAGTCCTTAAAGCGGCAAGGCAGGCACGTTAACAACAAAATCACATGCTTTAAAAAGCCTTTCAGTTTTGCCATCAAGCAAACTGTCAGATTTGTTCTGCCTCCCTTGGGTGTTATGTGCAAACGTATCGCTGTGGGTTAGTAGTAATACCTGTGCTGTTTGTAAAACTAACTTTGGGAACGTCTGTGAAGTGCTTTGTAAATCGCATTGTTCTCGATTAGTTAAGCTGGAAATTAGTGTTTGTTTTGTGTTACGTCACTAAGTTTCTGCAAGCTGTGTCCATCTTCCCATTACCCCAAAAGTAACACAGCCTTCTAAAAGAAGTCACTGTTACGATATGCTAAAGAAATGGGCGAGTAGGGTAATACTAGGAACATATGAATACTTAAACCGGCCTCGTTTTCGACCCCTTTGCATCAGTAAATTTTCAAATGCACAAAGTAAATTCCTTTCCCAACAAAAAGACGTGTCAGGAGTTGCGGGACTGCACCCCTAGCACCGAGCTCAGCCCAAGCCCTGAGTCACGGCAGCAGAGCACACCACCGCCGCCCGCCCGGGGTCCCCGGCCCGGCTTGGGCAGTCCGTGGCTGAGCCGTGCGGTGAACAGAGCCGAGCTAGCGGCACCTCCCGGACTGCTGGAGCCGCGGCCCCTCGGAAACCCAGTCCTGATCCCTCCAAGCTCTTCAGCCGAGACAGGCCCGAGCTTCCCCGCAGCGGAAGGCAGTGCGCAAGGCCNCCGCCGGCACGGCCCAAGCGCACAGCGGTAGAGCAGTGCGGCGGCGGCGGCGCCCAGCAGCAGCCCCAGAAGCACGGCGGGGGCCAAAAGGGCGGGCAGAGCCTGCAAGGAGCGAGCCCAGAATTCCAGCCCCACCGCCTGCAGGCAGCCCCCTGCTGCCGCCATCCAGGCCTGGCTCTCCGGGAAGAGAGGGGAGGTCCAGCTGCTCGGGGCTCCTCCGCCGCCCGCCCCCCGGCCTCGTCGCGGTGGGAGGAGACCGATGGCGGATGGCTGCGGCGGCTGAAGCCCGGCCTGGCTCGGGACTNCTGCTCCCCGGCGGGCTCTGCACGCCCGCTCAGCCCCCGGCTGCGGCCGCCTGGCGCACCTGGGCCGGCCACTGGCCCCCGCCGAGCCCCGTGCAGAGGGCCGGGGTACCGGGCCCGCCCCGGGAGCTGTGCGGTCAGACGGCGGCTGGGGTAAGGCGGTGTGCCCAAGGGGCGCTGTGCGGGTAGCGGGTCGAGCCCCTCGGCGGGGCGGATCCGTGGGCCCGGGGCGGCTTTCGGCGAGCGAAGGAGGGTTCAGAGGCCTGGGGAAGCGGAGGCCTGGCCGAGCAGCAGCCGCTTCCCAGGCACTTGGGCTGGGGAAAAAGATTAGAGAAGCTGCCAGGGGTCGGCGTGGGGGGGCCACTGCCACTGCTCGGTTGTTCTTCCTGAGCAGAGGCATTCGGTGAGTTTTTACCTAGTCACAGCACCCATGCCCACTAGTACCAGCCCGCTATTTGATCTGCCACTAGCGCTTTAGGGTACGGCCTCTTTCCATTCTTTCTCCTCAGCTAAGCAGGTATCTATGAAGCTGTCTCAAAATGTGTCCATGTAGTTTTCATTTGCACACCTGGAGAATACCTGAGACACTGTGGTGGGAACTGGAGGGAGTCAAGCTAATTACGTGTTACGAAAAGTACTTAGCAGCAGGAAATAGTATTGTAGAAGCTTAAATAAAACCCCTGCAGAACACTAAATGGGTGTAAGGACGTCAGTGTGAAGCACTGATGAAAATACGAAGCTCCAGTGTGGTCATCTATTGCGTTAAATCTTGAAATAAACCTTACTTGTAACTATCAATCCCAGGCTTTATATATCATCTTATGGGTGAATGTTTAATGTCAGCAGTTGCTTTGTAAATAAGCCTGTAACAAAAGTAGACGGCTGTAAGCTTAGATAAAGGCACGTAGAAAATGTGGCATGCTAGCAAACAAGTCTTATTTCCTACTTCCTAGGAAATTAGGGTACAAATGGCTCCTGATTTCCACTCACTCCAGGCATTCATTCATCTGTGGCTTTACAACAGCTCATGCACAAAATATCTACGGTGTGCTTACGTCCGTGTGCGTCAACTACAGATGATGTTAGAGCACTCCTTGGTTTTTTTTTGTTTTTTCCTTCTGCCTTTTCTGACATTCAATTCTCGGTAGTCTGCACTGGAAAATAAGAGCCTGGATATTCAGCACAATTCTTCCACTCTGCTGCAGAGAGCATCCATAATAGCAGAGGGCATCATGAAGGGCTCTGCATCAGCAAGTAGTGCCATTTCTGTGGGCCAGCACTCACATCATGCTTTGAAAGTAATTAATTTAATGCAGTAATATTGCCAGCAGACATTTTCCCAAGTTTTCTGTTACTTTATATTTCTGGGGGCAGGGGAAATAATGTGGGTTTTTTAGATTCCTCTTCGTTTATTCAGCTGACATTCCTACCTGTATTATCTTGTGCAAGGAGGCATTTTTATTAAAGTCAGTACTGCTTGTATGGCTACTAACTCTTGGTCAACACCGGGCTTTAGCAATCCTTAGAAACAATGTTTTCTTCCTGATGTTTTAGGGCTCTGATTTCTGTTGCAATCTCTGCAGTTGGTGCACAGGCAGAAGGCTGCCACAGATTGCCTTGTCAGCTACAGTTTTTAGCCTGTGGATTCTTTGAAAAGCTCCATGTAATGCTCCAAAGGAAAAAAAATAACCATAATAGTAGACTTGATCATGCAATGTGGGCACGTTCCTGCTACCTGCTAATGACTGAATTTTCTCTGTTAAGTTTGCCTTTGAAAGTGGCAAAGAAAGATTATTTTATGAGAATGAACTAACAGCAAACTCTTCTTCTCCATGATTGTGCAGAGGCTTTTTATAATGGGGTTATGTCTAATTGTGAAATATAAATTCAGCATAAGAGTTCAGTATTAGACATTTATGAATACAGTCTTTTGTAATTGCTCTTTTTGTCAATTTTAGGTTATCCAGGATAATCTATGGCTTCAAGAAGAGATGGCATGTCTGGGAATTACAGGTATGCAGCTTTTTTGTCTCCCTTTTCAGAGTTGTGCAAGTCCCAGGTTTCCCAGGACATGGGTGTGAAGGTGAGCAGGGAACTGGAGCTGTGCACTGGTGGCCTGCTATCATCAGTAGGACTCTTGATCCTGGGCCACGGGAGTGTTTGCTCGGAAGTTAAGGAGCAAGGGTGCTGTAGGCTCCCTACACAGAAGTGGAGACCCTATAAGAAGACTTTCATTCCTACCCTACCCTAAATAGTTTTCAGGAGGAGCCCTTTTTCCTCATGAAACGTAACTGCCACAGGCTCCCTGTGTACATTAGTTTCTCTGAGTCTTTGGCCTTTATTTTCTTTGTATGTGTGTAATAAATAGTAAGCTAACACATCCAAGTGTAGTAGAGGTAAGTGTCCTAAAAGGTTACGACATACTCTTATAATGCTTTAGCAGGGGCAATGCAGTGTCTGAAATAGAAGCCATGGCTGCAATTCCCCAAGAAACATGAATTTGCTGAAAGATGACATGCTCTAAGGCAGTCATCTGGTGAGATGCCTTCAATTTCTTTGCCTTCTGCCATGACTAATTCACAAATTAGTTTATTAATTTAAATAAAAGCAAATAATTCAGATTTGCTGATCTTCCTTGTTTTATTCTCCTGTATTTCTTCAATGTCATCTTTGCTGCTTGCATCTCGCTTTTTGATGGATTGCAGATTAGTGAGGCCAGCAGGGCTAGAGAAGAGATTGTCCCTTTGAATTTGGCACTTCTGAGGCTGCATTTCAAATACTGTGTTGAGTTTTGGGCCACTCACTACAAGAAAGACACTGAGGTGCTAAAGCATGTCCAGAGAAGGGCAGTGAAGCTGGTGAAGGGTCTGCAGAACAGGTCTCATGAGAAGTGGCTGAGGGAACTGGGGTTGTTTAAAGTAAAGGGTGCTGAGACCTCCTCACTTGCTGCATACAGTTACCTGAAAGGAGACTGTAGTGAGGTGAAGGTTGATCTCTTTTTTTACAAGCAACAAGTGATAGGATGAGAAGAGACAGCCTCAAGTTGTTCCAGGGGAGGTTTAGATTGGACATTAGGAAAAAAAAATGCTTCCCCAAGAGGATTGTAAAGTCCTCGAAGAAGCTGGCCAGGGAAGTGGTTGAGTGAACATCCCTTGGAGATATTTAATAGACATGTAGATGTGTTGCTTAGGGACATGGGTTAATGGTGGACTTGGCAATGCTAGGTTGACTTTTCCAACCTAAGTGATTCTATGATTCTTTGAATCTACCATTTTGTTAGCAGGTAAATGAATGTGCTACAAACACTGAATTTTATGCTTGCGTTTGTAACGGAGAAGTGTCCTATTCCATGAACATGTTTTTTAAAAAAGAAATTATCATATTTAAAGCTAAGCTTTTAGTGATTTGCATAACCGAGATACTAGGCTCTCTCTTTCTTACTGACGATCTCAATGAAAGCAGCAGAGATGGGAACTTCTGCATCAGACCTGTGTCGTTGAAACGGGCAGTGTGCTGGAGTGAAACAGTTTGTGGCAGCACACTGATGTCAAGATTTTCCTAGGGAGCTTTTTTGCTTTGTTTCTGGATGAGGAAAAGCAATCCCAGAATAGCAATGTGATTGGGAAACACTGTGGATTGTTTGAGAGTTGTTTTTGAGTCTGTTCTAACTTACACAAAACAGGCCTGGAAACAGATTCATTTTGTCTTGTTGATGCCCATAGCTTCTTTGACTTTGTAACAAAAAAAGCTAATAGCAACATTCAAAACTGAAATACAGTAAATTACTACCTTTTCCTGTTCATTGTTGTGTGTAATTGAAAGGACTTCAAATTGGATCTTGTATTCTGGGTGGTTTTCAAGACAGGAAATAATTTACAACAACAACAACAATATAATATGCAATTATATTTAACTCTTTTCTTCCCCACTGAAATAAAGCAAGATTATTGAAAGCTTTTCTGATAAATTCTGAGGGAAAGCAAATGAGACTGCAGGCATGAGACTTGAAATGTGCAGCTCTCAGGAATGAGGAATTAGAATGACTGTCTTAGTTAAATTGCTTTTTTTTTTCCCTCTCAGTGTCAGGTAATTTTTAATTCTGAACTTGATGTTTCACAAACATGTCAGTCCTGCTGTGATTTGGCAGGTTAGGATGTGTTCTGAAGTACTGGAGCCTTAAGGGCATAGCAGAGTCTTTGCTGCAAGTCTATTTTAATTTTGTATCATCCTACTTAATTACCAAGAAAAACCTTCACCTTGACTTCTATCAAGAATTAAGGCACTGTGGTGTTTCAGATGTCCTTCTAATGGCACTGTGTCACTAACACATTCAGGACTCAGGCTGTTTAGTCCAGTGGTAAAGGCTTGTACTCTAGCACTGAAAGTCACTGTCGTTACACAAAACTCATTTCTTAGCAGAGGATTATGCTGAGCACAGAGGACAGTTTCTTTCCTTAGGTACCAATCTTTCCACACCCAGTCTATGTGAACACAGACCTGCAGTCACCAGTCTCCAGGCAGTAGGTGCCTTTTGTACCAGGTTCTATCCTGTCTGTGTTTGCACACCCTGAGCAGTGAGTGGATGTGGTGAGAGCTGCAATTGGGGAGCTCTCCTCTCCAACTCTACTGAATGTGCCTTGATTGTGCCTGCTGGAACTCCAAAAGAGCAAAAGGTCACCCAAAGCAATAGTGCACAAAGCTGAGGAGTGGCAAATGAATACCTGGGGAGAATAGCAAGGAAAATTGAACAGCATTAAATAGCAGAGGCTGCTCTGATCAACTGCAAATTTGTCATTTTGTGTTGCTGTGGAACTGCACATATGTGGGACTGAGTGAATGCTGTATTGTTGTCAGTGGTAAAATGTTACACCAATCTCCCAGCTGTTTCAGCTATATTAATGTTTATTTTTATATTTTAATTTTGTAATTCAATACAGCACTGCTAAGTAACTAGGAATATGCAGTTTAAGAGAGGGTTCTGGCATATCTGTTTATATTGGGTTTATGGAGGATTAAATCATGGGAAAACATTTTAGCAATGTGCTAATTGAAAGTAAGATAAAATATTTAACAACTTAATAATACGTTGTAAAAAAAGTGGAATGTTTAATTCAGGAAAATGAAATTTTCTTTTTAAAGATGATGATATTGTCTCACATCTCAAAAGAAAGTGAAATTACTGCCTTTCTTTGATGAACTGTTTCACTTGGCATCTTTGGCTGTGGCTGCATGAAAGCTTCAGACTAAGCTTCACGTTCTGCCGGCTTGCACTGTGGGAAGTGTTTTGGCCTGAGGCATAGTACTCAGAGTGCCTGGTGGCAGCCTGGCAAGCCCATCTGAGAGGGAGCTGTCTGAACTGTAAAGCTGAAACTGTTCCCCTGCTTTCCAAAGTTTCCATTTCGAAGAGGAGTGGGAATAGTTTCAGTTTAGAAACTAATGGAAGCAAAGACCATGCAGCTCTGATAATGGCTTTTATGTAAACAGTGAGAATAATGACAAAGGTTGAAGCTGTAAGAGAAAAAGAAAGTGCAAGGAAGGAACCCACAGAGACCATGTCAGAATTGGGATGCACCTCTGAAGGGACACTGGCAATTGTGCACTCGCACTTCTGAGCAGCAGGATATCCAAAAGAAGGGTCAAAGCTTGATAGGGAAAGGCTTCAGGAGTCCAGTACAAGTATTTTCCAACCTCAGGTGAATTGATTTGCTTTAAAAAAGGACAATTTCACCATGAACATCTAGAGTAGACATGAAAGCCACAGAATGTGTTATGCCTGTACAGTCCTTTCTTTCTTTGATATTCAGCATCCTGCTTTTCAAGCAATCATCAGTCATCTATGACCCATCTAGGACTTTAGCTGAAAAGAGACAGAAAGGGAATTGATAAATCAAATTATGTTGTCTTGATGTCAAGAGTATGTGGCAAGTTGTGCGGAAAAGCAGTTATGTTCTTGTAGGTCAGCTGGACTGAGCTGTAGAATGTTCTAGTGACAGTTAAATATATGTCAGTCAGGAAAAAGCTGTTTTATTTGACTGACAGTTGAAGAAAAAGAGGTAGAAAAGTGCTCCTTTACAGGCAAGGGAATCTAGGGTGTAATAACCATCTTATATTGTTAAAAATTAAGGGGAAGGAAGAGGAAGAAATCTGGCGGAAGACAGTAGCATGTGTTACTGCATGTACATCATACTGAATATATTTAAACAAAACCTTCCACTGAGTGCAGGAAAGGCACAAGTGAATTTACAGAAGCATTCTTATAGTCATCATCAGTGTTGAGGCTGCTTAACATAATGTCAAGAACCTGCAAAATCCCCAACCTCCAATTATTGGTGGTGGAGCAGTCAAATAACATGCTTGGAGACTTCTGCCGGGAGCTGGGCCTATTGTCTTGGGGTTGTAAAGTGATGACCAAAGCACAGCTTGAAACCAGAGTCATCTGTGTAATTAATAATCCAGAGATTTATTTGGAGTCAAAGAACATGATCAGCTAATTAAATAGATTACTGCAGACTTGATATTCTCCTGAGGGGAGTATGAGGATTTGCTGTCACAGGAAGAGGGCGGTTGGTTGTGCTGATGGAGACTTCATGCTGCATAGGACACAACAACAAAAGGTATTTTATGAAGCAATTACGCCCTTTCTCACTGGCTGCTCTCCCTCACTCAAAATACTGGAGGAAATGATCTGCTAAACGAGAAGCATTTTCAAGGCAGTAGTTGCTCGATCCAACCCATGTTTTGCATTCCCACTCTTATTGAAGCCTTGGTAAGACGCTCCAAGACTTTAATCAGAGTTTCCGTTTGCTCTAAAGGAAAGTTCATCTCTTGTAGTCTGGAAAGCACCTTCATAGGAGTGTGGTGGCATTTGGCATTAATATGAGAGACACAGCAAATAGAAAATGACTCTTTTACAGTGTTTGGCTATATCTACACAGAACTGCAGAAAAGTTCAGTAGTCAGGTTTAGAGCCACTGGAGGTGGGCTGTGCTATGATACTTGGATCTGCTAGGGAGTGTCATGACCAGGTGGACTCAGACTGTTAGCTAATATATAGTATAGTATATATTTAAGTTTCTATCTAGTTTCTGTCTTCCTTCTCCCTGCTAATTGGGGCCACTTCTCTGGAGGTGTTCAGGCAAGGCTGGATGAGGCTCTGTCCAGCCTGATCTAGGGTAGGGTGTCCCTACCCATGGCAGGGGGGGTTGGAACTCGATGATCTTTGTGGTCCCTTCCAACCCTGACTGATTCTACGATTCTGCTAGGTCTGTACTGCACTTAAAGCTCAGCACTGGTGCCATTCTGAGTGACTTGGGCTGTTGCTTAGTCTCGAGACAGAAATATGCCATGCATGACTACCCTGAAAAAATGCCAACCCCCAAAGATATGCAGACATTTGGTATTGTAATTATAGATACTGCTGTTCTCACCAAGTTTACTTTGTTATTTTTCACAGACCCCAAATTAGTCTGAGCCTGCTGCATTGTTTAACAGCAATTGAAGTATTTAAGTAAACTTAGAGAAGTGAATTAAAACCGGTTGTAAAATGCAAACCATTAGGTCTTTCTGGCCCATATGTCCACAGTTTTGTCCAATATAAACCCCTTCTTCCCAAATAAGAAGCATGCCATTCCAGGGTGGGAAGACAGTGAAGCTTCCCAAGGTGCACATGTTCATCTGTGTGCTGTAAGCAGCAGGACTGATCTCATTCATTATGTTAACACAAATCTTTTCAGTGATTCATGTGCATCAATGCTTCAAAGCCCTTTGTAAGACCTCCTTTTTCGGGTCCAATTCTGAATGCTCTATGCATGTCTTTTGTATTTACGGCTAAGAGGATTTCTCTATATTATTCTTACAACAAAGCAATGTCTTTTAAAAAAAAACACATGCTTTTCACATTATTCAGATTTTAGTATCTTCAAGTTATTTGTAGTTCATTAAAATGAAAAAAATTCTCGTTTGCAAAAAATCTTTGCTTTTCAATGAGGTTTTTTTTTAAATTTGAATAGATATTGCTGATGATTAAAACATGAGATTTAAGAATAAGTAATAAATGAGAAGTATTATATGAAGTATCTTTTTCAGACATAGAGAGCCAATTCTGAAATTTTCATTCGTGTTTTTTCCTCTTCTCTCAGCAGTTTTACCTTCTGACAATTTAGTATATTAAATTATTGATTTTCAGTAGAAGTTTTTTATTAATGTCATAGGTGCTTCTAGATGAAAGTGATTTCGAAGCTTGCAGTCCTGTGTTCCTGTAATTTTGTGTGGAAGTGTGGACTAATCTTTCTTAAAGATATAAAAGTGTAAGCTACTTTTTATACTGCTAATTACTAGACTGAGGAGCATTTGATTCGGTGGACACCAATTCAGCTGAAATGTAACTGAGACCTTTATTTAAATGAGAAGTATTTTTTTATTCTCAGTATACATGGGTACGGTTAATGGTTAATTGGCAGACTGGCTTTGAAGCAGAAGACCCTTAGCTCTGAGGCCACTCAGTGTGGAGTGCTTCAGTTATTTGTGTTTTGCTGAAAATTGATTTGTGTTGAAAGTAGTAACAGTTGGTTTAAGGCTGAAACTTCATAATCCATGCATTAGACAGGAGCTGGCTTTATCTGTAATGCAGAGTGTTGCCTTGGTTTTCAGCAGTGCCCTTACCTCTGGTTATTCAAGCAAGTGAAGCCTCTCACCAGCTCTTGACTTCTGCAGCCTCAGATGATCAGTGGAGCCATTCGCTGTTTGCTTTGATACCCTCGTGGACGAGGAAGATTTTGTTCAAACGAGAGTCCTCTGCTAACCACCAGCTGGTCAGTAAGAGCTGATTTGCTGTTTTTACTCCTTCTAAAGATTGTAGACATTATATCAAAAGTGGAGGTTGCTGAGAATTTGCTGCCCAGTTAGTGCTTTTATAACTCTCTCCAGTGATTATTTGAGATGGCTTCAGCAACACCAACTAGTAGTGAGATTTCCAAAGCACTGCTGTGGCAGACACAGCTGTGTGATTGCTGTGTAAATTCTGATAGACACTTAGTAGCAAAATCGATCTCTATAGTCTGAGGAACTTTGTGTATAGTGTATTTTATTAGGGAATTGCAATAGCCAGAAGATGAATGTAACAATAAAGAAACTGGTAATTACTTGTGGGAATAAGTAGTTTATATAAATTTGGACTAGAAAAAAAAGACTAACTTGGAATAACAAAGGTCTTAAATTTAGAAGTGAACAATTCATCTCTTTTTTTTTTTTTCTCATTTCACTATTTACGTAATTTAACTTGTGCTGCAGTTGGTGAATTATGATGTTATCCCATCCTTATGTAGACTTTGCCCCTTTCTCCTCAGCCTGAAGATTTGTCCGATATGTCATTGTCTTCTGGATTTGGAATAACCCTTCAGAAATGTGGTGTGGTAAGTTTTCTTATATTTGTCTTGTTAATTTGATAGGAAGTTTGTACCTAAATGTCCTCGAAAACATGGGAACTGTTAGTTTTTCTTTTATTTATTTTTTTTTCCCCTGGTGTATTTTTATTTAACACTGGATCAAGCAAGGTTTTATTATTAGAGACAGTTCATCTTGCCTGAACCTTGGAGAGACAAAGTGCATCCAATTTTAAGATAAATCTGGATTCAGCCACTGAAATGCTGCACGTGAGGACAGAGAATTCAGTAGCCAATACAGAAGAGGTGATGTTATAACCTGTATCAGATTGTTTGCATAGAGATGAGTGAATATGCATCACATCTCACAGCTCTGATTACCTCAGATGTTGTTACTGAAGTGGCAGCACATCATAGTTAATGAGACTGAATCGTGAGCATTTCAGACAATGAGAAGCACTAACACAGACTCTTCTGCTGTCAGGCTGTAGACTCTCAATATTTACATCAGAACATCTCAGAATGTTACATGTTGTTTTTTCCTGCTATTCATAGCACAGCCTCACATAGGTCTGTTGTAGATGCTAGCATGATCAGAAAATAATTTTCCTGTGCTATTAGTTGCAAATTACTGAGAACTCTGCGGTTGTATCTGATTGTCTTCTGCCTTCAACTGCAGTTCACGTTTGATTTTCCTTTGCTTACCTTGACAGCTACCTCAGTCCTAATTTGTCCAAACAGATGCTTTCCTGCTAAGAGGCAAACTGGCCATATGGTAGTCTTTAGCTGTTTTAAATGGAAAAAAGTGAATTTTGCACATTTGCCTCCTCAGAGCCTGGAGACAACATATGTTTAGTTCTTGGATTCAGAATTTTTCCAACACCTTGCTGCAGAAATAGCCTTATTCACACTGGAGTGTTTAGATTTTACCTGTGCTTCGATCACCCAGTCCCTTGCTTCATTCCAGAAATGTGCTCCTAGAACATCTCTGTTCCATGACAAATCTTTACTAGTTTAAATTTGACTTTTTGCTTTTTAACACATTTACCTGTCTCGTTTCTTAATCTCTGAAGCATTCCTGTATTGCAGATAATCTGTAAGCCTTCATTTTTTTCCTTCCTTACCTTTTTCTACTTGTTCTAATCTATTTACAAAGATCTTCCATTCCTTTCACTTCATGGAAATTCCTTCCTCCCTTATTTTCTCCCAGCATGTCCTTGCTGTTGCTGTGGTTCTCTCACTCCAGTCTCCCGCATATCTGAGTGATATCACTTGCAGGGGGTGATGACACATGTGGTGTGCTTCAGTGGCGGAGAGAAAATGGAGCATACACTTTGCAATCACCAGTGGCTATCGTTTGATTTGGTTCTTGCAGATGGTTGGCAGCATAATCATTGCTCCAAAAGCAAGAGAAAACATCTATGAGTAAACAATTAATTCCTAACTACATATGTCAAACCATGTGTCTGCCATGACCTCTGGTGTGATTCCTGACACCTGCCACAGTTCACATATTTAGGACTCATTTATCTTCATGCTGCTTTATATTTGCAGAGTAGATGTTTCCCGAAAAGGAAGAGGAGGAAAAAAGAAAGGCTTGACTTGAATTGTACTTTGTTCAGTTAAATAAGTGCTAATTTGATGTTATTATTAGAAGCCTGATACACCATCATGGCTGTACTATAGGCCTCCATATTACAGACCTGATAAAAGTTTTAGACAGTTCTGGTTTAACATGAGTTATAAGAGGGAAGGCAGTTTGGAAGGTGAGAAGTCAATAAGCAACTCTGCTCAAAGTAATTTCATTTAGAGGACATAATTACTGAGTAAGAGTTAATGACTTAATGGAATAAATAAGTAAAATCAAATGAGTGTGTGTTGCTAGGGATTGGTTATTAACTTTTGAACTTGACCACTAACTGGAAGCAAAGCTGTGAACTCTTACATCCATGCATGTCTCCATCAGTCCTCCCTTGGGAAGGGCTAATTGAGGCAACTGGCAGCCATTGGAGAGTGCAGTTGCAGTGAGAAAAGGCGAGACAGAGACCAAAACTGCATGGAGAGAGCACGTTTGCAGTGAGGACAGTCTGCAAAAGAAACATCTTCATGGACAGAAGTTCAAAGCTAAGAATTTTCCAGACTCTGGTTAGAAAATTGTGATCCAGTTCTCTGTCGGTTTTATTCTTGGTTTTATTTTTGGCTCTCCATGAGCTGGTTTTCCAACTTTGGCTTTCTGTCTCTTTGTCTCCAAGCATCAGGCTGATATAGCTAAGGGGAGTTTGAGATCAAGCTGAATGCAGTGCCATTTGCAGGTTGCTCAGAATGCCTTCAGAAAATAGGTTTATTTAGTAATCAAGACCATGAATTTTGCTGTTAGGATGCACATAGAGCCATTTTGCACCAGTAACAGTAATATTTCTGTTTTCAGGTGGATGTTGGACATGACCCTCAAACTGCATACATTACACTTCTGATTAATAACACAAACATGCTGCTGTCAGGAAACATCACAGATCTTGTCCTCCTGGACAACATCACTGGTCTACATATTCAAAAAACCAGTGGTAATAAGACCACAGATGGTATGCAGATTTACAGGAAAAGATTCTTGCAAGGTAATACACAGTCTTCAAGGAAGTACCCATGTAAGAGTGTCTGCTGAAATCACTGTATTTATTTAGTTAGCCCTGGTGGGGCCACATCTGGAATATTGTGTCCAATTCTGGGCTTCTCAGTTCAAGAAGGACCTCAGGGAAGTGCTTGAGAGAGTCCTATGCAGAGGAATGAAGAGAGTGAAGAGAGTGGAACATCTCCCATTCAAGGAAAGGCTGAATGAGTTGAGTTTCTTTAGCTCGAAGAAGAGGAGACTGAGGGGTGGCCTCATTCATATTGATAAAGATGT
Source organism: Psilopogon haemacephalus (assembly GCA_013396835.1). NCBI lineage: Eukaryota > Metazoa > Chordata > Aves > Piciformes > Megalaimidae > Psilopogon > Psilopogon haemacephalus. The sequence continues at coordinate 1,574,250 of VWZI01010650.1, forward strand.
GCAGGGTGGTGTTGGGAGAATGGAGCCAGGCTCTGCTCAGGGATGCCAAATGATAGGACAAGGGGTAACACATGCAAGCTGGAGCAGAGAAAGTTCCACCTAAACATAGAAACTTTTTCACTGTGAAGGTGACAGAGCCCTGGAACAGGCTGCCCAGAAGGTTGTGGAGTCTCCTTGAGACATTCAAAACCCACCTGGATGCACTTCCATGTGGCTTGCTCTAAGTGATACTCCTCTGGCAGGGGAATGGACTGGATGATCTTTTGAGGTTCCTTCCAACCCCTAACATTCTGAGAGTCCTTTGATAGCAGTTGGATCATTGCACATTCATAACATTTTACATTCCTTGATTTCATCATCTCCTTTTTCTGAAACATAAACACAAAAAATTAGCAGCTTGCTTCTGAGAGTTACCATATTTCTCTTGGAGCTTCAGAAGTGTTCAGTGATATGTGTTTATGGTTGAAGTATGTAGGGTTATGATAGTGTTTTGCTGGTGTTAGATTTCCAAATAGGAAGGGGAAATAAGTAGATCTGGAGTTGTTTGCTGTCTGATTGCAAATAGATAGGCAGACTTACTTCTAATAGCAGCAGTGTGGGTTATGATTACAGGGCTGATGGTTTTGAAAATGTCAAGGAATTGCTGGCTCTCCACAGATGTTTCCTGAGAAAAAATGATCTCTGAGAAAGAATAGAAAAATGACTGGCGGAAAAATTAGCTTACAGAGCTGATGTAGTAAACAAAGTTGGAGCTGTTATTTAATTAATTACTGAATCTGGAACTGAAGCTTGCATTTCCAACCCATATACATTGCATGAATCAGCATGAAGAGTACTGGAGCGGAAGAAAATCCAGCAAAACCAGATTCTGCATAGTTTAAAGTTTGTTCATTACTATGCCAGCCTTGGGCTCAGCCCTGTGTCTTGCCATGGACAGAAAGGCTCTGCCTACACTGACCTGTATCTTGTCATGCTGCACGTTAGCCATAAAAATTTTCCAGTGCATTGTGAATCACAATTAATCTGAAAACCAAAAAGGAAAAGATCCAGTGCTGTTCCAAGCCTTCCCCAAGGATCTTTGAGAAGTTTCCCTGGAACAGAGCAAAACTATCTATATCCCTCCTCTCTGGACTGTGCTGATAGACTCTGGCTGCCTCCTCTACAGTCAGTTTTAGTTTACTGCAGCTTGGCTCCTAGGAGAGCACTTTTGCTGATGGTGAGACACAGTCTAAAGAGGAACCTATAAAGCTCCTCGGATGCTTTATTCACGTTGAACTCGATTTTCAAATTTAGCAAACAGTTGTAACGGCAGCTGAGCTCAGCTGGGTGCTGTTCAGAGACTCACACCCAGTCTTACTGTGTATGCAACTCTACTGAGTTGTTTTCAAGTCAATGTGGCTACTATTTCGTTTAAGAAAATGCAAACACAGGTACTTAGAGGTCACTATTGCTCTGCCAGGTGTACCTCACCTCCTTGATCTACACAACTCATTTTTTTCCTCTGTTTTAAAAGGTGGAGAACACTTCACAATCAACTACTCTGCACTTCTTGATACAAGAGAAACATGGGATGGCAGAGTCTTGACACTGCCTGCAAAGCTAACTTTCAGGAGTTCATCACAGGTATTTTTTGTACAATTTCATTTTGCTATTCACAATTTTTGTCAAAGACAAGTCTCAAAGATGGTTCTTGTCTGTCTAAGGTGTGAAGCCTGCGTGAAATGAAATTAAGTTCTTAGACTCCCTGTTTACCATGAATTTATAAATACATGACTCATTCTTTTTAGCTTAAGTGAAAATAAAAAGGGTGAAGTGTGTTTGTCTGTTGTCTTGTAGCTCTTCTCTCTACTTGTGTTAATCTTGCATCCTGGAAATAATGGTGTCCCACATATTTATATGGGTATTCTTCTGGTGTGTGAGAGATGGAAACTTTGCTATATTTTTATCAGAACATTATTTCTTTTAACCAAAACTTAAGATGCAGCAAAGAAAAACCTCCTTGCTGATAAGGAAGACAGTTTTTTGCTATGAGAATTGCAAAGCTCTGTAATAGATATTCAGAGAAGCTGATGAGTCTCCATCCTTGTTGACTTTCAGGAACTGGGTTGCACCAAGACAACTGGTCTAACACTGCAGTTAGCTCAGCTTTGAGTAGGATGCAAAACAAAAGATTATTTGATATATTATTTGAATAAATGTTCAGTTTGCATGAGGGTGGTATTAGAGTTGTAGAGAGCAAGAAGAAACAGGGAATTGAAAGAGCAGAGACATATGAGCTAATCGTGGCTCCTGTTCTGTGTGCGTTGCCAGTCAATCTATTTTTTACATGCAGAGAAAGATGTAATTCTGTGAGCACTGAACATACCTCTGTGTGATTAGAAGGGAAGGGTAGCCCGTGGAGCAGCTGCTTCCACATGTGGTGTTGTTACCTCTAAGTACACTGCAATTGCCTATCAGACTTATTTGAGGTTTAAATTTAATGAGAAGTGTAGCTTGTCTTCTAAGGAGAGGCTTTTCTCAAGACTGGGCTATTTGCCAGTGGATTCTGCTCTTTTTTTTTTTTTTTTAATACATGTAATATTTTTATATCTCTCTCAGAATAAAACACATCTTGTATCACTGACAACATCTTTCACCATAACTGAAGAAGAAAAGACAAAGGTAAATTCTGTAAGATTCGGTATTATGTTGACTCTCCTGCTTGAATTATTGAAAATCTAAATCCTGAGGCTTAAAGTTGGGCATCATTCAGCTCTTGGATATTAATTGTACACAAGTTCTATTTTCTCTGATTCTAAGAGAAAGAAAACAGGAATCACTGTAGGAAGTCTTTGTTGTCCTAAAGTAGCAATATTTAGTGTAGAAAATCCAAAGACATCCAGTATATTCCTAACTATGCTTATGTTTTTTTTTTACTTTTGAAGAATTGTGCAGGCACAGAGAACTGTGATGAGCTCTGTGCTCACCCATACCTGTGCCTAGCCACCATGAGAAAGCTTTTCACCTTTCCAGAAGGGTAGAGTTAACCTCCACCTATTAAGAAAATATTTTTATATTGTGCTGGCACACAAATCAGAAAATAGCTGAGAGAGAAAAATAAGGCAGAGGAATAAAACTGCAGTGAGAGGCATAGTTTGTATTTATCTTTTTGGGATTTTTTTTAACTAGTCATCCTTCCAGTATGACTTCCTGTTCTCGGCTTCTGAATTAACATGATTTGTAGGAGGCCAAATAAACCTTCAGAATTACTTTGGTTGCAGCAAGTGGTGTTCTTCTAGATAACCTATTAAAGTACTTCCTACTATATTACTCAGTTCCATTGCTAGAAAAATTGCCAAAATGTTCTCTTCCTGCCTTGCATCCCCTTGACAGCCTACTGTGTTGCAAGGGGGCTTTTTTTAAGTAGCTGTGGCTTGGTTTGCAAGAACACTTTGTGAACACATTTGTGTTCATGCAGGGGAAAATAGCTTATTTCATTCCAGAACGTTTTTGCCCTGGTTGTGTCACTTGTAATTTAATATTCATGTGGATTGGGCTTGCCAGAATAGATCCTGAGCACTAAACTGCCTGTTCCTCCCATGGGGCCTGTCCCATGAGCTCCTCTCCACCTTTAAAATCAGTAGTCTATTTGAAAGTTTGTTCCACTATTCTCTTTTGCTGAGGATCTCTTGCCCTCTTGGTTTGTATTAGTGTTACAGATAAAGGTCCAGACTTGGCTTTCCCATAATTGAAGATCAAGTGTCCATTCTGTTAAAATGAGAGCCAGAATTAAACGTGATAGAGAGCAAACCTACACATGAGCTAGAGAACTCATTGTTCCTGGATAAAGGTCTAGTGAGATTTAAAAGGATTGGATGTTTGTATAGCTAAGAATTATGCTTGGAATTACCTCAAAATGTGTTTTTTTGGAAACTTACTCTTAAATGTATAAACCATTGCAGTATCTGCCTGGGTTAGATAAATAGCTCTCTGAATGGTTTTCTGTAGAGCTCAGTGTGAAACGATCTGCAGCTGTTGGTGATGTCTAAGCTGTGTTGTTCTCAGTCAAAGCTCCTGCAATCTATCACTATACTTAAAACCTTTCTGGTATAGTTTTTTTCCAACTTGATAGTTAGACCTCAACAAGTTCTTGGGGACTATTTCATAGTCAGGTCAGATTGGCTCAGCCACATTTGAGCATGCTAAATGAACAGGCTTTATGATTAAACTGTGTGCTAAAGGTGTGTGGAGAATACTGTTAATTTTTGGAAAAGCTTGGAAATTATGGAACACGTTGTGTTTCACATGCATAATATTTGCCTTTGGGCTGTGGCCAAGCATGAGGTGTTTCAAAATGAAGTCAGTTTGTGCAAGGAAATTGTCATCAGCTGAAAAAGGTGTGATGTATTGTATTTCATCCATATCTTCAGCTGGCACAAAATGCTTTCAATCTCAGCCTGTGAAACCACAAGTCTGATGTGAAGTAGTTCCTTTCAGTTAGAAATATGACAGATTTACAGTATGCACAAGCATATCAGAGAGACAAAATAGGGAATGAAAGGATAAAATTCAGCTGTTGAATTGGAATAAATCCTTTTCAAATTGTGGACCACATTTGTTTATCACTTCCTATGCAGTATTGCTGTTTACTCCGTGAAATCCTCTCAGGTTTCTGCTCCGAGAGATGACCAAGTCCAGTTTGCAAGCAGCATGTTAATTATTTACACTTCCTAGTCCCAGCAGAGTGATTAGTTTGTGGTGAAACATTACACTAATAGCTGCGCTGTGTGTTTTGTGCAGAGATCTCAAATAACTGAACAAATACTGAATTAACTTTTGCTACATAGAGCATGAAGTAAAAATTAATTTTTAATGCAATTCTGTGTAAAGATTAAATTAATTGCTAAAGTGAAAGGCCTTCAAAGTTTCTGGCCTGGTATTGTGGTTCTGGTGTTGCTGCTGTTCTTTTCTGACTGGCTCATGCAGGAGCTACAAGGGTGCATTCCAACTGGGGGCTTTTGTCAGCTGTCAGTTTCATATTTATTCAAAATCATATTGGTGCTTTTTTGCCCATGGTGATCACTCGGTTTTATTGAATCAGGAAACGGCCATTAATTAAAGGTAGCCAACAGCAGACCAGTTTTTCAGAGCCTGTGAGCAACATCAAATACTATCAATCAGAAGAAGACTTAGGAGAGTTTGGCAACACTGCAAAACAGGCTGTTAGTTGACACTCAAAAGTCATAACACCTGAAATTCAATCTGTGGGAGGTCTGTTGCTTGGACTTAACACAGGATTTTGGACTAAGTGAACATAACAAACCAAACTGACTTGAAAACATGTAGAAAATAGACTCTTAATTTGAAAATGTTAATGAAAAGTGTAATAATTACAATTTAAGGCCAAGAAACCCTGAAGTTGTGTGAAGCCACTTAAAAATTATTTGCTTGCAGTTATAATCCTTGAATCTGATCTTTATAGATATTTACAAAGTAGTTTTAACAATATGTTCTTCTAATTTCAGATTTCTTACAGCCATGCCATCCATGCTGCAGGGTTCTTCATTGCTTTTTTTGTTTCCCTTATGTTGACAAGTGCTGTTTTGTTCATTGTTTCCCGAAAACAAAAATTAAAATGGAATTTCTGCAATCAAAACCAGGTGAGTCCTGCTGTCTGGACAGTACTTTGAATTTTTTCATTGACCATATCTGCTGCTATAACTTGTTAACTAATACAGATTATGTAAAGAGGTTTTGGAGATAAAGAGGAAAACCACCAGGGTTTGTGAGTAATATAATCTCTACAACCTCTAATCTGGAACGTAATCAGATTTAGGGGGGGAGTGCAAGAAGGTTAATCTGATCAAAAGAACTACTTTGAGTCCCTGACTGTCAGCTTGAAGCTGGAAGGAGATTATCCTTTGGCTAGTAGTTTCGTTTCACATTCCTCCCTTCTTCCTTTCTACCTCATTCCTCAAAATGAGAGGCAGGGTAACTATGGGCTGTAAGCAGCTGCCCAAAGTTGAGTACTTGGAGCACAGCAGATGTGGGTCCAAATTGTATTTGTGATTATCAGGAATAGGGATTTCAATTTACGCTTATTAGTTCCTTGGATGTGCCTTAATCTCTTGAGTGATTAAGCAAAACAGTTGGTTCTGGGGATGAGCCATTTCCAGTGTTCTTTCTCTAAGATGTGCAAGTTTGAAGAAAATATTTCAATGCATGCTGGGATGGAGAGAGAAAACAGAATCTGATAAATATTCATCAGGTTGGCTCAAGTTCCAGGTTTTGCTTCTATTAATTATTTATGTATTTATGTAAAGTGGAGCAACTTCAATGGGAGGGAGCTAGAGACTCAATCAGAATAGTACAGTGATTGGGGCAGTCCTCTAAGAGAGATGTGCTCAGAGGTTCAAACCCCTCCTTTGCTCAAGCATTGGTAGATCTCCCAGCCCAGAGGAGCTCACAAATCACTTTCAGACTTATTTTCTGTGGTTGAGAATTACCCCATTGACAATTCTTATTTCTCTTAGGTCTGCAAAAAAATAATCACTTTAAATGAAAAGGGCATGCCTTGTTTCTTTTTACAGACAGTGCTGTGATAATGAAATCATTAAATAGCCATTTTGGTCCCAGCATCAGATATTTATAGTTGGGTTTTTGTATAGTAAATTTATTAGCCCTCATTCTCAGGGGAGTCTCACTGAACTGTGAACCAACTGAGTCACTTCCATCATTCAGAGGATTAGCTTTCATGTTGTTGACCCCATAATACTGTAATCTCATCATACATAATTTGTATACTGTGGTAATATTTTTAAAAGGGTCTAAAATGGTCTTCAAAAGCCTACTGAGGTTAATGTAGTCTTCTGGCTTCTCCATTCGTTTCCTCCTTTGTATTCCAGATCAGTTGCATGCAAAAAGTTCAGCCTGATAAAAAAGTAGCATGTTTGATTTCAAATACAGATCTGAATTGCACAACCTTCTCACTCAGTCACCTGCTACATAACAGTGTAGATTTTTTTTAGTCTGAAGTTTTCTTTTCTTTTTTTTTTTTTTAATAGGAGGTACAGCATGAACTCAACCAAAATCATGACCTGGAGCATTCTCAGTTTAATTCAGGTGATCTCTTTAGTGAAGATACAATTATGAACGACCAAATCGTCGATATTCTGTCCTTTGAAGAGTCTCAGAACATGCTTCAGGCTTTAGAAGAGTAAGAATTCATTGCTGTTACGTGGCATTTATTACATTTGTCATCAACCAAACCTTTGAATATGTTTCGTGTATCTGCCTTTTAATTTTTTTTATAGTGTCTGTTTACACATAGGGCTGTACTATCTTAGCTTTTTTAATTGTATTAAATAGCCATCTGTAGGAACTGAAAATCATCATGCCTTGTACTGTCTGACCTATAGAAGTCATAGTTTCATGTAGGCTTTAGTCATGCAAGTTTTCTAATCTAAATCAACATCTAGTTTTGCCTCTCTGGGGTTCATTAAGGAAACTTTTCTGTCTACAAGAAAATCATGAAAGGATATATCCTGGTACTGCTGATCACATTCTGCTTTCAAAGAGGTGGCTGTTGTCAGAGAAAAGAGAGCCCCTGTTGGGTGCCAGCAGTGCTGTTTGGCAGTGTATTTGGAAACACCTGGATTGAAGTCTAGGGAGTAACAGCTCACAGTGCTGCCTGAGAGGTGCCACATAGCTGCAATTGGAGAGTCTGCTGTGTAAAGCAGAGAAACTCCTGATGTTGTCAAAAAGCCAGCCAGGGCTCTTTGACAGAAACATGTCACTGTTAAAGGTCATCAGTTCTTCAGCTGAATATGATTAAAAAGGTCTGGTGTGAGGACACAGTCGATTTCGTTTGTTCAGTCTTACTCTTAGCTCCTGTCATGTCAGGTTACAAGCAGTGTTATGCAACTATAAAATCTGTAGAAGCTGGGAAGGAAAAGTTATAGGGCCATAGAAGTAATTTTCTTTCTTAAATGGTAACCAACATCATTATTACTTCCTGCCTTTCCTTGATAATTGGGATACTTATCTCTGTAAATTGCGTAATAGTCCTTGCTTTTATAACTTTATAGCAACCCAGGTTTTGAGAAGTCTTATCCTGGAAGTCATTATGTAAATATTAAGAAGTACAGGATCAAGCATTATTTCAAACTTACTTTAATATTAATTTATTTGAGGCATAGTGGATATCTAGCTAGTTAGAAAAAATGCTGGTCAATATTCAGATGGGGTTTAGCAAGGTAAATATTCTGGCAAACCTTTGTATAGGATTATTTTTACTACTGGAGTTTTTCTAAACCCATAAAAGAGGATTAATTTCTTAGTTTGAGTATGTATCCACAGGCTCAAGATTTGTAATAGTCTTATGTAGTTAGCACAAACTAAGTTTCTTTTGCTTCCTCTTCCTTTCTCACAGTTCCTATTTTCTCTGCCTCTAAGGAGATAGAGCACTGAAGAATGAAAAACAGATGCCCATTAGCAAACAGTCACTAACCTTTTTCACCTTATGCATTAGCTTTTCAGCTTCCAGGATGAGGATGGTAGATAGACCACAAAGGCATCCAGAGATGCAGTGGTTCCTTCTAGGAAAAGTGACTGAAAGGGAGAGAGACAGTAGTGTGAAGGGCTCACATCAGCCTCTTCCTGTTAGCCATGTGTGTTACCTAATACCTGTTTAGATTGCCTCAGTTCTTCTAATTTCTTGTAGCTTTAAATGGGACCTTCTGACTCATTTACTGCTAGGTGGTGACACATAGAGGCACTTAACATATTTTTTTTAGAGCTGTTCTTTCCTTCTTTTTATTGGCACTGCTTGAATATGTGTATTCAGTTACCGCATACCTTCTCCTCTGCTCTTAATGATGGTGCAGTTTATCTTACTGAGTGAGGATCTCTGCAGTGTGGACTCCTACACTCAGCTGCCCTGAGTTCCCTTTTCTACTCCAGGATGAAAAGGGCACCTTGAGGGCATGATTGTTCTCATCCTAAAGCGGACTTCTGAAAAATGAGTCATGTGGCTTCTCTACCCACTGACCACGAAGCCTGGAGCCAGTAGGCTGATAAGCTCAGCTGGAGGGGTCTAGAGGTGTGTGAGATGGATCCCAGTTTTGCAGGTTGGTTGGTAAAAAAGGCTACAGCATTACTCTAACACTTGTATTAGACTCCTGCAATATTATTTCTGCATTCTTCAGCAGCTATAGTCCACCACTTGTTTAATCTCTCATTGTTAAAACTTTCATATGATATTTCACTTAGGATGCTTCCTCATCTCTTAATGTTGATTTCTTACTCATTTTGCAAGTTGGGGCAAAGCAGTTCTTTAATTTCTGATCTATGTTTCTTGAAGGTTTTGTTTTAATCTTGTACTTCTTGAACTGTTGTACTGTATCCACATATTCAGTTGATTCCAAAGATAAAATACGGTATCAGTGCCTTGGGAGCTTCTTTGACAGCCATCTAGACTAAAACTGGAGTAATCCTTTTTTTTTTCTTAATTACCTGCTTTAAGGATAGTAATTTGCAAAATATAATGGCAACAAGAAAGACTGTGTTTATAATTTGTTAATGGATAATTGCAGTCAATTTGCAAGGATTCTGTGCTCGAATTAAATGTTGTAATCTTACTAATTGTGGGCACAGTCAGATTTTCAACAAAAGTACATTTTGTTTCACTACATGTAGTGTCAGAAAATATAATAGTTAGGGTTTCTGTAAGGAACTGAGTAATGAGGTTTGTGCTGAGGAGGAGAACTGGGCTGGTGCTTGGAGCAAAATGTCTTTTTGTCATGTGTATACCAAGATGAATTTCAGCATCATAATCCTGGCTTTTATTATTGGGGGAGGCAAAAGTATAGGGACCTTTTTTGAGAGCTTTTGATAATGTAGATATTTTCAACCAACTAACCAACAACATCTTGCCTGTATTCTAATTTGATGATCATAGAATCATAGAATGGTTTAGGTTGGAAGAGCCCTCGAAGATGATCCAGTTCCAACCCCTCTTCCTGTGGCATACCTGTCAGCCTAGTGTAACTGGTAGATGCTTTTTAAATGGCACTGGCACAGTAAACACGGTTGGCATCATTCTGCTGCTTTGTTCTTTTGTCCAGACACAAATGAGAAAATTACTTTTCTAAGTAAGAGCCACAAGCCTTTTTTTTGTCCTCTTTATAATGTAAAGTTATGTTAATAGTTGATGCCTTTCACAAAGTGTCGGTGCCAAATTGTTAAGCAAATGCGTTAGGAGCATGTGTTCAATATTTATGCACAGAGACATCTTGGCAGTATAAGACAGTTTGCAGTGTCAGGAGGATTGGCTGGAGAACAAAACATACCTTAAATATTTCATAAGGAAGCTTCTTAGTTACTCCTTTTGTGGGTTTTGTCTTAATAAGTCATATCCTTGGTGTACATTATGCAGAAAAATAGCTGGGCTTTTAGTCTCAGTGGGTTCCTCACGGTGTATATTCCTGAAGATTGGCCCATTGGCAGTGAATGCTAATTAGAATCTGTGTGATCTGAGTATTTGACATGTGCACTAGAAGATGAGGTTCCAGAAACTTGTGGGCCTCTTCTTCTGTATGTCTAGAAAAGAATATGAAGAGAGTTGAGCAGTTTGGGTTTGTGTCCAGTGTTAAGAACCTCATAGGTTCAGAAGATACAGATGTGTTAAAGGCAACTTAACTTCCTTAAATGGATTTCCACTACTACACCATTTCTTTTTGTCTTTGTGGAGTTGTGCTTCCTCGAGTGTGGAAGAGCTCTAGCTGAACCTGAGTCTGCTTGCTGATACACAATACACTCTGCCAATTATTTTGGGAAATCTCTAAGTAACGTGTGTGCATTGCAGCTGACTTTCCTCTGATGGTAGAGAGCATTGAGGCCAATGTGCTAGAGAACAGGATCAAGCCTTGGCAGACGAGTCAAAACCCATCTGCTACTATATTAGAATATAACTTTTTCTTTCTAAATGTAAATTTCTTGCTGTACATCTCAGTTTAATTTGCTCTGCAGCAAATGTGGTTTCTTTTTAACCTTGAATTCAAGCGGAATGCAAGAATAAAAGATTGCATTGTCGTAGCAGCTAGACCTGAATATTCCTACACAGGAAGTGGTGAGAAATAGCATTGTTAGCATTAAAAAAAAAAAAAAAACCTGAGGTGCTAAATTTCTGTATTTCATAATTTTTAAAAAGAGCAATTGAAAGTGTAGAGTCTTTGAAGGGAGAATGTATTCATTGCTCATTTTCTGTGCAATGTGTACAGTGCAGGAATACAGCAATAAATAATAATCCCATGCAATGAAGCCCAAACCCTGCACTTTTAGTTCTGTGTTATAAATGCTGTCATACACTTGACAAATGTCTAAACTATACTTTTTTTTTTTTTTTTGGTCTATTTTTAACTCCATTGAGTTTCCATTGAGAGAAACTCAAATGCTGAACAGATGATAGGAGTCAATAAGGCAAGGGAACTGAAGGAAACAAACCATTTATAATGAATGATGATGTATCTTTTTTCTCTAAAAATGAATTTTTTTCTTTGATGTTGGCTAACTGTGAAAAAATCATGCTCAGAATTATGGGTCATTTTTACTGTCTACCCAGAACAATTTATCTCACCCAGAAAACAGTCTGCTTTTGAGAGCAGAGCTGTTAGTGATGCTTTATGCCATGTAATTTTGAAAGAAGATTGATATTCTTCTATTGCTTCTGTCAGCTGACTACTCCAAGTCTGAGTAGATCAGAATGATCAGAGGTTCTTAGTCTATTAAATGTAGGAGATTTCAAATGTTGTTTTTTTTTAAAGGTTAATTTAAGAATTTAGATACCTCTGCTCTCATCATGTTGCTGTGGAGAGGTAAAGGAATTTGATAGTAAAACTGATGCCAACTCTAGTACTGAAGACTTTTGGCAGGTTGTCATTAGTAATTTATTTTCCTGAAGAGCCACTGGTCTCTGAGCTCAATTACTTATCTTTTCCTCTGTTGTGGGGTTTTCATGTTTGCGGGTTTTTTTTGTTTGTTTGTTTGTTTTCTTCTTTTAAAATTTTAGGCTGTATATCATAAGAATCCACTTTCTGGTTTTGTCAGCATCTTGGCTTTTTCTGGAAAGCTAAACTTAAGCTGTGACTCATCCATGTGAAAGCATCCTTAGATAATCAGCACTATGCCTTTCTTAGCAATTTTGTTTACTGACCAGATATCCTGTGTTCTCTGTCAGCTCTCAGGTCAGATGTCCTGTTTAACAATATCAGGGACCAGTGGAGACCCCCCCCAACCCCATTCAGAGCTGGCTACAGGCCAGTACAGCCACTAGTGTAGCCCAGAGTATCTTCAGATCTCCTCTAACAGAGGCAAGCAGCAGGCAGAGAGCAGAGGAAGCAATGCATCCTGCTCTGTCACAGCAGGTCTGTATAATCTGGGCACTCAGTAGCTGTTGGTGACTGTTCAGACCTCATGTTGTTACCTTTCCTTCTACTTCAGCACGTTTGTGGTCTTCTACAGAGATTTGCATCAGGTTGTACTGCAGCATGAATAAATCCCTATCCTGAAGTGTTTGCAGTGGCTGTTGTCACTGGACCCATCAGGAGAGTGGGGGAAGCAGGGTTTGGTATAAAGGACGGAGAGGTTGTGGGGAGGAAGATACAGCACTGCACACAGGGTCTGCATGGGCACAGCAGTTAAAAGCTTCAAAAATATAACCAAAACAAGAAAGAAAACAAACACAGCCAAACTTGCTGATTACTAACCCCTCAAAAAATGGATGAAACATCTGCAACTGAAGTCCTTTGATGTTGTTCTTTCTTGGATTGGCTTTCTTCACTTCCTGCTCCTAAAGCCAGCACTGGCACATGCTGTTTCACATCTTGGCTGTACGATTCTCTCTCCAGCCTCACTTTTCTGAAGTGTGAAAAGGCAGTGCAGGCCATAGAACTTCTGGGTTTTCTTCTCTTTTTCTCTTCCCTACAGCTAATCCATTGCCATTTTGCCCATGAGTGCAATGGGTACCATTAGGTTGGGGGCAGATGTGTGTCTGCTCATCCCCAGCTGCATTCCTCTCTCCAGCAGGAGCTGGTGCAGCTGCTGTGCTGTGGTACTCTGGGTCATGGCTGCAGCAGGGCATCTGAGATAGTGCAGACACAAAGCATGGCCCTAAATGACATCTTCTTGGTGACACTGTGTATCACAATGGGATGCTTTTGCAGAAACTGCTACTCCAGGGCTCCAGTCCCCTTGGGATACTGTTGTAATATGTCTGCTACTAATTGGCTGCCATTTTCAGATGAGAGATGAGTATCTGAAAATTAGTAACTATTCTGTTTTGGTGAGAAAGTGTCACTGAAGGGGAGTTTGCTTAATATTTCACTCCCCTTTAGACTTCAGAAGATTATGTCACAGTATCTGTGTGAACTCTGAATTAATTTTTAAAATGTCAGAAAGCTGTTAGTTCATTTTAGGACTGTTACATTCAGCTGCTGTTTTACTCTCCTGTTCAAAAATTCCCTCTACAAGCCTCTAATTTGAATAGTAAAGACACAAATATTTTGTAGTTAATGAGAGGTTTGCTTTTTGGGAGCACGATGTGGGGGTTTTTTTTTGTTAATTAAATGCAGATGTTTCTTTTTGACACTAGCTGCTTTCCTGCATTCTTTTATTAGGTCTGTGGAAGACATCAGATGCTGAAGCACTCTTTCTGCTTCTCTGTGCTTGGCATCTGGGATTCACCCCTCCTAGATCTTCTCTGACTTATCTTTACATCCTCTTCCTTTTCAAGTGAGTGAAAAAATCTTTACACTTGGTATTTTCAGCTTTATTTTGTACTTGTCTGTTCACTTTTCCTCCCCCCTGCCACTTTTGTACCACCTACCTTCTGTACTGTCCTCATCCTTTCTCCACGTGCTTTGTCCAACAGAAGCTTTGATCTTTTCCATCAATAGATTGCCATCTGCTACCTGTACTTCATTGGCTTTCATGTTCCTGTTATGTCGAATATGCTCAGGAAGAGATCTGAGACCTTTTAAACATGAATTGCAGTAACAAGCAGAGTGCAGAGCATTTAAAGAAACTTACTAAATCCACCTCAGTTTCAGGAGACAGGGAGTGTCAGGGTGGGATTTTTCCCCTAGATGTCATAAAACATTGCACATTTAATCTGTGTGATTGTAAGCATTGCTTTTCTCGTGCACTTGTGTCTGGAGGCGCTTGGTTTATTGTATGTGAAGGATTCCACTTTTTTAACTAACTCTTCATGGCTAAAACTCCACATTGCAGCTTGTTAAGGTGTCTTCAACTTCTCATTTGGAGTAAGAGCTTGAAGCAAGGTTTCTGGTGCGTGTGATGAGCTCTTCTCCTTCCTGCTGGCTGCTGTGTAGAAAAAGCAGACCAGAAGCAAAGTGCACCAAATGGAAGGTAGATGCCAAATTTTAACAGAGCCAAATACAAAGGCTTGCAGGTCAGGACCAAACTACTGCTTCTTCCTGCAACACCCCCCTCCTTACTTTAGCTCAGTTCTTAACACTTGCAGAATTGGGAAGAACAACCTCTTATTCTAAATCAAGATGACAGGTTGAGAAACAAAGAAGTTTATTAGGTAGCCTGACTGACAACTTTATTATAGTTTACAGCTTTCACATTTCATGGCTTTGTTAAAGAAAATATTTTATTTAAGAATTAAAAAATAAAGCTTGTGTTTTTCTATTCTATTCAAGATTTCAAAACACAGCGTAGTAGAGCATATAAAATATTTTCTTTGCTGCTTCATGGACTACCATAACCTGCCACCATCCATCTGAATATTTCAGTTTAGATATGGCAAAATGTGACTATTTGAAAATGAACACAGACAAATGTATTAGGTATAGGGGAAAACAGCTGTGGGGCTATTATTATTATTATTTGCCATGTGTTAACTAATTATTTTTCTCTGACTTTAGTTTGTTTGGCTTTTCACCAGAGGCAATAGGGTATCCTCTTTCTAACCTTTTCTAAGTAGCAGTGAACTTCCCTGTTTAAATATTGTATCTCCTTTGAAACAGTTTTCTAAAGAGGAAAGGTGACCAAGGTCATTTGACAAGTAACTGTAGTCCTGCAGGAATTAACTAGGCCTGATGTTCAAAGCCATAAGGATTCAAAATGTGGGCAAAATCTCAAACTTGAACAATTTTGTAAGTTATTGCATTTTGCCAAAAAAAGTCTTGTGTTTCTCATTAATTTTAGTCTCTTTTCTAGAACTTTCATAGTGGTTTTGCTTTATTTAACTTTTCCTGTCTACAATGGGAGTGCAAGAATGGCCATACTTCATTAAAGCTGCTGTAGGACAAGTTGGCTCACCCTGCTTTTTCCTAAAGCATTGCTGTCGTGATTAGTAAACTGATGTGCTGTGATCTCCCTGCACTTCTCTGACTGCCATTCAGTTATCCATTATTGAATGAGTCTGGATATCCTTCTTTTCTGTAATCTATGACTTCAAAACAGTCCTGATTGCTCTTCTGCAGCTTGGAGGTTGCCAGCCTGACACGGGCAGATGCTGATCTAGAGGCATATCGGACGCAGATATGCAAGGAAGTGATTGCTATGTTGATGAAGAACTTGGTTTTAAGTCACAGCCTCTTTCCTCATGTGGAGAAGAGAATGAGCTCAATTTTCAAGATTCAGTTTCTTGCAATGGAGAAAGAGATTCAAGAGGAGTATGAAAGGAAGATGGTGGCTTTAACAGCTGAGTGTAGTCTGGAAACTAAGAAAGAAATGGAGACTCAACGCCAAAAAGCAAGAAATGCAAATGAAGAGGCTGAAGAGTTAATGAAGAAAATGAATGAAAAGGTAAATCTGATACAAAGTTAAGGTATTCTGCATGGTACATGGTTTTACTCAGATGTTTTTTCTTTTAGATTAGAGTGGCAGAGTTGTAGAAGACTAAAGAGCTCTGCACAGGAAAGACATAGATTTGGGAGTCCTGGTGGATGGCTGCCCAGGGAGGTTGTGGAGTCTCCCTCTCTGGAGATATTCAAGAACTATCTGGATGCATTCCAATGTGATCTGCTGTAGGTGATCCTGCTTTGGCAGGGGGGCTGGACCAGGTGATCTCTCGAGGTCCCTTCCAGCTCCTGACATTCTATGATTCTATGACCTGTTGGATCAGGTCCAGAGGAGGGCACAGTAGTTATCTGGGCGGGTGGGCTGAGGGAGTTAGGGTCATTCAGCTCTGGGAAGACCTTATTGCAGCCTTTCAATACTTAAAGAGGGCCTGTAACAATGATGGGAACAAACTTTTCAGAAGGGCCTATTGTGACAGGACAAGGAGTTGTGGTTTTAAACTAAAAGAGAGGAGTGTTAGACTAGATCGATGGAAGAAGTTTTTTATGCTTGGAGTGGTGAAACACAGGAATAAATTTCCCAGAGAGGTGGCAGTAGCCTCATCCCTGGAACTACTCAAGGTCAGATTGGATGGGGCTCTTAGCAACTTTATCTAGTTGAAGATGTCCCAGCTCATTGCAGGGGTGTTGGATAATATGACCCTTAAAAGTCACTTTCAACCCAGAGCATTCTGTGATTCTCTAAGAGAGGGTGTATGTCATAATGTGTTCAGAAATTCACGTCTTATTTAGGGGTAGTTGTTATTAAGAAACTGTTTTACTTGGCCAGAAAATGAGTTTATCTGAAGAGAATCTGTGACACCTGATTGTTATTATTCTGACTTTACAATCATGTAAACCTTTCACATATCTAGGATATGAACATCCTGAACTAGAGGTGACAAAAAGTCATGGCAAGGAAGGGGTATTTGTAGACATCATTTTAAGGATGATGTGAATTGTACTCTGCAGAAATCTTTCTCCTTCCATTGATTACAGAAGGAGCCTAGACTAGACACCTAGCACTTAAAAAGATCTCTCTCTGAGATAATTCTTGCCTTTGTGTAGAGAAGGGGCTGACTGAAACTCAATAGGTGAACTTGCACTAAATAGGCTGTCAGCAAAGCAGCTTTTCTTTGCACAAAAGATGTTGGTATTGATTCAGTCTGGTTCGTATTGGAAATTCTGAATAGTAGGAATCCAAGAAAGAATTAAGGCCAATGCAGTGCTTGTCCTGATCCATTTATCATGTTCTAACATCTTGCTGTTCACTTGCTGTCTGTGAAAGGACCTGCTTTAGTACTTGCCATGGAACCTGGTTCAAAAGGACATGCTGAAGCAGTAGGGGTGGCCCACGCTTTTGTGCCCGGCAGCTGATGTCCAAGAGACAGCAGTGAAAAACAGCTGGAGCAATAACCTCCTTCCCTACTCAGCCAAAGCACACAATGTACATTCCATGCCTTTTGGTTAGTTATTTGTGTCTGCAGTGTGTTTCTTGGGAATGAGGAGTGAGGAGTGTGTGGGAACTCAGTGCAGAGAGTGGTTCTCCCCAGATAAATAAGAAGAAATTTAGAACAAGACCAACATAACTACTCTTACATAGCCCTGCTGGCATTAGATATACTCATTGCTCTGTGGGCCATGTATGATTTGATTTTCTAATGAGTTTCTGCCTTCTGAGATTAAAGCTATGAATACATCTTAATGGAGAACTGTGAGAAAGTATTTCTTGCAAAGAAGCTTTTAAATGAATTGCCATTTAATTCTACTCTTTTGCTGTAATTCTAAAACCAGGCTTTTGGATTAATTTGTAGAAACCAACAGGTAAATAAGAACTTCTAGAGATATGTAGTAGAATATTTTTTCTAATTTTTAGTGTTTTTTGAAGTGTGTGCTTATTGTTACTGCATTGTTCTGACTTATGTGAGTCTCCTCAATTTTAATAGGATTTCAGGATTGATGAAGCCTAATTAATTTCATATCTAGTCTTTGTGTTGAATTCCATGCAGTTTTCTATAATTTATCTTAAATGATTCTTTTAAGCCCTAAAAATACTTTGTTATGCCTTGGAAATGTTATCTGGATTAGAGATTGATGGCTGTGCAACCCCTGTAATTAAAAAAAGCAGATGAAAACTGTGAAGAGTGTACATTTAGTATCAGCCTCCATTCAAACCAGAAATGACAGCAATCAGAGTATATGTAAAACATGTAAGCTGAGAGCACTGATACTTTAAAATTTGTTAAATACTGAGTAATAGTACTTCAGATGTGTTTATTTCTCTCTTTTCTGCAGCCTGCTGTAGAATACAGAAGTCTTCTGGATAGACTTCACAGACTGGAGCAGGACCACCTGAAGAGGTTCCTTCTTGTAAAGCAGGAGGAGTATTTTGCAAAAGCTTATAGACAACTGGCTGTTAGCCAGAGGAAAGAGCTCCATAATATCTTTTTTACACAGATAACAAATGCTGCTTCCAAGGGGGATCTGAAGTTGGAAGCAACTAAGATATTAGTAGAAGATTACTCTAAAATACAGGTAAGAAGGTAACTCCATTCCTGACCTAATGACAGAATACATGGTAACTCTTGAAAAATAGTTCAGGAAGTAATCTTTGCTCATAGAACTCCAAAGGAAATTATCCATATGTTAGCTAATTTTCATAGGAATAGTTTTTAGAAGTCTAATGTCATCATTTTGCAAATCTAGACATCAACACAACTGTGTGGTGATGAACACACACAGCCTTCTTCTACAGCAACAATTTAGATATATTTACCACAACATTAAGTGCTTAGTGCTGGCTTCTGTTTTCATGGCTGGGTAACTTGAAGCAGGAACAGTTCTACCAAAACTGGTTGGGTTGAGTTCATCTTTAGTTGTGGGTAGCTGATCGAATGACCTGTTAAATACAGACTCTCAGGAGGTGCCCATGAGGTACTCAGGACCTCTGTATTGTTGAAATAACAGTAATAGTTTCACATGTTGATTGGAGTTAAGTTGATATTAATTTACTGGGTCTCACTTGTAAGAACTTTTTAACATTGCCCTGTTGATTAACAAATCTGGTCTTATACCCCCAGGTGTTAGCTGAAGTTAACATTACATCTAATTAAATATATTTGTTTGCATTCTTTCCTGTAGGGAGACATTGAAGAGCTAATGGATTTTTTGCAAGCTACCACTAAATATCATCTGACCAAAAGATTTGCTTACAGAGAGTATCTTATAAGTAAGATACAATTAAGGAATTCTCAGTCCTCTGCTCTTATAAATGTGGCAGCAACCCAGATAACAAGTCTTATTACTAAGACAGAAAGGTAAATATCTCAATTGTATTCTTGACAACCATTTCACCCTATCATCTCAAAGACAATAGAGTCATATTCAGAAGTCTTCTTATCTGTGCTGCGTAGCAGGAAAGGTGCATAATAATGTTATCATTTAAATTAATTATAGGAAAATGTTTTTGACTGATGACTTTGCTCGTTAATGTCCAGACAGTAAGAATTTCAGTCAAATGTTGGACAAACAGGCTTGTATTTCAATTTGTCATTATAAAGTGATATGAAGAACATTATAAAATTGGAGCATTGTAAATGGAGCAGCAAGAGAATTCTGGTCTGAATGGCTTATAATTGTATCCACATTTTCCTAGTTTTCACTATGGTGTTGAATCTGCTTGTCTAAATATAGTTACAAGTCTGTCTTAATCTATTGTGTCCAGCTTATTAGCCTGCACTGAACTTACTGTTACAAATGCAAGTTTAAAATGCAGAACTGTTTGCATGGAAAAGAGAAACTGAGAACAGATGTAGATTAGATGTACCACAGATAAAGAGATACATAAACCAGCAGATAAATCATGAAGGGAGAAGTCTTTTAAAAATGGAGCTTAATAGGATGTTTAAAATTGATCAGATAGCAAGGCAATTTCAACTTAACAGCAAGAAATAAGATTCTCTCTGGCCACAAATGAAAGTTATAAAAAAGCAAAATAAAACCAAAGCCATTTTAAGGAGGGTTATGAATTAAATAAATTAAATAGAGCAGCCAGTTTTCAAGTTGGGCTTTCTAAAGATAGTATATAAATAAAGTGTCCCCTTTGTCACAACTGGCTGTGGGCACTCAGTGCCTTTGGAAATCAGGTCCGAGGACTACAGTGCCAAAAGACATGAAAGTGAGTTTTGAAATAATCTCTATAGTGACCTTCTAGTACCTGAAAGAGGCCCACAAGAAAGCTGGGAATAGACTTTTTACAAGGTCTTACAGTGAGAGGATGAGAGGGAGTGGATTGAAGCTGGAAAAGAAGAGATTTAGACTGGATGTTAGGAAGAATGAGAATGGTGAGACAGTGTAACAGGTTGCCCAGGGAGGTTGTGGATGCCCCCTCCCTGCAGGTGTTCAAGGCCAAGCTGGATGAGGCTTGGTTTATTGGAAGGTGTCCCTCCCCATGGCTGGGGGCTTGGAACTAGATGATCAGGTCCCTTCCACCCAAACCATTTTGTGAATGTATGTCTACCTAGGCTTTTTGTGTCTTCCCTTGAAGAATAAGTGGCCATGAGGGTGGTACTTAAGGCAGTGTGTATCCTGGGTTGTTTTGGCTGTCCTTAGAGACATTAGGTTCTCAATGTTTTGAACTGCAGCAGCTGCAGCATGATGCTTTGTTCTTTTGCTGGTATCTACTCATCCACATTCTTCTCCTAAAAACCAATCCCATTCTGCTGACTTGCTAGGTACCAACTCAATACCAACTCAAACTCCTTTATAAATTCTCTCAAAATTTTAATTTGTAGAAGACCTCAAGCATTTCTTGTGAACTGTGTTTTTAAAGTAGGCAATTGATTATCTTTGACGTAAATGTTCCAAGCAAAACATCTCCTATTGATTTCTTACTTTACTCTTCTGAATAATCTTAATTTATATGGACCTTGTTATAAGCAAAGTAATTTTCTGAGCAGTCCTGCAGGACCTGTCAGTGAGCTGGTATTGGAAACTGAATGCCTCCAGCACTAATGAATTGGTATAAAGTTTTGTAATAATCTCTTAAAACTTTTTGTGCTTGTATCACTTTGTTATGTAGAATATTTATTGCTCTAAATTATTTACTTGAATTTTGATGGTTGCCCCAGCAAGGTGCCAGCCACCTCAGCAGATGAAATCCAGAAGTAGCTGGAGCAGAGCAATATGGGCATTGTCTTGCAGTTGATCTAGCCTTTGTGTGTACATCCAGGCTGCTTCAGCTTTTCTGTTTCATAACCCCAACTTATTTTTGTGATGCTCCCAGGCCTTCTTTAGTTTTCATAAAACAATTTTCCTCTGCTGGGATCCAGCATCACTTAGGTAGTCAACCATAGCATCAAATACCAACTACTACTTTCTACATTTAATGCCCTTGCTTTGTATTTTCTCCTAATTTTGTTGGCTTTCAGTGAGTGTGGAGAAGTTGGGATCTGCCTCTGATTAAGCTCTGATACTGCTGCTGGTGGCCACACACTTCATCAGTGTCCCTTCCATGGTGCACTGCCTTTGGGAGGACCTCCCAGTAAACATCCTTGTCATTACTGCAGTATTCTCCTTCATTAAAATTCACCTTGTTCAAAGACATTAAACATGTTCCTGCATATTTCTTCAGTGATGAGATGTCTGCTATGCTGAGACCAAGCAGTTTATCATACACTCTACACTGTCTCATTATCTTTCTCCTTTCTTTGTATTTTGTGTTTCAATTCAGAATCCTTGGGGAACAGAACATCTTTTAATTCTAATACTGTTATTGTTTTTACACTGTATTTATACCAAAGCAGAAATGAGGGTCTCTTGCCAGAATTGAGCCTTCTAGGAATTGCTGTAATACTGATTAATGTCAGTAAATTGCCATATAAACTCCAATAGACTTCTGTGCTGGTAGGTGTTTTGCTCATTATTTTTGTCATCTGGAAGTTCTAAATAAGTAGATTCCCAAACTATAATCAGGTTTTACAATGCTACATCACCTTCAGTTTGACCTGTGAAAATCTCTAAATAAATCAGCAATCTCTAACTGAAATAATGTAGACTTTAAAAAGTTGGGTGAGTGTATATCATCCTCCAGTCATTTTACCATGCATGGCTTTTTCCCCATCTTTCATTTACTGGATAGTTCCAACACATCTATCTTTCTCTACTGCAGCCTCCTTTCACTGCTCTTGACAGGGATTTTAATTGGATGCAGCTTCAGGAAGTTTGCCTTTATTTCCTCAGTACAAGACAGGATAAAGGTGTTAAAAAATAATGTCTTACTAACCTTCTTCCTTGAATTTGCTCAAAAAGGAGGGCAAGACTTAGAGTTACCAAATGTGGGTAGGAAATTTGGTGCTGTTGGTTTGTTGTTTTTGACATAACACTGACATTTAACATTAGTTGCTTTCAAGACAAAAGCGACTTGGCCAAAAGATCCAAGGATGATGCTTGGTGGATTGCTCTCAAGATGCTGAGAGGTATTTTAATCCTCTTTATAAAAGATTAAAGAAACACAATAGATAGAGATTGGAGGAGCTTGGGAAAGGAAGTCTTTCTCTGCTTGACGTAACTGTGTGATAAAGCAAATCTGAGTTTATCCAGTGCATATATAGGGGCTGCTATTTCATGGCTTGGCCAGAAACTTGTGGATGCTTGAGTGGTGGGTAGAGAGTTGTGAATTGTGGAATCTGGCCACTATGGTTACAATGCAGTAGCTTAAGTAAACCTTAATCTTCTGGTTTATTTCTTGGAGCTTTTATTTTGAGGACTTTATTTGGAATTGAGCTGTTAGTGTCAGCAAAGCCTAAAAAAGCAGAATGTCTTTTCTGGGGAAGGCTTTGCAACATTTAGCTGCCATTCTAGTTTATTAATTGGGCCAAGTATTCTTGGAACAAGGACTTTGAAGCCCTGGATCATCTCCATCCAGGCTCTGTGTGCAATGTTCATGCCTTTTGAAAAATAAACCAGAAGGTATTTGAACAACATCCATGTTCAGGTCAGGAGTTGGTGCTTTCTACTCAAACTTCCATATTGACTTTTTCAACCCACAATATTAGAAGTTCACTGAGTTTAATGTTCTAAATTATAACTCACAAATGCCTAACAGCCTGGTCTGAATGAAGATGCTCTACTATTCTTTTGTAGTCAGGGAGAGATTTCAGGCATTTCTGGTGTAAATATAACAGCAAATAGTTTTTGAAATACAAATTGAGTTTGTGGAGATTGAGGTCTTGCTTACTCTGACACTGGAGGCAGAGCATAGTGTTAAACTTCCATTTCAAAGTCCAGTGTGTTTCAGACTGAGAAATTGCTTTCTTTAAATTACTGTATTTCACTATCAATTTTAAATCATTATAAGTTTTCAGATACTGTAAATGTAATAGTAAACCTGAATAGAACTCATGGGCATAATTGCTTTGTATCTTCAAAATAATTTCTAATATTTCTTACTTGATTAAGATTGCATCCTTTAAAGAGAAAATTGGTTCTCATGAGGAAAAAGAGTTATAAATGACATCCAGAATTGCATTGCAGGGGCATTAAATGAAAAATGCAAATAATATGAATAATATATAAGGTTTGAAATGTCTCATTTGAATGTCACTTACATTGCTAGCTGATGTGTATTTGATTTTGATTTTGCCTTCCTTCCTTCTGAATTCCTTCCCAAATGCTTCCTTCCGTATTCCTTCTTTTCTACTTCCCTTCCTCCCCTTCTCCTTCCCTCCCTTCCATCCTCCCCCACTCTTCCTTCACAAACTGCCTCAGTTCTTATCTCTTTCTGTTCCCCACTTGCTTGTTTGACCCCCACCAAGTATCACTGCTGCAGAAGCAAAGATGATTCTGAGTGTCTACTTTTTTGAGCCCTGTTATGGTAATAATTGCCTCAAATACTCCTTAAGTCTTAAGAATTTGAGGTAACATGTTTCAAACTCTCTTGCTACAGAGCAGGTCATCTACCTGAAAGTCATTTGGGAGTGCTGCTGGACCAAGCTGAGGCTGAAATTAATTCTCTTAAACAGAAATTCAATCATGATTTAAAGCAAGAAAAGCAAAAGCTTTGCCAAAAACTCATTACCAAGCGAAGGAGGGAAATGCTACAACAGGTAATCATTTTTGGCCTATTTATTTCACAGGGCTTATCATGATTTAAAAATTGAATGAATTAAAAAATAAAGTGTGGTTCTTGGGACAGGGTCAAAATTATCAGGAACGCAGATGAAAATGTCAGTTGTTTGCTGTGCAACATCATGTTCTCTATTATTTGTGCAGTAATTAACAGCTTTTAGAAGAACCTGCAAGAAAGTAATATAACTGGAGTAACTTGTAAAGCTCCTCTGCTTAGTCTGGCCTGTCCAGGAGGCTTATGCCAAGCTTATGTAAGCCTGTGCTAAGAGGTAAAACTCAGCTGAGGTTCTGGAGTTGATGAGAGACGTGACACAGATTTGTGACAGTTGTAGTTTTCTGTGGGTTTTCTAGCAGTGTGTGACTTGGATGACTTCTACATCATAGTTAAAATTCAGCTACAAAACAAAACTGTTTAAAATATGCTGGACCTGTGGCTGCTTGTAGTGGGACTCATGTTATCTACAGCTCAGCCACTTGAAAATCAAAGCTAACTCCAAGAGATCTAAATGGTCTCATAGTGGAAGATGACTTGCAAGTGATCTGAAGTAAATGGGGATTATTATCCAAAGGTCCTTATCTTTGTCTGCCCAAAGGATGTAGAAAATACCTTGTCTTGACTTAGGTCATACTTCTTTAGGTGACCAAATTTAGGTGAGATTAGTTTTACCTTCTGCAGGATACATGTTTCAGTGCTTTCTGCTCTTTAAGGAGAGATGGAAATTATAACAGTGGAGGCCTTATTTGTTGTGTTTATTCTCAGTACAGGCAGCTTTGATTTAGCTTTCCGGTGAAATTGTTGCATGATATAAGATGGTGAAAATAAAGTTTTTTAAAATCAATCTCTTTTTTACCCCCTCCTTTTTTATTTCCTTCATATTTGATCCACATTCACTTCTGGAATGCTACCAGATCAGTACAGTTCAGGCAGTTAGGATTATGTCAAACCACAAGATCATGCATTAGTGTAGGGGTTAGCCCTGCTATCTGGCAAATAATGCAAATTATCACAGGCCTGTGTTAGCCCTATAATCTGATGCACACAAAGTCGTCATGTTGAGGGGTAGGTAAGTCTCTGGACACTGAAAAGTGGTTTCAAGAGCACTGAGAAGCAAAAGTATGAAACTTTGGTTTACTGTGAAATGCATATTTGAAGAGCTAGGATTTGAGATGTTCCTTCTCTTAACCTTGTTCCTTCTTTTGACAAATGAATCAGCAGAAAAAGCATCAAAAGGAGCAGCTGTCACTTGGAGACCCCTTCAGAACCACTAAGGAGGTTACTCACTACCTGAGACAGTGGAAAAGTCTTCTGAGTGATCAAGCTATTGAATTTGAAGAACTTAATGAAAAGCTTGACTTTGAGGCCAGTGAAGAGCTGAAGGAACTTCTGTTTAGTCTAACAGGCAAAACTGTTGAGGAGCTTAAACGTGTTCAGTATGGGATATTTGTGCAAGAACTGGTAAAGCTCAGTGTGCCAAAGATGTTCCTGCTGGAGGCTGTGGAGGAGCAGAAAAAAGAGATGGTCATTAAACATGAACAGCTTGAAAGGGAAGAGCATGATAAGAGCACAGCCGCTGAAGAGCTCCTTCAGCTCACCAGGCAGAAGCTGAGCCAAGAACTGGAAAAGAGCCTTTTGGAACAAAGAAAATTAAGGAGCTGGGAACAATCAGTATTCATGCAAGTATCTCTCTGTACCCATTTCTTAGTTATTGCAAATAGAGATGAACTAGGAGTTCTCACACCTGTCTGGTGTAATTGCCAGTGACAAGTTTTCTGTTGTTCACTTGGGAATTGATTTCTCAGGCACACCCAGCACTGCCCTGGAAATCCTGGGAAGTGGTTGTTTTGGAACCCAAAAGGTGGAGTGATTTTATGCTTCTGTTTGCTCTGTGTCAGGTTCCACTTGTGCATCTTTCATCATCATTCTCAGTCTGTTGTCAGAGGTCCAGCACTTTGGAAATGTCATTTAGTGTGTTGGGCCTAATTAGCCACGTGTTCAATGTCAAATGTATTACCTCCAGCTACAAGCCAAGTCTTAC
Organism: Psilopogon haemacephalus; assembly: GCA_013396835.1. NCBI lineage: Eukaryota > Metazoa > Chordata > Aves > Piciformes > Megalaimidae > Psilopogon > Psilopogon haemacephalus. The sequence continues at coordinate 1,600,258 of VWZI01010650.1, forward strand.
TCATCCCATGCTTGTTTTAAGCTCTGCCACAGTATTGCCCCTTATTTCATGAACACGCAGCACAGTGGTGTACATTTCATCTCACATGCTCCACAGATCAGACTTGACCAATCTGGCCCTGGCACTAAGCCCCCAGCCAGGTGTGTCATGGCATGGGTGATTTTGCAGAGCCATTTGCTGGTTCCAAGCACACATTTTGGCCATCGCTGCCTGCTATTATGTGACCCAGAGGAGGTATGAAAGTGAGTGGTGGCCTTGCCACCACTGGGAAAGCTTGCTTAGGAAGAGACCACAGATGAAGTGGAGAGTGAGTGTGTTTGGTGTCTGTCAGACTGGGCAGCAAGGCACCTGAGAGATTTGCACCATTCATTTGTGTTTCTTCCCAGCTTTCAAGTGCTTATGTGAGTAGTTGTTGTATTACCTGAATATTTACATTACTACACATCCTATACAATGTCCATTTCATTAAAAAAAACCATTGTTAGAGACCTAGGAACGTGAAAAATAGTTTTCTGTCAGAACTGTATCTTCAGGGGAAGCAACTGATGCAGCCGAGTCTACAGTAGACTTTCTGTCCCTGGAGCAAAAGTATTGGGCATGAGAAATTCAACAGAGGAAAAGAGGGGGGAAAAAAAGAAAAAAAGCAAGCATTAGTTAAGGTTTCTCCTTCACCCCTGTTTTCTAAACCAAAACAGATTTGCACAAGCAGTTTTGTTCAGCATCTTTGTTAGTTTGCCTGCTTCACAGTGTCAAACCTGATGAAAGAAATAGAAGAAATGTTGCCCATTGCATGTTTGCTTTGCTAAAGAAAAACAATTAATCCATCTGTCTTGTTTTCATTCTCCTGTCAAAACCTTTATGGTTTTTTTAGCATTTTAAATACTTTTCTCTAAGCCATTCCAATTGTTTTCTAGCTTCTCTCCTCTCTTTATTTATAGTGCTGTAGCAGACCTACACGAGCACCAGTGTAGATTGTATGACCCAGCAGGTGTTTCTTATTTCTACTTTAGGATCCATGATAATTGCATTCCAGCCTGCAGGGTCTCCTGGCATATTTGTTAAATGCTCTCTTTATTTACAGCAACAGTAAGCTCTTTGGGTGTTTTTTCCAGTAAACCACTGGAAAATATAACCCCAAAAGGCAGCATTTTTCACAACTGTTCTATCAAAAGCCTTTTGAAATCTGTCACTGGTTTTATGTTCAGTCAACTGTCAGTTTTGATAGTTTGCTGACAAATGCCAACTCTCCTGTTTATGATCTCGTATTCTATCTAGTTTTCATCAGTAATTATTTTGAGTTATAACTTTTCATTTTTGTTTCTTATCAAAGAGACCATGAGTTAGTCCACAGCATTGGTGTCCCTGCCTGTGGCAGGGGTTTGAAATTAGATGATCTTTGAGGTCCCTTGCAACCTAAACCATTCTATGATTCTGTGATTTTATGATTTATTAAGATCATTAATGCTTAAAGTCCTTAAAAACATGGATAAAACATCACTGGGATTTACTGGTTTATATCTATCTATCTGTCTATATATCTGTATATCATATAATCATAGAATGGTTTAGGTTGGAAGTGACCTCTAAAGGTCATGTAGTGCAGGAGCAGGGACATCCTCTGAGCCTCACCTTGAATATACCCAGGGGTAGGGCCTCAACTACCTCCCTGGGCAACCTGTTGCAGTGTTCCAGTACCCTCATGGTAATGAACTTGTTCCTAATATCCAATCTAAATCTCTTCTACTCTAATTTCACAACATCGTCCCTCATCCATTAGAAACATTTTAATTTAGAATTTAGCTGTACTGTGCTGATTCAGTAATCAGAAATAAAGATTTTTTTAAACTCAGAAATATTTTAGTGAAATGCTGAGATAGTATAGGCCTGTGACATACTGAATAAAAGCATCAGTCCAATAGACTATACAATTAATATATTTTAAAAAGAAAACTACCGTTAAAAAACCTTACTGTTCATGCTTTAGCTACAAAAACATTCTGTAGGGAGCAGAGAAAATTTGCTAACAAAAAAATTATGCTAATTTTTATTAAATTAAGGAAATAATCTCTAGGAATGTGACAGATGTAGTCTAAGGTTAGTCGCAGCTGGAAGATGAATTCAGGTTTTTGCCATGCTTCATTGCTAAGTCAACTTCAGCTTGACCTAAGGATCAGTTCCCCAGATTGCTCTGTTGAAAACCTTCCTTCTACAAAACAGGGACTTTGAGTGATTTAAACTGCTGCTAAAAGAGATTCTGCATTGTTCAGACTGCTAAAAGGTTTTTTACAAAGAACAGCTGGAACCCTTGTGACTTGGTGATGGGAGAGCTTACATATGTGAGTGTATTATAAAGAGATACTGGGTTTTATTTTTCCCCCTCCCCCCCTCAATAGCTGTGACTGCTAAGTGCTGGGAAACAGCACAGGGAGAATTCACAGGAAGCTTTTAGCTCTATTTGAGCCCCCAGTTCAGGGCTTGTGTTGCCTGAAGAGGTGGGAGGATTGTGTGCGTAGGAGAGTGCTAAAAATTGTGCATTGATTTTTTTTTTTTTAATATTCAGAAACTGTTTACCCTTGAAAATGAAGTTTTACAGTCTAGGAAGTTCTGTATGCAGAAATGAAGGTATCTTCAAGGATCTTTTGAACATGCTGAGCTGCTCAGACCTATGTGTAGAATCATTAACTGAAGTATGAGTAAGATAAAACAGGATGATCATTGCCATGGGAAGTTTGTGTGCACAGCTCTCAGGTTTTATGCCTATAACACTGAACAGCAAATGGCTTTCATTTTTTTAACAGGCAGCTTCTAAGTTTACCCCTCTCACTATCAGAAGAGGAATTGCTTAGACTGAGACAAGAGCTGCACTGCTGCTTCTCTCAGGTGGACAGCAGCTTGGCTTGGCCCAAGATAAGAGCAAGAACCTTGCTTCAGGCTTTTGAGGTGGAACGGAGGGATGCGGAACTGCTGAAAGTCAATCAGAATTTAGCAGTGACTAATAAACAGGTGGGAATGATGTGGGATCACTGTGGGGATGTGCAGGGGGTTCATGGGTGTATCCACAGCTTGTTAGCTTCAGCTGCAGGTATGAATCCATAGCTTCTTCAATGGTATGACAGCAGTGCACACTTCTGTCTGTGTGGACTTTGCTGAGCCTTAAAGATAATTGTTTGGGTACTGGTTAGATAAATACTCTCTTCACATATGCCTACATATTTCTGTTGCTTGCATGTCCTCCAGCTTTCTAAAGAAGTTGACATAGATAGAAACAAGCAGATAGGTGGCCAGAGCTGCTGCGTTTCTGAAAAGTGTCAGATGAAATACCAAAGAATTGAGCAAAGGTGAGCCAGGCTTTGAATGCCAGGGACAAGGTGTGTCCTTTACAGCCCAAACTGAGGTTTCTCTGAGAGCCCTAACACAGTACTACATTTGGCACTAAATCAAAGAAAGATTTAGGGAGTTTTTTTTGGAGAATGACCTACAGTGTCTTGTCCACATAGGAAAGGGGGGAGGGAATTCTTTCAGTAATATGTAAAGTCTGTGGAACCATAAACTATTTTCAGTTCTTAAACAGGGGGGGAAGAGTGTATCCTGTATGAGTTGTATCTGATACCATCATAAAAAAAAGAGGATTTTGCCTCTCTCCGTTTTCTGTTTTCTAAATACGGAAGCTAACTTGGGTTAATTGTGCTAGGAATTAACCTAGCTCAAAACCTGAATCATTTCTAAAGTACTAAAGAAGGGAAATGACTTTGCAAAAGCCTTAGAGTTGAACAGATGTTATCATTTCCCCACGAGTCTGTTGTACTTAGTTGATATTCTTGTAAAGAAATAGAAAGGTCAAGAATAATTTGATTACATGGAACGGTGCCCCTTAATAGTATCATGGTTCATTTGTGATTCATATACTGTGCCTTGAAAACAATGTTGTTCCTAAATTAATATTCTTTGTTCATTTTTAACCATGCTGAGGACACAACAGATTGGCTAAAATCTTCTCTTATTGTCACTGCTAAAGCTTGTTTAAATTCGCATTTATGTGCCAGCAGTGCTCATGGAAAGGGCTGAATGTGTCATTCTTCTTGAAAGAAATTAAACCCAAAGTTTCCAGCGTGGTCTGAATTTCTGAAAGGAAGCTTCTGAATCAATAGACAGCACCTTCATTGCAGAAATATTTTCTCAGTGAAAGTTGTCCTTGCCAAGTGTCTCATTAATTGGTGGACTTGCCAATAACAAGTAGTAATATCAGCATCCTCATATCCCTTTTGCAAATAAAGCTTTTTGTGCTCATCTTCTTACAGCAGCATAATAAAACGAAAAAAACGGGATCCAGGAATAGAAGTAAGATAGATCTTCTGAAGAAATGTTTACAGGACAAAATTTTCATTTATGAAGACTTGATGAAAGGTGAAAATTCAGATAAGGTAAGTTCAGACTTCTTCTGCACTGAGGTCAAACCCTAGATCTTTAGAAAGTAAATAGTGACAGTTTTCTGTCAGTATGAGTGAGAGCCAGATAAAAAAGACATGCAGTGTAGTGGCATGATGTCTCTCTCTCTCTGCTCTTGCTTGTGTTTGTCAAGATGCTGCATTTGAAACTCAGTAGTTTTGGCTGTGTTTTTTTATTTTTGTGCCTTAGTTACACAACTGATTTTGTATCTCAGTCTTTTCTTCTGGTGGTTTTGGGGCTTGGTGTGCACATGATGACATGACTCCCCTAGATCCTGTGGTTTCCTTAGTCCAGATTTCAAAACATAAAATCACAGTATCATAGACTGGGAATTGGAAGGGGCCTTTAAAGGTCATGTAATCTGGTCCCCCTGCAGTAAGCAGGGACATCTTCAACTAGATCGAGGTGATCAGGGCCTCTGAACCAACATGACCTTGAATGTTTCCAGGGCTGGGACTTCAACCACCTCTCCATGCAGTCTGTTCCCAGTATTTCTGCCTCTAGTGCTGCTGTTTCCCTGCAGACTTCTCATGGAGTTGTGAGTTGTGTCTCACTACAGGATGGTTGTAAAATGCTTTCCAGCTAATGCTTATGGGAGCAGCAGGAGGATGTTGTGTAATGCTGTAAAACAGGCATGGCAATGAAAGACAACTCATAGAAAGGGGATAGAGAGCTGGGAGGCCACAGCAAGAAGTTTGAAGTCTGCTCTTGGAAGATGAGAATATCACTGACCTTGCTTTGAAAATCTTCAAAAGCAAGCTGTGTATCTGCTTCTTTTGTGTTTCATAGCTGGTTTGAGCCATCACGAGTGAGGAAGTAGTTTTCCCTTTCTGAAAGAACTCAGAAGAAACAGTGGTTAATAATACTGCCATTCTTTAGTCTTATTTTCCCTGCTGGACTTAAAAACCCTAATAATAAGACTTTCATGATAAATGTTTCTGGGTTTGCAAGTAATCAAGGACATTTTTGGATTATTCCCTCTATTTGTAGTGTTTAGGACTGAGACAACACTAGATAGCAATTAGTCTGAACTAAATTTGTAAAGCAGAAGTCCATTGCTGGGATTAGACCAAGCAATGGACTATTCATAGTGTGATTTCAGCACTGAAATAGTTTGATGTAATTTGAGTGTTTCAGGTGGAATCATCAGCAAATGTTCAGACTTACAGGAGCTGCTTCATCATAACCAAATTAGTTTGACACTCTGGTAATATCATGTCAAATAGTACAATGTCAAGAGGTATTTTACAGTCTTCTGCTTGGTATGATAAAAGACTTCAAGAATGGCCAAGGAATAGTAGTTTAGAATTAGTTCATAATTTAGTATGTAGTCAATATTTAAAGTCACCTTTTATGTCACCCTGAAGTCAGATCAACTTGCAAGCTTTCAGGGACATCTTAGAGCAGACTTCCAGTACCTGAAGGGGCCACAGTAGAGCTAGGAATGGTGTTATTTTTTTAACAAGGGCTTGTAGTGATAGGATGAAAGGAAATGGTTTTGAGCTGGATGAGGGGAGATTTAGGCTGGAGATTAGGAAAAAATTCTTTACAATGAGGGTGGTGAGACACTGGAACAGGTTGCTGGCTATGAATGCCTCCTCCCTGGAGATGTTCAAGCCTGAGTTGGACATGGCTTTGAGCAAGCTGCTCTAGAGGAAGGTGTTACTGCACATGTTGGATGATTTGAATTAGATTATCTTTAAGTCCCTTCCAAGCCAATCCATTGTATGATTCTTGGGTTATCACATTTGCGTTTGCAGAGCTGTGGCTGTGATTTCAGAACTGACAAGAAGCTGAAAGGCACTCAGGTGACTGGGGGTAGATAGTGGTTCCAGCTGAGTAATGCAACATTTTGTTTGGTTAAGAGCAGTTGGTTTACTGTGTAATGTTGAAAAGATGCTGAATGATGAAGCTGAACATCATTCCTACTGAACATACAGCTTCTTACTTAGTAATACGCAAATAATACCTAGTCCTGTGATTTGGACCATGAGTCTTATGGCATATACTGAGCATAGCATAGAAACCTCCTGGTATTTGAAGTGTTTGACAAAAGTATGTTTAGTCATCAGTGTTGTCTCTTTGGGCTTTGAATTCAGCTGCAATTAAAATCCACATTCTTGGGTCTCCTTATAAGTGAACTTGAGTTGTCAAACTGCATTTCTGTCCTTATTCATTATTCATTGTAATGGGTTCAAACTTAAACTAAAGGTGATCATTCGTTTACTCATTTACCTATTCATTATTCATTCAACTACCCCCAGATTTTGTGTATGTATAATTCATTTAAAATCCCTGTGTCTGGAACTGAGCCTTCTGTGAAGAAAGAAGCAAACTTCAAATTCATTTGTGTGCATGCACCTGTCACAATATCTCTCCGTAATTTTGGTCTGCATTTTTAAAGCATTGTAGGATATCCTCTTCCTAAACCAAAGAGCAGCCTTCAGATACTACATACCAATTCTATGTCATATAAAACAAATCATACTTCAAGCACATTTTTTCCTCCTCCTTGAGATCCTGTAATAATTAGTGTATCCTGGCAGGCAGCATCTTAGATATGTAAATAAAAGCTGGAAGAAAAGAAGGACCAGCTCATGTTGTCGTAACTCATTCAAGATAGTACTGTTGTAATAATTTCTATTGGAGAGGAAGCTGCACAAATATATTGAACAGGGGACATGACATAGATTCTGAGTATTCTTTTTTGCTGAAAATGAACCTGTTTGCTTCTAGTCAGGTAGGCTGCATGATTTTTCTTATCCCATTCGTTGCATAGGTGCTGTTGTAGTGAAATCATAACCCAAGCAATTTCTTCTCATGTGACAAAAACGTTGCTTGCACTCATCCATCTTAATTTTCCTGCTTTTGAGTAAGCTCAAAATTCAACATTGCACAAATTTCAAAAAGGTGGATTGTGACTTTAGTTATTCAGTTTGGTTCACGTGCACATTAAAGTGATGTCAGCTCTAGTGATGCATCTCAACAGCTAGACAGCAGCTGTTGCTAGCTAAGTGGCTGGCTGAATTGGAAAGTCTTTGCCTTCCTTCCGGAGGTAATTTGTCTGCTCTCTGTTAACATGTCTGGGTTTTGCTGCTAAACACTCACTTCCATTCCATCCTCTCTTTAAGAGTCACCTAAGAGCACAACAGCTTTCACCACGGAATAGAGGAGTGAGGGAAACTGAATGGAAACTTTGCAACTGAGATGTTTAAAAATGGGACAGTCAGACAATATGGCTCTGAAAATTGTTAATTGCTTTTGAGAACATTGTCTTGTGTCGCAGCCATCAGTAGCATAACAATAGTGTAACAATTCAGATTAAGTCTTTCTTGAGATTAGTCTTGGGCATGGACTTTTTGAAGAAAGATGATGGTGGTGATGGTATTATTACAACTATTGTTGTTTTAAACATCTGCGTTGGCACTGAGGTGTTTAATAGCCTTGCTTCCTAGGCCTTAGTCTGATGTCACTGGCCCATGTCTCAAAATAACACTTTGGATTTTGAAAATATATTTGCTTTGATGAGATAAACCCAACCAAACTCCCCCAGCCTAAAAAAATGAGTCAGGGAGGGATTGGCTGTCTTGTGCAGTCTATATCAAAGTCATGACTTGTAGGATGTTCTGTGATAGTTTTTGTCTTTGATTTCCAATCTTAACTGCTAGGATACAGTGCCTGTGAGCTGCTGGACTGTGCCGGTAAAAAGCATTCTACAGAAAACAAAAGGCCTTAAATTCACTTCAGTATGTTCCTTGCCTGCCTGCAAAGAACGTAGAATATGAATATAAACAAATTGTATTTTAGCTATTAGGATTGAATTTTTTCCTACTGAAAACACAGAAACAAGCAATCAATATTTGTAGATCTATCTTAAGGTAACTCATCTCCTTTTTTTTTTTGAACAAGTGCTGGAAGGCAGCTCAGCTCTTTTCCCAAAGACTCCCAAATTTGGTCATCTCTTTTGCTTTTTGCTGGAGATCTCTTGTCTCTCATGCACAAAAAAAACCTTTTAGCATTTTGGTTGCTGTATTCCCAGAATGATCTCTGAGCTGAATTCTCCTCCTAACTGAAATACCTTTTATATTCATTTTTAACCCATAAGCTTATTTAGCGTCACACATCTACATTATTCAAGCTCAATCTATTCCCTTAGCAGGAATCTTTTCAGATGGAGATATGTTAAAGATATCAAGTTAGTAAATCTTGCTTTTACTTTGTGTCTGTAGGATGATTTCTTAGTCTTGTGTTGTGATTGCCTTCATTCCTGTTAGTAGGAAACACATCCTGAAGGTCACCTTCCATCTCTGGTATTCAAGGACATTCCAGATGATATAATGGAGCCTTTGGAGACTATCACATGAGCTGAGAATATCACCAGCATATGTGGTTCCAAATCACATTTTAAATGTAGCTGCATCAACTGGATGAGAAAATTTGTATTAATACACAGTCACACTTAGCAGGTCCATTATTGATAAAATTTCCAGAGAAAAATTCTGGTAGAAGCTTAACATTTCATGAGAAAAACTCTTTTTAAAACAATGGTTTACATTATAAGATAACAGGATTGATTTCTTTGTGTTTTAATCCTGCCTGATAATTACAGAGTAGTAAACTCTTAAGCATGCATGTAAAGTTTTCTGTTAATCTTGTTATCTTTTGTGTTTTGGTGTTTTTAGGTTCAACAAGAGGTGGTGCTTGAGAGAGAGCATCAGCTGCACGATCTGGAAAATAACCTTGGAGAGTATATTGCTTCTTTAGCTTTTCAAAAGGCTGTTAAAAAATCCCAAATGCTGGAGCTGTATGGTGCTGCCATAAATATACAAGCTTTACTCTTTGAACAACTGAACACATCCAAAACCTTGTCAAAACTGGAATGTATTCAGATTTTAGAAGCACATTATCCTGTAAGTAATAAAGTTGTGAAAAGGGAATTTCTGTTAGGACGCAGCAGCTACCATGGTAGCTTATTTGACTTTGATTTGTCTGTGGTGGTTTGCAGCTGCTGGTGGTCTAGCCTTTATTTTCACAGAATCAGAATATCTTTGGTTGGTAGAGACCTTCAAGACCATGCAGTCCAACCTTCAACCCAACACAGCAGGGTCAACACTAAACCAAGTCCCTAAATGCCAAGTCCACAAGCTTAAACACACCAGGGGTGGTGACTCCACCACTGCACTGGGCAGATCGTTTCAATGTTTTAGAAGCCTTTCAGTGTAGAAATACTTCTTAACATGCAACCTGAACATTCCCTGGCACAGCTTGTAACCATTTCCTCTATTGACACCATAGAGAAGAGGCTGTCCCCCGCCTCACTCCAACCTCCTTTCAGGTAGTTGTAGAGTGCAGTGACATCTGCTCTCAGTCTCCTCTTCTCCTCCTCTGTGATTTTGTGCACTTTAAAGCACTCAGTAAAAAAAATAAAGAGAAGGGGAGCCAGGGGAAAATGTCTATTATTAGTATAAAATTTTATTATAGGTAGCATTCAGAGGTCCACAGTCAGAAAGAGCATCATTTTGGTGCTTAATTAGTAGTTTTTACATTTTATTGATCACTAGACAATTGGGACAATTGGGAAGTGATTGTGAGTCAAGACTGAGGTAGTTTGTAAATTTTCATGACTGTGTTACAAGATTGTTCATGTTAAAGTTTGCAAAGATGACACGTACACACTTCTACCCTGTCCGTCTCCCTCCAAGCACACTCAATGCAGTTTACACAGTAGAAACTCTGGAAAAGCCTTTTCCCATCATCATATTTATTATGTACTTGATATGTGCCACTTTTCTAATAATTTTTTTAATACTTCAGTGCTGTGTATTCATAAGGATTTTTTTTTTTTTAGGTCTGCTATTTGCAGCCATCCAAGTGAGGCTTGGGAGACCACTGAACTAGAGCAAACAAAATGGATTTTTGAGAGCAAACCCTCTTTGCTAGAGGGCATCATTAGACAGCTATTGCAGTGAAAATTCTTGGTTAAATTTTAATGCTGTCATCTCTACAGCTTCTCATAGAATGGCAGTCAGAATGCTTACATGCTTCCAATTTTGCTTAAATTTGTATTAAATCTGAGGGAAATAGTGGAAGTTATATGTAGATGGGGTATTAATGTAATCTGCAATTACTGCTTCAGTAAGGGTAGGGGGACTCTGCAAAGAGGTTGCTGATAGCTTCTCTGCCCTTGCATAGATGAAGAAAAAGGATTGAAAGAGAGACAGAAGAGAGACTTAGAGTATCTAAAACTGGAGTCTTTACCCAAAGTGCAGGAACAGAGCCGAGCTTTCTTTTTGGGAGAAAGTTGTTTTGGGCATTGCTTAAAGTGCTTGTTAGACTTGATTTACAGGGACTAGTCATCAAACCTCTCTCTTTTGCTGGTTTTTTGTCCAATTCCATTATTCCACTGGCTGGCAAATTTTAACACCTGGTACTTTAGAACAAATCTGTCAGGACACAGCCTCAAGCTGTGCCAGGGCAGGTTCAGCCTGGATGTCAGAAGTTCTTCACAGCAAGAGTGATTGGCATTGGAGTGGGCTGCCTGAGGAGGTAGTGGAGTCACCATCCCTGGAGGTGTTTAAAAAGAGGCATGGCATTTCGTGCCATGGTTTAATTAATTAGAAGGTGTTGGGTGATAGGTTGGACTCAGTGACCTCAAAGGTCTTTTCCAACCTGATTGATACTGTGATTACAGAGGATTCCCTAATCTTACAGCATGAGTCAACAAACATGTCTGGCTATCTGTCAACTTGCTTCATCACCTCAGAGATAGGAAGCCATTGCTGGTTTTAGGAGAGTGGATCTAAGCTTCGGTGTCAAATCTTGCTGACCAGGAAGCATGCAATTACTTAGAGACAACATGCTGCAATGAGTTTGTAGTGTGAATAGAGCTGCTGAGGTGGAGGAATAGGTTTAAATCAGGAATTTTCTTTAAGGTGCAGGTTGGGAAAGTAGGGCAGTGTGATATTAAGCAACTTAAAGCTTGAGCTCAGACAACAATGGCATTGAAAAACTGGAATATGAAGCCTTCTGTCTAATATTTGACTCCAGCCAAAGAGAGATCTTTTGTTTGAGGAATCCAGTCCGCTTAAGGCTTTGGGTTTTAGAGCATTGTATTTTAACCCTATTTTTACCAAAATAAGTGTAAGTTGTGGTCTTTTCACTTTGAACCTAAAGATACTAGCTGTTGAATCAGAGGCTTTATGCTGCTTGTAGATTAACTCTGCTGGTGCCATTATTTCACTGGATTCTCAGCCATGCTGGTAGTGCACTTTCTAGATGTTCTCTACTGTGGAAGGTTTCAAAGAGCATCAACCTTTAGTACAATGAAAACTGTCTTATATCATTCAGCATTGTTCTGGTAGTCATAGCATGCAAGTCATGTTTGCTGAAGCTGGGCAGTGAGCTGAGAAGTGAAATGACTGCAAATGGCTGGGGAGAACAAGAAATGAATAAGTTAGTATCAGAAATTCTGATACCATCTTTATTCTTTATCCCAAATTAAATTACTCCAAATGAAATTATGACTTTTTATCATTACATGTTTTGAACCTCTAGGAGATTGAAGAACTTGACAGGAAGCTGGAGTATGAGATGTTCAATAAGGAGTCAGCTCAGCAGCAGCAGCATCTAATGAGTAGGCAGAAGTGGACTCTGAATGGACTGGATTCTTCAAGTGAAGCTGTGGAAATGAATGCAGACAGACAAGTGACAGCTCTGCTAAGACAGGCCATGAATAAGTGTAGCCACTTTATAGATCTGCACCAGCAAAGGTAAGTGTTTGGCTTCCAGGTTTCATTACTGAAGTCCTTATAGATCATAAACTACCACAAAGAGTAGGCTGAATGTTCTGCTGTGTTGGGAAGGGACTGCACATCTATATTTGAACCGTGTGTTGTTGTGATGTGGCTCAGAGCATATCTGAGGAGCCTTGGGAATATGGAAAAAAGAAACACCAAATAATAATAATAATAACTTAGTTACATATAGATTGTGATATGTTGCATAGCAATCACCATTTCTTGATGAGCACAGTGGAAAATAACAATACTCCGTAGCAGCAAGAAGGAAAAGAATTCTAATCCTGTTCCTTCCATTTCCCAAGAATATAGGTTGTGACTCCAGTGGAACCTTTTCTGCTGGGTCAGAGAAAGCAGCTGAGGCAATTTAAACTGAATTTCCATCTCCACTGTCACACTGTAGACTGAATTCCCTGTCACACAATCATTTTTGATGGGATATATAAACTCTTCTTCAGAGACAGGCTCAATTTCACTTCTTCCTGGCCAGTTTTTAAGTAAAGGTCTCAGTGACAAAAGGGAAAAAAAAGGCTTCATGAGAGGTATATAGAAATGTCTGTTGTGGAGGTTGCCTAGCTAAAATGAGGGATAATTTGCAAAATTGCAAAGTATTATATTGCATTCATTAGGGTTACAGGAGTCAGAAATTACATTTCCATGTGCATTGCATGGTATTAAAAGCCTACCACATCTCAAGGTTTGTGTGAGATGCTGAGAGGGTGCTTTCCATCACAAAGAGGTCTTTCTGTGAAATAGCTGATATATTAAAAATGGCTTTGATAGGTTTTGAGTGGAGCTTTATTCGTTGTAGATTAACAACTCTCCCATTGTAGAAGGCCTTCAAAGAAACTGCAACTAGGCTTTACTTTTTACCTGAAAAAAAAAAAAATACAGAAGAAACAAGTTTTCTACTTTTCCAAATGACAGAAGAATGGTTTCATGATTTGGTCCAGAAATAAAAAAAAAAATCACCAGTAGTGAGCAAGTTAATTGTTTACTATTACAGTCCAACAACAAACAGATCGACAACTTGCCATCAAATGTGGTGTTAAAATTTGAAGAGGATGGAGACAGGCTGAATCCTCTTGCTTTGGAGCCATTCCGGATTTGAATTTGGTGCAAGGTCATAGCCTGAGATTCTGCTCTGATGTTTGCTTGTTGGTTCAGGGAAGAAAGGAGGAGAAGTTGGCTTGTTTCAGAAGTTATGCTGCTGACAGAAAGATAAACTTCCTGAATTGGGTGACTTTCAGATATTGTTTCCTATCACACAGTCACTGCCCTTGGGAAGATTTCAGTGTTAATTCTGTCTTTCATTTCAGCTTGAGAGATGAGCAGTGGAGTTGCGCAGTGCTTGAAGATCTCCTGGAAAATGTAGAAGCTGATGCGTTTTTGGCACTTTATAGTCAGGTAAGCATGAAATTGAACAAAGCTTCCAAGTTTAAATTACAGCTGTATCCAAGAATCAGCTTTTCTTGCTTTTTTGGGGAACAGTTACAGATGTATTTGGACCCAGCTCTCCAAATAGTCTCCACCAGGTCTTCTCTTTGTAGCCTGTATTGTCGTACGCTTCCATTAATTCTAAGCTACTTAAAACCTTTTGAATTTTATTGAGTTACACTACTTTTTGTTCACTTACAAATGCTGTCCAGGGGCTGTCCTGTTGCATTTCATTCTGTGGAGGAAACTGAATTGCCTAAGTTTCTGGTCTACAGACAGATTTACAGTCTGATTTTCATGTAATGAGGCAAGGCTTTAGACAGTGTTGAAAAGGATTTGCACTGATAGTGTTACAAACTTAAATGATAGGACTGCTAGTTAAATTTTCTAGTATCATTACTCACATTGCTTTCTAGAAGAGCATCACCTCTTCAGGTAATTTGCTGTTTGCTGGATGCCTGTCAGTTTCACAACAGCCATTGAAAATGAATTGGTGTTGTCCCCAAATTTTGTCTGCAGGCCTTGGTTGAAATACGTAGCTAGCATCAGGACAGGGACTCAGTGTCACATTTACCGTTGAGGTACCATGTCTCTTAGGGGCTGATGTAGTTACAGTTTCCTGTATCATAAATTGGGAGCTTCAGAGGCCAGCAAGCCAAGAAGGGATCACTTAGACTAATAGTCTGTCAGCTTTTCCTGTGTCTCAGCATGTTTCTGCTCAGTTTTATAAACTCTGTCCTCTCCTGAGTTAGATGTCTATTTAAGGTCAGATGCTCTCATGAAGATTTTGAGACTCCTATGTATTATACCTGTGTTAGGAGTTTCACCAGGAAGGCAGCACATATTTTTAGATCTTTACTCTGATTTAGGTAAGGAATTTCCCTCAAGAACTAAAACTCATAGGACTGTGAGCTTCATCATTGTCATGGTTTAACCTCAACTGGCAGGTAAGAACCACGCAGCCACTCAACCCCTCACCCCTGGTGGAAGAAAGAGGAGAACTGGGAAAAAAATAAACCATAAAGTTCATGGGATAAGAACAGTTTAATAATTGAAATAAAATATAATGCTAGCAATAACAATAATTGCAATTAAAAGCTAGATAATGAAAGGAGAGAGAAATCAAACCCAAGAAAAGTCAAGTGATGCACAATACAATTGCTCACTGGCAGCTCAGACTGCACTCCCTCCTTTGGAAGCTTTAATTATATTTATCATTAGATTTGTCATGACTAACCAGGAGTGTGCTGGTTTTGCATCTTACTGTAGCTTGTTTCTGTTCTAAAAAGTGCAATGCTACTGACACTCCTCATCTTGCATTCCCAGACATCATACCACATCTAGGAATAAGCTTTTCTACAGCATAGGTAGAAATACTGCTCAGGCTGCTGAGAGTTTAATTGTCTTCCTGTGATGGTTGTTAGGTTTCATTGGCACAGATACATTGTGGAAAAGCGTCCAAACAGCAGGGCATATACTCTACAAGTTGAGAGGTTAAAATCATTGTTTTCAGATTACAAATGCATGCAAACAGAGTATGTTAAAATTTTCACAGTACCCAGTGCTCTTAGCAGCCTTGCAGGTGAACACTGACCATTGGTAAGTACAGATTTTGACATCTTGAAGACAGTGATTTTAGAGAATTACTGTCCCATTGCTGCACTGGAAGGACTGGATGTGCTGTTCAGTGGATACTTGAGAGACTCTGCTTTATGTTTTGCTCACAAGATTCCCTAAAGAAATAATTAATCTGTGTAAATATGCATGAGACACACCACTGGACTTCTTCTGTTTGTATTTACTCCTAAAAAAGTGTAGCCCAGAGACACAGTTTATTGAAATTCCATAAAAGCTCTCTCTCTCTCTCTCTATATATATATATATATTTGCCTTACTTTTTTGCTTTCTATTTTCTCTGCAAGTAAAATAGTACAATAATTCCAACAATAATTCAAAATCTGACTACTCTTAATTCAACTGTAAAGTATATGCTTAGTAGAATAGTAATTTAACAATCAATTTATCAATTTATTAAAGCTCACAGTGTAACCTGTTCATACTTTTGGATATGCTTATCCCACAAGTTAATCAAGAAATTAATTTTTTAAAGTCTTTTCCCCCATTTCCTTAAAATGTATGAAATGGTAACTATGAGGAAGCTATAGCTATTGTACTTCTGTATCTCACACTCCTTTTCTCTCAAGAGGATTTTCCCCTTTAGACTGGTTTTCAGAATTGTGGGTGCAGACCTCTCTGCAAAACCAGTTAAGTTTTACTTTCCTACGTTTCATGTGGCAGCTTACATCTTTATGGAGGCAGATCTAGGTCAGTAAAAGATTTGCTGGGATGATACTGAGTTCAGGATCTCAGCCTGTAGCTGAGAAGTTACTTTTAAATAAGCTCATAGCTATAGCCCCAGGTGCACTAGTTGCATTTTAGACACAACAGCTGTTGAAGGCAGACTGTCAAAGTAAGCTTGAGGCACAGCATGGATCAGGTTCATTGATTATTGCAGTTGTTTAAATAAACATTGCTCAGTACAAATACTTAGTTCTGTTTGTAAACTCCAGTTTGTTCCTGTTTTTGTTTTGACCAAATTCAGTGAATACAAATGAGGCAAAGTAGCATTTGTATCCACTAGATGTTATGAAAAAAGTGATTTTTCTGCTCTTTGTGGTACCTTAACCACATAATATATCTGAAGAATCAAACTCATCCCACCCTGGAGGGCTTTTGGTCTGACTGCAGTGACCATTCCTCTGTGCATGCACATTCACCTGTCTTTCCCAGTTCTTCAAGCTCATCTGGGTGGCTGTGAGCATTTCAACGTGCTGCTGACTGCTGGTGCATGTTCACACATCAGCACTCCCATTGCCATACTCGTGCTAGATGTGCCTGGCTGGTGGGTGTCTGTGCCTCTCCTGGTACTGTGACAGCACTGTGGCACCTTGCAAGTTACTTAATTGTGAATTCTGCTGTGTTAGAAGAGCATTAAGGGTTGCCTCTCAGCCCAAGTCATCTTTGATGTAGAAAGACAAGTGTCAGAGTGCAGAAAAGAACATTTTAAAGAGTAAACTATTCAGAGGAGAGCAGGGCTGAAGTCGTGATGTTTTGATCATCCACATGTAAATTACTGAAGGTCCTGAGACAATTTAGCCAGAAGGGTAGAGTAGGTCACAGGAATGTGTCTGGTTTTTTTTCTCACTTAAATGTTTTTTTTCTTTCTAAGGCTTTACATGAATTTTATTTTTTTTTAAGACAAAAAATACAACACAGTCTGCTAACAGGAATTAAACTTAGATGTCTGTATTAAGATGTAAGCTTTTATTTACATTCTTCTCCAGAGAAGAATTGAATCATTTCCTGCCCTGAATAGCCTGAACAGGCATTTTTTCCCTAACTTTTGATGCCTGTTTAGGGTGAAGATATTGGACATATTAGATACCATATCAACTAACCAACCTCTCATCAATCTTAGAATTTTGTTGTTCATTCTAGCATCTCAGTGGTTTCCATGGAAAAGCTGTAACAGCACTGAAGAGCCCAGGAAACTCTGGGAAGTGACTCCTTTTCCTGCCTTTTGGAGAGGTGTTCTTTACCTACAGAATGAAAAGGAGATTGATTGGTTGATTGATTTCTTCATTCTGTGTGGCCATCTAAATTCAGGTTAGGTAGGGCCACTTTGGGGATGATTGCTTTGATTTTACATTTATTTAGCAGAAAGGATTGTCCTTTACACCCTTTTGGTGAAACAGCTTATTTCAAAGTAGCAGCTTCATTTAATACTGGGCTCTCTTAGGTGTATTTGATCATTTGAAATTTCATCATGCAAAAAGAGAGGCAGCTTTTGACATTTTGACATTTACTTTGACATTTTGAATCCACTGTAGACAAAGAAATTGGATGTCTCGCTGCATAGTGGGACCTTGTGGGGTTTTTATGTGGCATGTGCTTTTTGGTCACTTCCCCCTCAGTGATTTATGGGAGGCTCTACAGAGCCAAAGTGGCTTAGCTGTCATCAGCCACCTTGAATGGTGTATTTTACTTGACTTTGGCTACCTGAGGTACATGTGTGGTTTGAACAGACAACAGCAGCATTTTCCTGGCATCTGCTGAGGCATTTACCTTGCTTTAATTTGCACTACTCTTTTCTTCCCCTGTAGTCCTCAATATGTTCTAGACTTTCTGTATTTGATAGACATGAGAATTCTGCAGAAACAGCTCTGAGGACACAGGAGTTTTGACAGCAGAGCAGAAAACAACAGGATTTTGGTGTTTGGAGTGGGGCAAGAAATGGTACTGGGCGATTGTCTAGGGAACACCTACATTTAAATTTGGCCTATTTGAATACTACGCGAATACAGTGTGCCACTGCTCTTTGGGCCAGAGAAGTTTGGAAAACAACAAAACACCTTCACCTCTCAGTAAATGTCACAAGCTGCTCTCTGAGTGTATCACAGAATTTGGTATGAAGAGAGGCTAAACGTTGTCGAATGGTTGAACAAGTGCTCCACCATGGCAACACGTCATTAGGCTTTGGAGGCTATTTTTACCCCCTGGTTTTACAGACCAAAAATTGCCAGATTGCTTCATTTCTAGCTTGAAAGGCTTTTGTTTCAGTAGTACAGTCCATAAATTAGCTAAACCTTATGTGCTAGAATATGGTCACATTGTGGTTTCTCAGAGCATCAAGTACAGTAAGATGAGCTGATTGTTTAACATTTGCATTGCCTCTGTCCAAAATGAGATGGACATCTCTTGATATTTATGGGCCAGTATGGTAGAAGCAGTGAACTATAACCAAGTGACACCAAAACTGTCACCACTAAATGATTTTCAATAATTTTTTGTTTGTTTGTTTCTGTAATGAATAATTCTCTACTGCTGCTATAACATTTGCTAACACATTTTGTTTTCAGTGCTACAATTACCTGTCTCGTTAATCCTCCAGGAGCTCCGCCTGGCAGGTTATTTAGCTAAAGTGATGACAGTACCAATGGGGATGTTGCACAGGATCCTGAACTTGTTGCTGCCCTCCAGCCCACAAAGTGAGGTTCTTTCTCTCCTCCATTCCATCAGTAAATATTCAGATGGTGTTACTGAAAGTGGCAGTCATGCAGATGAGGCTGGCAGCTGTAAGAAAAAGTAAGTGTGAAGTTTTTATTGGTAGACCATTGCAAAAGAAGATTATTGCTTAATGTGTATAGGTGTTTGCTGGACAAGGAGATTGACAGCAATAGAAAAAAACAAACAGCTGCATAAGTTTCCTTTTTGAAATATTTTTCTGGAGTAAAAATACTTTGAATGTGCTACCTTATTTTGTGAAATATTTTGGCTATAGTGAATTGATTGATAATAACTTTTATAACTTCATTAATTAAATAGCTATTTTATAGATTTAATCATTTATCTTTTTTTTTCCTGTTGACTTTACTCTGAGTATATAAAATTATTTTCTACCCAGTTATTTGTATTTAAAATGTTCACAGGATGCTAGATTTCAGAACATATAAAAGAGGTCTTCCTTGCTAATAAAGGAGTTTTTAGCCTTCTATATGCCTGTCCATCTGAAGTTCATTACTGAAGTCTCAAGTTTTTGCCTTTACTCATGGATACAGTCTCCCAGAGCCTTTATCCTTCTGATTTATCCCCACTAATACCAGCTGGATAGCTGTGCATCGAGAGATGCTTCCGAGGACTCAGTCTCACAACTTCCTGCCATGACTTGGGAAGGAGAGAAAAGCAGATGTTATGGCACTGGGCCCTCTAGTTGTCACATAGGAGCTGACAAGGAACAGATAAGGGTTGTTGGAATCATGCCCTGAGGCATGATCTGAGAGGATTTAAATGATAAGTGGCAGGGCAACAAAAATACTTTCATGCTCTTACTGACTGTGCTGATGGTATTGCTGTGATGGGTTTGGTAGGTGAAATCAGAAGGAGGAGGAGGATGTATATTTGGGGATTTGCTGCTGGAAGTTGTTTTTCTTTCCCAATCCTTCAGGAAGAACCAAGAGTTGTGGCATGCATTGGAGAACAAAGTAAGACAAGATTTGATTAACAGAAGTTTGGGAAAGATCCCTTCTCTAAACCAAAGGAAAGACAGGTAAGGAGAAAGCAGGAAGAAACAGAAATTACTTTTTAAATATTTCATTTAATCTTCAACCGTTCTTCTTAGATCTGTTAGGAAATTAGTTCATTTGCTGGCACTGTTCTGCTGTTTGGTGCTTATGTTCCCTAAAACATATTTACACATAATTATCAACAATAGCAAAAGTTTTAATTTTTTTTTCTCTAAATACCCACAAAATGTACACATTTCTTGTATGTGTTGCCCATCTCTGGTTATTCAGTATAAGGGTACCTTCCCTTATGCAGCTATGTATCTTGTTGAATGGTAGGTAAACTACTGGGGATTGGAATGGAAATCACAATGCTCTCCATTGAAATACGTTTTTCTTCAGCTTCCAAAGTTACCACTTCTATCTCAGAATATAATATAGGAATTTATGCTTTTATGGCCCAAGTTTTCACTTTTTAGTTCCAATTTTTCGCTTTCCAATTCAAATTTTTCATTATTGCAGCATAATAAAGAAGAAGCAGCTCGCCCTGTTGGAAAAGACATCGTTCATTCATCTTGGATGTTCGCCTACACATCCTCCTATGGAACATCCTGATCCACCTGTTCCTTTCAGCACTGCAACCGTTGAAGCCATCGAGCTATTAGACACAGGGGAGAAGGTGTTTTTGTTCCGGGAGCTGAGCGAGCCAGTGCTTGCTTTGCATAATTCTCCAAGGAAAAAGAAAAAGAACTTTCTTAACTCCAAAAAAGCTGCTCGTGCAAATAGAGACTTGTGAGGGCACCTTCCATTCAAAGTATCTGTTAGGGAAGAGGAAGTCGTGTAAAAACTCATGTAAAATTATGAGAAAGAATGAAGTGTGCAGTTTAAATGAGACGTGGAATGCTCGGATCTCATTCATCTGCCACTGTAAATAGCTGTAATTTCAGACTGTGCCATCAGCAATGTGCATTTTGCCTTCTTAGTTCTTGTCAGCTTGAGGTGCAGTAGATGGAATCTCTCTATGATGCACGTTCTGGCAGACAGGACTTGTTGATCTGTCAGTATGTTTTCATAGCTTTTGCACTGATTTTCCTGTATTTTTATGATTTATATAGAAAGGTTATTTATTATATAAGCTAAGTACTGATTTACTCTTCTTGTATTTATATATTCTTGTAATAAGCTGTGGTATAGCAGATGACATGAAGAGATGAGGTCAGTGACCTGCAAGTTCTCTGATTTTCTGCTATTCTAGCTAATTTACTGTTAAATGTTGTGTCTTGATAGGCTTTGAAGTTACCTCTGCAGTCTGTGTTCTACAGTGATAGCTGCTTTTCCAAGTCTTCATCACAGAATTATAGAATCATAGGATGGTTTGGGTTGGACCTCCAAAGGTCACCTAGTCCAACCCCCTCTGCAATCAACAGAGACATCCTCTGCTAGACCAAGTTGCCCAGTGCCTTGTTGAGCCTCACCTTGAATATCTCCAGGGATGAGGCCTCAACCACCTCCCTGGGCAACATGTATATAGACATATACTTAGTCTTCTCTCCTGGAGTAATTCCAGCTTTACACTGTTGTTTCTAAACTTACTTTAGTTGAACTGTGACTGTGGCTGCAGTTCAAAACTGTGTTAAGTATTTGCAGCCTGTTGCAATCTTTTTCTTGGTCAATCGATTTCTCCACACTTGCTCAGTAGTAAAAGGAAAAAAAATGTAAAAGGAGATGTAGCATGTAATACCTTTAAAGCTTTTCTGATTGCAGTACTGCCAAGTCTCACAGTGCTAGGTGGATATTTCTGAAGTTCTGATTCCTGTTTTTTTTTTCTGGATTGATGAGAATATATTTTTACCTTTCAAAGAGAGAGAATTTTTTAAACCTTTCTCATCATCAGAAAGCAGCCTGTAAATATAAACCCCAAAACGAGGAATAGGAAAAAGCTGAGTTTTTAAAAAGTATTTTGTGATGTCCAAGCCTGTTTTGAAGTTTTTCAAACTGTATTTGAATGCTGTGCTCTATGGGTACTGTGCTCATGTATTTTGCAGATTTTCATGTATGGAGTTGCTCCGTCTTCATATTACTGTGGTGTCAATTCCACTATAAAAATTAAAATGCTACAATGTTCCTGTGCCTACAGTTGGAAAGTGGGGGGGGGGAGGAATTTTTTTTCCTCCACTTCTCTTGTTAAGTTTAAATATTCATCCCACAGTAAACAACAATTAGTGTTTCATATCGCTATCAGCATTAGAAAATATATGCAGTAATTAGCCTGATAATCCTAATTCTTTTTTTATTACATTCTTCAGTCTCTTCACAGAAGTCATTGCTCTCACAGAAGAGGAGTCTGTCAGGGTTGTGGGAGTTCAGAGACATTGAAATTTAATGCGTCTGAGAGCTTGTCAGAATGTGGGTGAGTAAAGGCAGGGCCTGTCCTGCCTGGGAGGTGGGTCAGGGCTCTACAGGAGAGTGTTTCAGAAAGGAGTCTGACCCTTATGTAAGAAAAAACAATAGGGAATCTGTGTTGTGCTCAGGGCTGCAAGGAGCATTGGAAAGCTGAAGTATCCTCTTGAATGTGAGTCTCTTCCAAGCCCAGACTGCAGACTGTTACAGCATAAAAGGGAAATTACAGTACTGATCACAGGTAAGACAATTGGGCCAGTAGCTTTAAACATTTGCAATAATGCAATGCAATGTTTGAATATTGGTTGCAATATCAATTTGCTATCCTTGACAGATAATCCCTATATAGAAAGCTGATATTTAACTCTCACACACCTCATCATAGATTTGAAGCAGCTCAATGATTGTAACAGTTCTAGCAGGGAAAATCATTCCCTACTGTGGGTCAGTTTCATGTCATGCAATTCTTACTGAAAGAAATGCCCAGGTCTTGATATCTCTTGTGTATTAGGAAAGAAGTTCTACCTAGGTCATATCCCACTTCAGTAAAGAGCTGATCTGTGTTCAGCATTGAGTCATTCAGAGGACACAGGAGGGCCAGTTGTTGTGTATGCAGTTCTGTGTGTACCAGAGGTATTAGCATCCTGTTCCAGTGTCTTGCCACCCTCACTGTGAAGAATTTGTTTCTAATATCCAGTCTAAATCTGCTTCAATCCATTTCCTTTCATCCTATCACTACAAGCCATTTTAAACATTCCCTCCACAGCATTCAGGTACTGGAAGGCTGCTCTGAAGTCTCACTGAAGCCTTCTCTTCTCCAGTCTGAAGAGCCCAAACTCTCTGTCTCTCCTCATAGGGGAGGTGATCCAGGCCCTGATCATCTTCATGGCCTCCTGTGGACCCACTCCAGCAGCAACGTGTCCCTCTTATGCTGGTAGCACCAGAACTGGATGCAGTACTCCAGGTGGGGTCTCAGAAGAGCAGCAGTATCTTCACCTATTGCTAGAGCAGTTTTGTTTTCAGATTAATTTTTCAAGTGACAATGTCTCTTTAATAAGGTCAGTTCTGCACAACGCTTGTTTGCTTTATTTGAACCTGGGGAAATCATGCTGCTTCTTTCATTATCTGGTATTTACCCAGCTGCTATTTTAACACCTTTATTTCTGCTGGGGAATGTTACCTTTTTATGCTGTTATATTAATACAAGTCAGTGCCAATAATTACACTGCCTTTCATCAACAGCTCTGGCTTCCTGAGACTGACAGCAGGACTTCCACAACACCGAACATCAAGTCTGCTTGCTCAGTTCCCCCTCTCCCTATGCCAAAATGTTTCACTGCTGTGCTGGTTTAAGTGGTGCAGACATAGGTGTGCAAGATGTGAACTCACATCCTCAGCTTATACCTACAGAGAGGCAGATTCTAGATAGAGGCTGCCATACTTAGTTTAGCAGCAGACTTAGTACTAAGTCAGGTTGGGCTCAATGATTTTTAAGGTCTTTTCCAATCAAAACAGTTCTATGGGACTATGATTCCATACCTTCATCCCAAAGAGTATGTGATCATTGAATCATAGAATGGTAGGGGTTGGAAATGATCTCTAGAGATCAATGAGTCTGATTTTGTTGCAAGAAACGTGGAGAAGGCACTTTGGGACATGATTTAATGGCTGTTGTGGTGTTAGATTGATGGTTGGAGGTCTTGGAGGTCTTTTCCAACCCTAATGATTCTATTGTAGAACGGAATGCAATGCAATGCAATATATAGACCGGGCATCTTCCTGCCTCCTCCAGCTTTAACACATGTGAATAGTTCTTTAAATGCAGTAATGCTACTAACATGAATAAAGATGCCAGGGTTTGGTTACCACAACTCCTGCATGCTGTGATTCAGGTTTGTATTAGACCAGAAAGTAATTCAGTGTGGCACAAAACCCTGCTAGCATTCTGGCTGTCAGAGTGCACTCCATGCACAGGGTATGTGCTGCAATTGCTTTGACTTTATTTTGACTACCTATATGTCACAGTGTCCAGTTGAAGCTAAGTGTTGTGGCTTTGCCCTGTAACTGAGAGACAGATACAGCACTACCCTAGGACCCTTCATTTAACACCTACTACAGGCAGTACAGGGTGTGTTTCAAAGAGCTCTCAGTGCTTTGTTACTAAGTGAAAGTAGAGAAGCAGAGAAAATGAAAGAATAAAAGAAGAGGAACTGGGAAAATCTCAAATTTCTGTGGGCAGGGACTGGGGCTGAGTTCCTGGGCAAGTTAGATATGGATCCTGGAGTGGAGACCAACGGGTATTATGAGACCAATACTCTCAGGATGCTGCTGTGCTCAGCTGTAATTTGCTGATCTGTTGGAAAGAATCATGGTTTTCTCTCTATAGATTGTGTGAATCAAAAGACCAGCAAATCTCAAGGCTCCTTTAATATATCTACAGAGCCTAAATTACTTTATTTGAGATATATTTGCCTGGCAGAGCACAGCTGTATTGGTGACATAAGAAATCTGCTAATTTTTGTTGTTGAAGATGATGCCATTGTGCCCAGGAACTGCTGCTGCTGTGAGCAAGAACTTATGCATTGTGCAGCTGTGTTACAGAAATTAAAAGCGTTGGTCATATCTTTCCATTAATCCCAAGACAATAAATTATTATTTGTTGGGTTTTTTAAAGTTCTTCTGAGGCCTGAATTAAATAACCAGGAAGCTAAGTCTGCATATGTCCTTTATCAAGCAGTGATGTTATATTACAGATCTGTGAAAATTTCATTTGGAGCCTGAGCCAGTGATGTTAACAGATGAACCCTAATTGATACCTCTTGAGGCTCTGATAATCCATAAGTTCCTGCTCTGTTTTGTGGGGTTTTTTGTTTGTTTTTTAATTTCTCTTGTTCAGCACAAACGTATGAACATGGACAATAAATACATCCGTGCGTAATTTCTTTATTGCAACTGGAGACAAATTCTTAGACCTGAGATCGATTTCTGCTCTATTGACAGGGGAATTTTCATTTCATTTGATTCCTACCGCAGTTAAACTGAATTAATCTAACTGCCCCTTTATGTTCAGAGTGGCAGGTAATAGTGAGCAGCCTTGCAGGGTGGAAAGAGAATTACCAGCCTGATAATCTGCGGTGGCCATGTACATCCAAAGTGCAATTTGCACCTCTTGTGACTCACTTAGAGTGACTTTTATTCTTTTAAGATGCAATTTGTGTTTCAATAATACGGCCTTCACATGACTTCCATTCCTCCAGTATTTGTTTCATGAGTGCAGGTAAAGGAAAAAGAAAGTTTAAAAAGTACTTCTTGAGCAAGCCACGGTTTGAATAAAGGACTGAAACTCTTTCCCTTCAGATAATGCAGGCTGGTCGTTAAAAAGAACACCTTTATTACTGACATCTTTTCACTTATGCCTTGAGAATGCCATGTGTTTCTGTGCCATTGTGAAGCTAATCACTTTAAAACAAGGTGATTGCAAAGAAGTTGGTGTGAAATTAAGGGCTATCAGGCCAATTATACCATTACTATTTCAGGGAAATGTGTGTGCAGAAAGAGAGGATGGGATGCGAATCTCTTTCCAGTGAATACAAACCTGTTCATGTGTCAGGCTAAATGAATATAATGTCACTCATGAGGATGGATGGACTCCTCTGCAGTCAGCATGCAGAGGATGAAAGCTGTAAAAGATTTGTCTGGTTACAGCCCTCCTGAAGCTTTCTTTCAGGTAGGAGTTCTCAAATGCCAAAAAAAATGTCCTGGTCTCGCAGAGTGAGCTGGGAGAAAGCACTGGGTTCACTTACTACTTACATGGTCTAGGGTTTGTCATGTTTTATTTGAAGTGCTGGTGTTATTAATAGCATGAAATAATGGTATTTAAATGACTGCAATCCTGATTGTTGATTGTAGTTGATTGGAAAATAGCTGTTCTGGTTGGTTTTTTTCTTGAGTAAAATTGTGATTTGTTTGCACAAAGATCACAGAAGGGGAAAGAGGGAAGGCAAGGCGGCAGGCAAACAGGAGGGAAGGCTAGGCAGGAAGGCAGGCAGGAAGGGAAGGAAGGCATTTGGAAGGAAGGAAGGAAGGAAGGCAGACAGGAAGGATATGACATAGATGGAAGGAAAAGGGAGGAAGAAAAGGAAGTGAGAGACAAGAAGAAAAGGCCCAGGTACCTAGCAAGAGCACAACCAGAGAGGCACTGGCACAGTTCTCTATGCAGTGTTGTTCTCATTTGATATATACCAGATCTGGACAAGAAATGGTAACTCTCTTGTTCTTTTGTCTGCTTCCATTTTGCCTTTCAGAAAGCAAGGGGGAAAAAAACCCCAACAAAACCAAACCCAGAAAACCTCAAACAGCAGCAACAATTCTAGTTCAAGTCTAGTCTCTCTTTTCCCCAAAGAGACAGCTAAAATACCTCGATGCCATTAAAATGACAAATAAATGTATTATTCATGTAACAGCATTCCTCTGTACAGATGAAGGGGAAAAGGTAAACAGCATTTTTCAACTGAATTTCACTTTGTCTTCTACTTTTCAGATGCTTTAACAGTTTTCCTCTCCTTTATATCTTTAAGATAGGGTTAAAAAAATGTAATAGAGGTTGTTGCTATGGTGCTTATATCAAGGTGTCTGCTTCATTCCTCTGAACCGTGGTTAGTGCTTGTACACGTTTACAGGTCTGTCTGGATCTGTTTGCTCTGTCAAAATCAACACAGTGCGTTCCAGCTGATAGAGGATGTGGGCTTGTTTTTGCCATGAGAAGATGCAGGATGAATGCAATGTGAAAGAAAAGTCTGGAGGCTTTTCTTTAACAGTTGTCAAGTGTTTTCATAGTCAGATTGGGCCTGTGCAGAGACAGACATGAGAGATGCTACACTTGACAATGTTTGCAAGTCAGGGGACAAATTATTTAGGTGTTTTTAATAGCTTTATGAAACACTGCAGCACATTTGGCATCTCTTGCCAGCTGACATCACAAAGAGTATTCCTGAATAGCATGATCAGGGAAGCCTTTAAGGGAGAAAAAGAAAAAACCCTGACAGTTTGGTGACTGACGGTCCAGGTTTTGTCTTGCCATAACTTGTTTTTGTCCAGTGCTCATCACCACAGCATCTAGACCTCTCATAATGCATCATCACAATTGCTCTCCAGGGAAGGCTCATCTGTCTTGTATGGAGGGGGGAGCTGAGGCATTCAAGATCCGGTCTAGCATCCAGGAAAGATGATGACAAGTCTGTTTGATAAAAGTCAGACCAGATCTTTATCAGAGGCAGAGCTGGGAACAGGTTAACAGCTCAGTACTTTAACCTCTACACCACTTTCTCCCTCTTTTTTCATTAACTTCCTCTTTTTTTGGTGTGTTTTCACTTGTGAGAATTCACTCATTCACCTACATCTCTAAGATGATGTATTATTAAAATATGTTAGCACCTGTCATGTATTTTCTGCTTAATATTTGCAACCAGTTGGAAAGAGTAGTTTCCAAAATAATAGACCAGTGGGGATCTAAAGCATTGCCAATATCACTTTGTGGTCTTCTTTTCCTGAAGTAGATCTGGTAGGGTGAGATACTGTATTTTGCCACCACTACATCCTGAGTTCGTTTCTGTTTTTCTCCAGTGCTAAATAATCCTCTAATAATGTGTTTGCTGTGGCAACAGGCCATGTGAAATTGAGTTTTATATGTGACCAAGGAATGTCATGTAGTATTTGTCCCCTCATTTTAACTCTTGATTTTGCAAACAGCAGAGAAAGGTAAATTCTCAAATCTATTTTTTCAGTTGATTTTCTCTCTCTTTTTTCTTTTCTAGAGTACTGAATGAAATGGCATTTGTAAAGTGTCCCCCAAAATAGCCTGCAACATTACTGTGAATTTATTTTTGTATATTTCCCCCCCGATTCAGGTGAATAACTTCTTCTATTTATATTCAGTTAAAAAAAAATAGTGGCAGAGATATTTTTTCTGAATTGCTTTTAAAAATTGAATACAGTTCCAGGGAAGGCAAATGGTTTGGGATATGAGCAAGGATGATAAATTCTTGGATGAATATTTCTAAAAGAGTCATGAGGAATATTTAACAATCACAGAGAGAGAGATGAGAACTCTCAGCAGAGCAGTTCTTGCTGTCAAATGGTACCGTGAATGTAGCTGATACTAACCCATGGATTTGCAAACAAGCAGAAGAGTAGGACAGAAAGAATTTTGCCTGAAGTGTGGTTTTGGCTGCCTACTGGCTGATTGTGCTAAAATTTTGGCTCAGGAGTGAATCCTGAGCCAAAATGCCCCTAATGAAAGAAAATCAATTACCAAGAATTGCTGTCTTCTGAAATGTAATAGACACAGCCTGGAATTGAACGGTGAAACACAGACCTCTGATTCAGGATTTCCTAATGACATTGTGAGGCTTTTCATTCAATTTAGAGAATCTGGGCTTTGGTCATCAGTTATCTTTTCAAAACACATTTCTCAGGCAGTCTGAAATGCTGGTTCCTCACTGCTGCTTCTGTTCTTGGAGAGATGCCAACCCCTGTATTTCTGTAACTCAGCCATAGCCTCTGCCAGCAACTGAAACACAAAGTTCTCTCTTTTTGGTCTCGTAGAGAATGAGCACTGAAATTTTGGCCCATTAATCATGCAGCCCACAACAGATATTTACTATTAAACTGCCAAACTATACAAGTGCATAAAAGCCTCAGACAGAACAAATAAATAGTTTAGACGAAACTATTTTAAAAATCTATTACATCAGGAAGTTCATTTCTGTATTCCAGGTCATTTGATTATGTGGCAAATTTAATGAGTTCAGGCCTGTTTCAAAACGCTGATCCCTGGACTGATCTCCAGGTCCATATTTTCTGTTTCTGTCACAGAATCACTGAATCATGGAATGATCCGGGCTGGAAGGGACCTCCACAGGTCATCCAGTCCAATGCCTCTGCAGTCAGCAGGGACATCCTCAACTAGATCAGGTTGCCCAGAGCCCTGTCCAGCCTCACCTTGAGTATCTCTGGGGATGGGGCTCCAACCAGCTTCCCTGGGCAACCTTTTTCCAGAGTTCCACTACCCTCATAGTAAAGAAGCTGTTCCTAACATCCAATCTTAATCTCCTCTTCTCTAGTTTGAAGCTGCTGCCCCCTCATCCTGTCACTGCAGGCCTTTGTAAACAGTCTCTCTCCATCCTTCTTGTAGCCCCCTTCAGGTACAGGAAGGCTGATGTTAGGTCTCCTTGAAGCCTCCTCGTCTCCAGGCTAAACAACCCCAGCTCTGTCAGCCTGTCCTTGTAGCAAAGATGCTCCAACCNTGGGGATGGGGCTCCAACCAGCTTCCCTGGGCAACCTTTTTCCAGAGTTCCACTACCCTCATAGTAAAGAAGCTGTTCCTAACATCCAATCTAAATCTACTCTTCTCTAGTTTGAAGCTGCTGCCCCCTCATCCTGTCACTGCAGGCCTTTGTAAACAGTCTCTCTCCATCCTTCTTGTAGCCCCCTTCAGGTACAGGAAGGCTGATATTAGGTCTCCTTGAAGCCTCCTCGTCTCCAGGCTAAACAACCCCAGCTCTGTCAGCCTGTCCTGGCTGAAATGGAGTGGTGAAATGTGCTGAAATGCAGCAAGCCAGAGGATCAGATGTGAACAGCGAAGAGTTCACAGANTGTAGCAAAGATGCTCCAACCCCTTGCTCATTTTCATCATTCTTTATTTCTTGCAGGTCCCCAAATTTCAGACTCCTCTTAGCTGTGAACACAGCTAGTAAGTCTGAATTTTACAGAGATAAATTTTCTGCTTGTTCCACGTAGGCATGGCTTCTGGGCTGAACAATCAAGAGATTTTTCATATTTGATTTACAACTAAAAACTAAATTTTTTTCCTCTTATTCTAAGGCCCTCATAAAATAGGGCATGGCTGAAATGGAGTGGTGAAACGTGCTGAACTGCAGCAAGCCAGAGGATCAGATGTGAACAGCGAAGAGTTCACAGAGCCCCCCAAATGCAAATGTTGGTGTCCTAAATGTTCCCCTCTTACTACTTAAAGTGCTGATAACAGGAATTACTTTTTCCATCAGGTCAGCTTGGACCGAGGCTGTGTTCATCCAGCTAAGGCCACCCATATGGCAGATTTGGGAGGCATCTAGCAGATACTTTATTATAGAGTGCAAAAGACAAAGTGACTGCCAGCTTTTGGGGTATAAATGAACAAAACAAGACTTTGGAGGATTAAAAACACTATTTCTAACCTTCTATTACGTTCTAGTTTTCTTTGGCAGAAAAAATAAAAATAGAAGAGAATGTTCAACTCAAACCCTTGAAGTGCTGTTGTGCTACTCCCATGCACACTCTAAATAAATTCTTTAGCTGATGACTCGATTTAATACCAGAGCTTTTCCCCATGTTTGTTGTAGGCTGTTGTATAACACAGCTCCTGAAATTGTAATTTAATAGGACTAGACTCAGGACAAATTTGCTGCAATGTGGGGCCAAGTTATTACAGTAATCAGCTAGCTGAGAAGGATCTTGAAGGAGTGAAATGCAGCAAATGAGCCTATTTTTTTTTTCCCAGAGTGTAGGTGCTTATAGAAGCTGTGGGCCATTGCTAGCACTGCTAAGCAATAAACCAAGCAATTGAAGCTCAGTGTGTAAAATAATTTTAAAAGAGATGGAGTTTTGTAGCTATTGAGATTACAGAGTGGAACTAGCAGGAAAATTTTGTAACCATAGTTTACATTCCATAGGTTATTCTTCTATTTCAATTACTTTTTGTCTTGAATTTTGAAACACTCCACACAAAAAAAAAACCAAAAACCTAGGGAATGCTACCTCGGTTTGATTTTCATGTTCCCAAAAGACAAACCCCAAGGGTTCTCTTTGTCAAAAAGAACTAAGAACTATGAAAATTCTACATTTAAAAGGATAATATTAAGTGATTTCTGAGAAAGTGTGATTTCTAAACCTGCCATTATTCTTCTACAAACTTTCTTGAGCAGTGGCATGCTTGGAATCGTCTCAGAAACACAAGGATTTAATTCAGGGCCCTTCTACCTGCCATAGGCTGCTGCAGCTTTCTGTAGCTGGCTTTCACCCCCAGCTTTTCCTTTCTATTTATAGTGAGAAAAAGATTTTGAATTTTTATGTCTGGGAGATAAAATATGAATGCAGAAATAATTCCAGCTAAACCTGTAAGGATGATTATTATTAGAATATGGCACACTTATTTAAATTTCAAGAACAAGTGCAGTAGCTGGGCACCTACTGTTCCAGCAGGTCTGTGTAGAAGCTGCAAGCAGCCACTAGCAAATGTAATGGCATCCTCTAAATGAATTCACCTGTGGAACAAACTAGCCCAGAGGTCATATTTTTTTGGCTCTTCTTCTTGGGTTTCGTGCTCCATATAAATCAACGCATCAGTATTTTCCCCACCTACCATATAGCTCTTATAGAACATAAACAGAATGTAAAACCTAGATACAAGTACACTACAGGAGGACTCTAACTGCTGATGGAATGAAAAAAGTGTCTCCACCTGTCTCACTAGAAGTGGCTAATTGCAAATTATGTGCAGCTGAAGCTCACAGGTGAAGCCAATTTCTGATCAAATGGAGACTGTTAAACTCCTGGGTGTGTTACTTATTTGGCAGTCACCAGTTGGACCTGAAGCCCTGAAGGACTTTGTGCTCCTGAAACTGAGTTCTGTGAGGCCTTCCTCTTCTCTGCCAGATCTCCAGGTTAGTACTCTTTACTTACCTTTTTCCAGGGGATATTGTAACTTCCTTGAGGCTTTTAAACTTCAGGGAGAAGGTCACCAGGACAAAATACAGTTTCTACTGATCGCAGCAAAATACTAAGTACAGAAAACTCTTTCCCAGTCATTAACCTTTTTCCAAAGAGTTTAGAAGTTAATTTGCAGCTCAGTTTCAAAGTGACACTTAATGGAGCTGAGCAGAGGACAGTAATGAATGCAGGCTACCTCTGGAAACCAGAACATTTCATTCCCAGGCACACAGTGTTAGGAGTACTGGCTTATGGTGCAGTGGCAGTCAGAATAAACCATTGGTGGTCAGATCTGAGGTGCCTGCCTTTGCAGAGGCATTCTCCCCAGTTCCTTGGGCAGCATGGGGAAGCACAGACTGAGAAAGGAGTCTCCTGCAGCCCAGCCAGCATCTGTGCTTGTGAGGACTTCATGGGGGAGAGAGGGAGGTTCCCTTACCCTCGAACTGTGGCCCCTGTGTGGTAACTCTTTTATTTTTATAAGGAGCCATCTCATTTTTTTGTTTTCAAACCATAGCCTGAAGAGAAAGCATGGCTTACCTTTCATTAAATAGTCCTCTATTACTAAGTTAAGCACTTCCCTTAGGTATTTTCATGCCTCAGGAGAGCAAGGTCTAACCACCAAACTGCTGAAAGAGGTAAAATGGAGGCAGACTCCCACATCTGCTGTTGTGTGTAGAAGGAATAGATGATTTCTGCACCTGTGGGTGCAGGGCGTTGGTTTTATTCCTGCCCTCAGCTGTTCCCTGTTGCTTATCTCTAGGCATTTCTGTGCAAATTCTGCTGTACATTGCTAGATGTGGTTGTGTGCTTGCTGCTGGGGCTCATGTTGGGTTCAGAACCTTGCTGAAGTGCAAGTTCTGGAGTGCAAGTCAGAATTCTAAATGAGATGATAAAACTATCAGGTCATGCACTTTACCTTTCAGTGCCCACTGGGGCACTGGCAGTGCTCAGGAGCCTTTCCTCCTGGTGGATTACTTTCCATGGGAGTGTCTCAGCTTTGATAAAACTGTATAATCAAATAAGATGAAAAGGTGCAATAGCTCTTCAGAAAACAGACTCAAAATTAGAGCAGGACAGGTGCTGAATACTTGCAAAAAATACAAAACCATCGGAAGTTAATCTTAACATGGGTATTCTTAAAAGGCTATCAGTAGTTATCCGTTAAGCCTCACAAAATCACCATGGAAGTAGATTAGAAAATTGAGATTTCTTTCCCTTCCCTTCCTGCTGCATCTTGACATTGATTAAAAACATATGAGACTGAAAAATTCCTCAGCACTGCTTTACTTAGAGCCCAAAGCATCAGTCAGCACAGTGCTTGTTTGCATTTCCAGGGTGCCTGGTCCCTTCTCCCTGAGCAGGAGGCACAGCAAAAGCCCAACCATATGGTGAAGTGGCTGCTGATTACTCACAGGAAAATTGTTCCAAATCACTATCTATCAACTGTTCATTTCCATGAGACAGAGGACTGTCGTGCCTTATTGCACAGTATGTTTGCTTGCTTTTGTGAGGGTACTTTGGTTGTTGTGTCGTGTGCCTG
Organism: Psilopogon haemacephalus; assembly: GCA_013396835.1. NCBI lineage: Eukaryota > Metazoa > Chordata > Aves > Piciformes > Megalaimidae > Psilopogon > Psilopogon haemacephalus. Next base: position 1,633,704 of record VWZI01010650.1, read on the forward strand.
GGGAGAGACCCAGGGCTCTGCTCTTGCCTGCAGCTTCCATTTTCCATCAGTGTCTTTGAATGAGCTGCAATGTTTTTCCTCTGCCAAAGTGCACCAAAGTCCCGTGGCATTTGCAGCCTGGGAATTGTTGGCTTTTGTAAGTGGTTTCTGCTGGGCTTTTGGAGAACCTGATTGCTGACTGTTGAAATAATGCATGAACCTAAACAAATAAAAGAAACATGGGGAATGCATAGGTACAATCAAAGATGAGCAAGCCTCGGTTCTCTACTTTTTGTGTTCAAAACTGGCATGCAGTGGTGGGATTTCTGGAGTAGCCCATGCACACTTTGTAATGTTTCTAATTCAGGCTCTGTAGCACTGGACTACGAGTAGACAAGGGCAGGTTTTTCTACCGTGCAGGTGAGACCTTTCCTTTTAAAGCCTTTCTTCCGAGGTTCTTCCCTTCCATTCACAAAGTGGGTGGAAATACTTGTTCAGTGCTCTCCTCTGCCTGAGGACAGCCTAATTCAGCATTAAAGGGAAGGCAGAGAAAAATCTTCTCTATGGGTAGGCTATGCTAGGCTTCTCCTCTTGCTGAATCCCCACTGCAGGTAAGAAAATGAGAAAAGGATGCTGACGATGGAAAAGGAATTTATCATGTCCTGCTTCCATTTAAATCCTACTGAGGATCTGAAAAATCTTAGTTGCTATAAATCTGGGATGCTGCTATTCTCATTACTTGAATAATAGAAGCACAGACCATAATTGCTGGTCATTAAACAGTCCCCTGTAGAAGAGACAAAAACTTTCTGAAAAATGCTGTTGGGTTTTGTTTTTTAAAAAAAAAAAAATAAATCCAAACAGAAGTTTTCCACTGATTCTTCTAAATGGGCTCTTGGGCTGAACCTCCTTTTTCTGGCACTCTCTAATTTTTCCCTGTTTTTTTTCTATAAGCATCTCTTACTAATATTTTTGTCTGTAAGTCACTAGAGCTGTCAAGAAGCCAGAAAAACAGGCCTCCCTTTTTGTTTTGAGCTGCTAGAAATTTGTCAGGAGAGCATCTTCTGTCAGATAATGGAGATTTGTAGAAGCCTGCAAGGTTCCATGGGAATATGAAATGCTGAGGGGAGGCTTTTCTGCCAGCCTGTTCTCCACCTCCCTGAGTCCTGGCAGTCCATAGCTGTTGGCTTTCCTGCCCTACATTATTTGGAGGCACCAGAAGTCCCTGCTCCAAGTGCTTCAGTAGTTCTGAAGTGAGTAATGTACCTTCTGGTCCCAAAATGATGCTTTTAAAAAAGAATACCTTCATGGCAGCTCGTGACAGTGCCTCCTTCACACTCAGCAAGTCTTGATGTGCTAGCTCTGTTCTTGGTCCCTGTATTTCCCCTTATTTCCTTTTATTTTTCCATGGGAACTGGAGAGGGATGAGATGTGCTTTGCTGGAGGGTTCACAGTATTTTCTAACACCAGAGTGACAGTGAGAAATGTGATCTCTGAAAGGAAGTACAACCCACTGAGCACCAACTCTTCCATTCACTCCTCAAGATTCTGCTTTGTGCTGCTCTTTCAGAGCCACTTTCATCCCAGCTCTCCCTGTCCCTGCTCCTTGTGCTTCTCATCTTTTCACTTGCTCATCCCTGGGCTCTCAGTTACCTCTCCATGCCCAAGGTTTGACAGCAGTCCTGAGCTGCTGCTCTTGCCTATCTCTTGGCTGAGTCTCAACTCAATCTCCAACCCAGTCTCTGTGTGTAATCTCAGGCTGTAGCCTCCTTTCTTGGTTTTCTCTCTCCTTTTGTAGACTTAGCTTTTCTGCCCAGGTCTTATCAGTTCTGCTTCATCACTGCTACCTTTGCTCCTTCTTTTCCACAGGGACTGGTCCAGTTCTCTTGGTTAAACTGAAACAACTCAGCAGCACTGAATCAATTGCACACCAAGGACATTTTTTCATACACACCATTTTGGTTTTAGGTTTCTTAGCATTTTACTGAATTTTACACAACACCCCCTGATAACAAGAGAAAAGATCAAGAACTTTGTGACTTGTGTCCCTTCTGCCCAGGCTGCTGGTGATAACTTGGTTTTAACTGGGTACAGAATCTACCACAGGAATCAGATAAAGTGGGATTGTGAGAACTGCTTGTGGCTGAAGCTGTAGGGTGCTTGGATTTGACTCTGCCCTGCTCTTTAGAGAGTGTAGATTGGGATTATGCTCAGGTGCCAAGTGTGTTTGGGCAGAGAAGCCCAGACAGTGGGCTGTGATGATTTCTTTGCACCAACTTGCAGTGGAGTGGAGACAGCAGGTGAGAAAAGCATTAGAGATGGAGGCAGGTTCTTAGGTAAGTAAAGAAAAATATAGTTCTCTATCTTCATTCTCGAAAAGGGAAAAATGCAGAAAGCTAAAACTGTACTAAATATGTCTTCAATCATATACCAGAGTTGGATAGAATATTAATCACTGGTTAAAATTAGAAAAATAAACAAACTATGGAAAACATAAAATGATAAGCAAGAGACAAATCCTCCTCCTTAATACCAACAATGTTTGTCCACACTTGTTTAGTCATAAGCCAAAGATGTGATTTATTAGTGGCCTTTAGCATGATCGTGGGGGAGAGACCTCCTTCTGTCCTTCTCTAGCAGACAGTGAGGGCTATTCAAAGGTAACTAAGGGTCACGATAATTGCTGCCAACATGTCAGGAGAAAACATTTTGATAGGCTTCTGTTCAGCAGCTTTTACTTGAAATGGGATGAAAACACTTTAGCTGAAACTTGCTTTCATGTTGCTGCTTTGATCTGCCGATGGAAGTGGATCTATAATAGCACAAGGTAGCTGCTCTTGCATCCTTTAAATCAAAGAGGCCTTTTCAGGTACCATGATCCCTTGATTAAAGCACAAGGGACATAGTGCACCTTACTTCTGGCCTGCTGCATGTTCCCCCCTTTCCTCTACATTTCATTGGTGATGAACTACCTTTCAGGCTGGCTGAATGGTGTTCACTTGCCGGTTTGAGTTTGCAGCAAATGGAATGAATTTTGCTAGCTTTATGTGCCCCATCTTCCCCCGTGGTAGGCACTGCTGTCATTTTGGCAAAATAAAAATTCTGCAGGAGAGTCCTGGAAGAACTTTTTGCCAGTTGCATTTGTGTTAAGCAAATGTTTCCCCTCTCACCCGCACCCTATGCCAAATGATCCGTGCAACAAAAAGGGATCATACCATGCAGTTAGGTTTTGAATAATGTAAATTCAGAAGCAAACTTGATTTCTCCTGTGTTGTAAAACCAGGAGAAAAATGGCTTTTCCCAGTATGCTTTCATAAAATGATTGAGCTTTCCTAATTTTTTTTTTTTTTTAAAGTTGGTTATTTAAGAAACAATACAGGGAAAGACAAAACACCTAAAACATACAGACATAAAGATTTCTTGGAGCAAATAATTTTCTTCCAACCAGAGTGGAAAACAAATGCCTGGGATGTGTCAATGCTGACACCGAAATGAGATTCGTTCTCATTTAACAAAGACAGAACTGAGAAGTGTTTCAGTCTTTCAGGATCCTGAATTACAGGTTGAACACTTTCATATGAATACTGATTAGAGAGCAATGATTTTCTTTGTCCTGCAGCTCATCTTGAGAACAAGTAATGGAGATGTGGATCTTGAACAGTGTGAATTTAGAGGGTTCTTTTAACATTTTCTGTTGAGCATACTGCATGCATTGTGCTCTTCCTTACAGCCCTCTCTAGCACAGTTTTGTTTTCCTTCATAGCTTTTTTTTCTACCCCTAGTTGAAGAGTTGTAAGCTGGCCATGTTAATCTGGTTCTTTCAAGCCAATACCAAAACCACAGCTATGGGGCTTTTTAGTCTGGAGAGGGATTTAATCAATGTTTATAAATATCTGAGGGCTGGGGGTCAGGAGTGGGGGGACAGGCTCTGCTCACTTGCTCCCTGGGACAGGACAAGGAGCAATGGGTATAAGCTGCAGCACAGGAGGTTCCAGCTCAACACAAGGGAGAACTTCTTTACTGTAAGGGTCACAGAGCACTGGCACAGGATGCCCGGATAGGTTGTGGAGTCTCCTTCTCTGAAGCCTTTCAAGGCCTGTCTGGATGCATTCCTGTGTGACCTGGGCTAAATTGTCTGGTCCTGCTGTATTAGGGGGGGTTGGACTCAGTGATCTCTTTGGGTCCCTTCCAACCCCTGACATCCTGTGAGCCTGTGAAGACAGCTCTCCTCCTCTTCACATATGTCTTCATTCCAACTCTCCACAGCTCTCTGATTTGATTCTGCAGTTGTAGAACTCTTCTAGCCATAAATCTGCATTGTATGGTTGCTCATTACATTTAATAAGGTGATTTCACCATTACCTGCTTCCCTGAACACTTTCTCCAGTGTATCTCTGTCTTCAGATTACATCTCATACGGCTAATTCAAACTGTGAATTCCTTGCAGTAGTGTCTGACTTGCCTTAATGAATGGGTATAGTGTTTATCATGATAGGGCTCAAGACTTAACGCATTCTCTCATTACTAATTAATGACACTGAAATTGCCTCAATATCTTAGCACATTGGCTGGAGAATATTATCCTCACTACAGAATTGTGTAGAAAAGTTACAACCGCTAATTAAACTCTATAGTGCTCTTCCAAGAGGGATTTTTCAAGTAGGAGATAATCACTGTTGGAAAATTCCAGGGATGGAAGATAGCACACATCAAAACAGGGGAAAGATAAGGCACAGAAAATTCTCCAGTGCTCTAGTTCCAACATGCTTTTGTCCATGAAAGTGTCTATGGCTACACCTAGTTCTGTTATCTTGGGCACTTACTTCAGAAGAACTTGTATTTAGGGTTGGTCTCAGTTATTGAATCATAGAATGGTTTGAGTTAGAAGAGACCTCCCAAGGCCATCTAGTCCCTGTAGTCAGCAGGGACACCTTCCACTAGATCAAATTGCTCAGAGCCTTGTCAAGACTATCTCCATGGGAGGAGCCTCAGCTGCCTCCCTGGGAAACCCATTGCAGTGTTCTACACCCTCATGGTGCAGCACTAGTTCCTAACATCCAATCTAAATCTGCTCTTCTCTAGTTACAAGCCATTGCCCCTCATCCTATCACTACAGGCCTTTGGAAACAGTCCCTCTCCAGCCTTCTTGTAGGCTCCCTTTGGGTCCTGGAAGGCTGCTATTAGGTCTCCCCAGAGCCTTCTTGCTCCAGGCTGAACAACCCCAGCTCCCTCAGCCTGTCCTCATAGCAGAAGTACTCCAGCTCCCTGATCTTCATTGTGACCTTCCTCTGTACCCATTCCATCAGGTCCCTCTCCTTCATGTGTTGAGGGCTCCAGAGCTGGATGCAGTGCTCCAGGTGAAATCTTAACTAGGGAGGTTGTGATGTGCTTATTCTATTGTTTATTGCAGACCTAAAGACAACCCCAAACATCAAAGAAAGCTTTCTGCCCTGTTATGGTTTTGAGTCTCTGAGAAGGCTTATGAGGACTATCTGGCTATTTTGTAAAAAATAGTTTCATTGATTAGCTATAGTCCTCTTTCCCAATTAAAAAACTGACCACAAAACCTGGAGTTTGTGACTTTGGGCCAAGTTCATTGATGTATACAGCACAGCTAAACAGAAATCAATTATTGCAGCCCAGATTGTCCTGTGTACTTTCTCTCCCACAAAGTTATAAGAAGCAAATTTGCATTACTAAACAAATGTTAACAATACCAGAACATTTTTTTCCCTGCTGGCCAGAGAGTTGTTGGCCCAATCATAAAAGACAGATCAACAGAAATAATGGAAGCTAACATAGCTAAGGAAAATGTGCATAGGAGATTAGTTATTTAGCTACTAACATTCTCTGCAGAAGAACTGCAAAGGTCTTCTTTAAAAGTCTTGCCCATCTGGTGGATTTTTTTGCATGGTACCTTGGAGTTTTTTACATGGCACCAGAAGGATCTTTATAGATAACTTTTTACCTTATTCCTCATTCAAAAGTGAGCACAGCAACATGTGCCAAGCAACTGAACTACAGCTGCTGTGTAGGAGAAAATAATTTCTGCTTTTCCTACCTGAATGATGATTAGGGTCCAGAGGCTGATTTAAGTTACTCCTTTTGCTGTAGAATAAGGCAGAGTCTGAGCAGCCCAGCACCAGTCTTGCCTTTACTCTCTTCTTATTCAGAGCCTGCAGAAATGAACTTACTGAGCTGTAGGTGAAATCTGGGTCAGATGTAGAAGTAATGGGGATTATTTGCAGGACAGTGGTTTGTTCCAGCTCTCCTTTTGAGCCAGGGTCTAGAGAATTGAAGGTTCAACAGAATACCTGTGGCACTTTGAATATCTCCTTACCTTCCAATGCTCACCAAAACTCTACCTGTCCAAACCTCTAAGCTTCTGCTATGCTGGCAAACGCTTCTTTCATAGCAGAAGTGTTGGCATAGCTACCCAGCTGGAAAAGAGGAGTTTGCTTCTGATCTTACTCAGCCAACTACAATTCCTCAGTACATCCCAATACTCCAATATTTAGGTTTAAGCTGTCAGAAATCAGTTTGGGATTGTGATGACATATTTGTGCAAGCAGAAACCACCTAAATGAATGCAATAGATGGATTGGTGCCTGGTATTTCCTCTGGTGTGTACTTAGATACCATTTTGTGCCAAGATCTATAATGGACCCTCCCGCTCCCTGAATCTACCGGAAATTCTTCTGGAAATATTGGATTATTTTTTTTCCCCAAGATTACAGATGAAAAGAGCCATTTGTGTTTTATAACAGTTGGTAATTAAACACTTACAGTATGATGTCAATGTTTAATACACAAAATAGAAGGAGCAAACTGAACAGAAGGTGAAACTGGCAGAGTGTAATGTGGAGTGATGCTGTGGGAGGCTGTGTGTGTGTGTGTGTTCAGGACTGAAACACTGCAGAGCAAGTGGCACTGCAATAAAATGGTGTAGCAGCCAACTGCCTTTCCAGCTGTGTTAAACTCCTTCCCTTTTTGCTAGAACAGAAATGAGAAAAAATTTACTCTTGAAATGGCTTGGGGAAGCAAGATGAGACTTTGGGAGTTAAGATCACTGGCTGCTTTTGCAAGGCAATAAAGGTGTATAGAACAAATGAGTCCCAAGTTGGTTCTCTCAAGTTTTATGGCTGCCCCACTTTGTTTTTCTCCTCCACCTCACTGAGTATATCTTTAAAACCTTCTGTCTCATTTGTTTCCTTCCCTGATTTCATTTCTGCTGGAAGGTGAGGCTGTATTCATTGCAAGAGTTTATTTTTGCGGAATTTCTCAACCCTCTATATGCAAAAATGGCATAATGATGGAAACTGTTTAAACTGCTCTTTGTCTTGTTGATGAGCCCAGAAGTGTTCTCAGGGTGTTTTCTTTCTGTAAGGGTCAGACTGTGTTTCCACAAATTGCCTGTGCCATGACAAACAAGCTTTAGCTGACTAAATGTCAGTGCACAACGTGCATGTCCACATGGGGGCTGTGTATACTGATGTTATACTCCATGGTGGCAGAGCTCCAGGGAGAACCATCTGCCAAAAGAGGCAATCAAGACAAGGCAAGTGCAGCACAGCCTAGAAACTTTTTTTTTTTTTTGAGCCTGAATGTGGCTGCTACGCTGCAAACCTCTGCTTTTTTTCCTATTTCTAAAGCTGGAGAAGGCAACCAAGCACTTCTCAGGCTTATTCCTAGACTCTCCCTGTCCTCACAAAACACATACTATATAGAATGCTGTCTCTTCTGTACTGTTCTCAGGGGCTTCTCTGACAGTCTGGTTCCTTACTGCTGTATTGGTCAAAAGGAAAGGTCAACTAAAAGTGGAGGTTGTGTAGGAACGTGGTTGATGCTCCATGCCTAGACATCAGATTGGACAGGGCTCTGATTAGCCTGATCTAGCTGAAGATGGCCTTGCTCATTGTAGTGGTGGGGGTGGGCCAGATGACCCTGAAAAGTCCTTTCCAACCCAACCTGTTCTGTAATTCTTTATTGGGTCTCTGCAGTACAGCTGAGGGCATTCTCTGGTCTGTATAATAACTAGATAAAGGTTATCATATGCAGCACAAGGTTCAGCCTGTAGTCAGTGAAAGTGCTATGGACTCTGGATAAAGCTGACTGGTGCCACAATTTCTTTGTTTTGCAGTCAAGAGAATTGTTTGAGAAATATTCATGTGGCCACAAGCGTGAAATTGAAGTGTCTGGGTGAGCTTGCATTCACACACACTGCTCTGTGCAAAGTTATTTAAGTAGATGCCATCCATTGAATAACCAGGCTTCTCCCCAAAACAGCTCACTAAAGCATTGCCAAAGATGCTCAGCAGCCAGCCAGATCAGACTGCAAATGTTTTTTAGAATCCTGCTACTTAAATTCCATCTGCAGGAAACACCTTCAATTTTCAATAGTTGCTGATGAACTTCGTAGAGGCTGAAGGCTGCAGGTCCTTTTGTTCTAGAAACTTTGCATTTGATAATCTGAGGCTTCTCAATGGCTCTGTGTGCATTAGCGAGCACATTTGGGAGAGTTTAATTTCAGATTTGCTCTCATCTGTTCCTGTGGTCTACAGGCCCAAGGCTGGGCTGATGGCATTAGGTGCTCTATTAGAGTGTGACTCCTGGATCTGTGTCATCCAAAACTGCTTCTGATTTGTGTACTACGACATGAACCAAAATGCACTAAGGCTGTAAGGCAGAGACATTAACCTCAAAATGCCTTCCCAGCCTGAATTAAAGTGCTAGTACAGTTGCATCCTATGTAAGTGGAGTTAAACAAGATGACCTACATTAACTGTTGGTGCTCAAGCCAGCTGTAATCATAGGAAAAGAACAAATGTGCCTTTTTTTCTCCCAATGATTTTCCAATTGAAATTTCTACATGGAAAATCTTAATATATTACTGGCTGTGGTTCCAATCTATATTAACCAGTTCTGGGCCCTTCAGTTCAAGGAGTACCTCGTGGAACTGCTTGAAAGAGTTCAGCACAGAGCCACAAAGATGTTGAAGGGAGTGGAGCATCTCCCTTCTGAGGAAAGGCTGAGGGAGTTGAGGCTCTTTAGTTCGGAGAAAAGGAGACTGAGAGGTGACCTCATTCACACTTAAAAGATGTGAAAGATGATTGGCAGGAGGACAGAGCCAGGCTCTCTGCTCAGTGATGTCCAGTGACAAGGGGAGCAGAGGAGGTTCTGCCTAAACACAAGCAAAAGCTTTATCACTTTGAAGGTGGCAGAGCCCTGGAACAGGCTGCCCAGAGAGGCTGTGGAGTCTCTTGCCCTGAAGATACTTTAAACCCAGCTGGGATGCATTCCTGTGTGGTATGCCAGAGGTGATGCTGCTCTGGCAGGGGAGGGTTGGACTCGGTCTTTTGCTGCCATTCTGTGATTCTCAGATTATTCCAGTCTATGCCCGAAAGAAAGAAGTAGTCCAACTCCACATTCATCACAGCTTTAGAATCTTTACCTTAGCATATTTGTAAACTGCTCTGTTGTTGATAGGAACACCATATTATTTCATGGAGCTGTAAAAATCTGTATTTTATGAAAAATACATGATGAAAAAAATTACATATCATGTGAAAGCAATTTTTAAAAATCAATTCAATTACAAAGAACCTTGGTTTGTAAAAGATAGAATGGAAACAATACAGTAAAAAGAGATTATTACAAATAAGATGCTTTTCACTTCCAAAAGCCTAATATAGTTGTTTAGAAAAGGTGAAATTAAATTTGCTTACTGATGTTAACCCATAAAAAAAAAAAAAAATTACAGCACAGTAGGACAGAACCAGCATGCATTTATTATCAAAATGTGGATGTACAAATTGTAAAATGCCATAAATGTTTGGAAATGTGGCTGCTGTTCAAGAAAAAAAGGCCTTCAGTCAGCAATACTTTGGATAAGATATGTTTCTTTCTGTCCAAGATGTTTCTCATCCAGAATAGGTCAATGAAAACAGAGACATGTGTAACGTTTTCACATCTTATAACACCTAACTATGGATCTGAGCAAATTCTTAATGTTTTTAGCTCTCCTTACTAAGCTGCTTTTCAGCTCTGACTCAGCCTGTAGTTAAAATTAAAAAGGTCTTTGTCATGGTTCTCATACACTGCTGATGGGCCTGATCCTGCTTCCACTAAAGTCACCAGCAAAACTGACTTGGCTGAGGTCACATCTTTCACTACATAACAGAATGCATGAAGTTAAAGAACAATCTGATTACATTCACATTGCAACTTTTCCAAAGGGCTTCTGGTACTTAAATGAAACTGTTCAGTGCTTGGCCTATTTGACACTACGTTCACATATATACATCATCTACATCTTGTATAAACTCAGCAGCAGGTGCTCAGAAACAGCTGTGTCCAACAATTTGACAAAATTCCAGACCGGACCATTTTAAGCAACAGAGACAGAGAGGATAACATAAAGACTTCAGGATAAAAGCTGGTCCAAACAGAACTTTGTCTCTTACAAGTAGCCAGAAACATGGCAATCTTAGAGAGGCTACCTAATAAATTGGTTCAAGTTTTCTTCCAGGATTTTGAAAAGGAAAGTCACACTTACTTATAAAAGCACATTTTGTTGCTGATGGTCATTTTCCCAGTGGCAGAGTCAAGAGAAGAGCAGGGTCTCACAGCGAGAGTCGCAGTTGGTGTTCTCCGTGGGTTCGTCCTTGGCTGGGGATCCTGCTTTTGCAGGAGTCAGATGTCTTGGGATCCATGGGGTGAAGAGGAAGGCATGCACAGAGAGGACCTCCCTCACCCTGCTGGGGTGAAAGCATGTGTAAGGCAGTAGCTCACTAGCTGCTGCAGCCTCTTGTGCAGCCATGTCCCAGTAAATTGTTGTTACGTCCATCCTGGAGTTTCTCATGGCTCTGAAGGGATGCTCTGCTCTCCATGCTGGAAGTGTGTCCACTTTGATCCTGCTGTCTTCTCAATCTGCCAAAGGTTAAAATCATTGATACAGATATTCTGTGCAGTAAACTGTATCAGTGACACTGGCCTGTGGATAGCCACTTACTTCCACCAGTCTATATAGCAGATTCCCACATCATTCCATCTCTGTTAACTCCCTGGCCTTTATAGCTGCCATCCCTTCTAAACACTGGTGATTGCTCCCTGCTAAATATGTGCAGCTGGGTCTTGGTCACATAAAGGCTTCCAATAAAGCCTACTGTAAATAGGCAGCAGGAACAAGAGCTTCCTCTGGCTTGACATCTCTGCTCAGAAGGTGACTGGACAAAACCTCCAGGTAGCTGGAGACTGATGAGAGATATTGAGTGGGCACATGAGGGCAGTAAGCAGCTGCTTCCCTCTGCTATACTACAAAATTATCAGTAACTTCCACCAGCACAAGAGAAAAACACATGAAATAAAGTGTGTTCAGTAGTATCCTCGTTATTACTTCATTTGTTGTCAAAGCCTCCTAGGTGGTTGCAGGGAGCAATAAAATCCTCCATAATGTAAAAACTCTAACATCATCTCCTTCTGGCATTGTTTTCTAGACAACAGCAACAGCCACTGCAACACCTACGGTCACCATCAACTATTTCATCATTAAGCTTCTCAGCATCTCTCTTCAACCTGCCACCAAGTTCTGTGATATTCAGTGTTTTCACAGAAACACCAACACAGTGTAAGTACTTTCAAGGAGGATGTAAAGATTCAAGGAGAAGGTATCAGGTAGAGACCAATTTTATTTTTAAAGAAGAATAGCTGCTGGTTTGGATGAATTTTTTGACTGTTTGTTTTCTCAAAATGGGAAACAACTGTTGATGTATTCCCTAAAAAGGTACCAAGATTTAGCATTAGAGACACTATAGAAGAAGTTTGTTACAGTGGTTACAAGCAGGGTATCATATACTCAAAAAAAACCCCAAACAAAACAAATATTTGCTTAGGGACATTCCTTTGCTTACAAGAAGACTGTCCATCAGCTCCAGACAAACCATCACTCAGCTTTAGAACCAGTTGCTCAAATAAACGTTGACAAAGTATCAAGGGCTCTAAGAAAATGTATAATTTCTGCATAGCTGAATGAAGCATGTAACTTATTGTGGAAGCTGTCTTGGTACCAACAAATGGAAGATGGCAAATGTGATGACTTTGTTGTCTCAATAAAGGCTTCAGAAAAGATCCAGGAAATAATCAGGAGAGAGGTTAACTGATTCAGACAAAGTCTTGAAACATCTTAGGATCTGAGCTACTGATGTTTATGAGACTAAGTTATTCAGAGGCATCAAGAGAAAAGGCTGCAGGGTTGGAAACTCATCTTGCAGCACTGTAGGTTGCAAACCTGTGCCAACTGCCAAATATTGGAGTGAGAATAATATTGGCTTTATGGAGAGCTGAGGAACCACTGAGGTAGTTTTTATTGCTGATTTACTGTCATTTACTCTCATTTGTCCCAGTCTTATTCCCCAGGTCTGTTACTGTAGCACAATCAGATGATGTGGGTTTGGAAGTGCTAAAGTACATTGTTTCAGCAGACCTTCACTGTATTCCCTGTTTGGACGTTTTCTATTTCCATGTCCAGATTTACTGCCCACATTTACAAACTACCAAAGCAAGCTATAGGTTATTAACCTGCTGATTTAGTACAACTTTTACTGTTATTTAACTATTTAATAAATTATCAATCATCTTATTCAGTAATTATGTTAAAGGCTTCACTAGGAGGGATTATTATGGGCATGCCAACACTTACCAGTGTGCCCTGTGTTCCAGGGAATTGGACTAAGAATCAGGAGATTCTTTCTCCTTCTGTTACCTTTTGGACAAATTGCAGCCCCTTTCTCTGCCTCAGCTTCTCTCTTGACAGGCAGAGAAAATGTAGAGGGCTGAAGCTGAGGGGGGATTATTTTTCTCCAGAAATCTCCCATGGTTTGGAGCTCTAGTCATAAATTTGGACTGGAGAAGTTGTGGCTAAGAAAACAAAACAAAAAGAACACTGCTGAAACCTTGTGCTCGTATCAAACCTATGCCAGCAGGAGATTTCTGGATGAACTAGTGACAGAGCACATTGTAAGCTTTTACTTGCAGCTCTTGATTAGGCAAAGGATGCAATGAGCAGGAACACACCCAACAACTGGGGACTTTGCTTTTAGTTGCACATCAGATGTTGAGGCAGCTGCTGCTGGGAATGATGGAATCTGAGAGCTTTATGCTTCTAAGTACTGCTTTGTGCCTCACAGCCCTGAGCGAGACAGGGAATTACAGTCTGATGTCTGGGATGATTAAGAAAAGAAGGTGGCATATATAATCAAGCAAAATGTAATTGTACTGCATATGTAATTATGCATATATACATTACTGAATATATAAAAATATAAAAGTAAAGATGGTAGATTGCCCCAAAACTACCATGGCTAATTTAATACTGAAGCATAAAGGACTGCTATGACTGTGGTAGTCTAGAGTGAAAAATCACAAACATCTAATGAAACCCAGTAGCAAACTGGGGACCACCAGGGAAGAGGTTGCAGCTCAGCTTTGTTCATTGGATGAAGAAGAATGTTGAAAGTTTGTCTATAGGCTGCTTAGTAGGATAAGCTCAATGGGAAAAAAAAAAAAATTAAAGGATGGTAAGCTTCAGATTCAACACAGCTGTCAAAATTTCAGATTTATTAAAAGACTCTTCCCAAACCACTGTACTTACAGCCAAAATCAAAGGTGGCAAGCAGGCTGCATTTCGGTGTAGCTCCAAACTGCAGACAGGACTGGGTCAAGACCTTAACAAATCTCACCACAGCAGCTTTGAGTGCACAAGCAGCTTTGAGTGCACAAGCAGTCTCTAGTCAGTTAAAATGCTGGACAGTTCCAGAACTGAAATTTATCTTGTGGTTGTGAATTCTTGATTCCTTGCAGCCAGAGCTGGAACATGTATTTTTTTTCCATCAGAAGCTCTCAGCCTTTCAAAAACTTGGGTACCTCAACATGGTTTCTGTCATCATGGCAAAATAAATGCAGTCTGGGCTGTTGTGTTTAAAAATGGCAGTAGCACAATAAATCATTTGTAGGAAGTGGAAACCAGCTTCCAGTGAATGACTTTTCTTGCCTTTAACCTAATGCAACTTCAGGCCATGCTAATTTGATAAAGGCCCAGGAAGAATGAAAGGTTTGATGGGGACTAAGTTGTGGATCTGAACCAGGTAACTATTCCTGTACTGAGTACTACTGACTGAGAATAAATGGCAAAATGGCCAGCTACAGATGAAAAAAAAGAGAACAAGTGGTTTTAGGGGACGCTCACCCAGGAGGGGAAGAAAAAGGGAAAAAGAAAAAAAAAAAAAAGAGGCAAATATTCAGGGAAAAGAGGATAAAAATGAGTTTGAACAGTCTCTGTTACATTTAGTCATGACAATTCTGTGTAAATACAGAAGTAGACCCAGAGGCATTTATGCTGGGAATTGAGTGGTTCTGCTGAACTAACGAAGAGATAAGCTGAGTTTCCCTTCTTCTCACCACTGGTTCATGCAATATTGATAGTGCCAGACAGTGAGCATTGAACAACCTTCTCACCAGCAGTGAGGAAGAAAGAGACTGTACCAACCACCACAGGAATGCATCAACAAAAGCAACTGAGCCTTACAGTCAAGTCTTGGGGTTTATCAATATGTCTGGTAGAGTGTGTGTGTGAGCTATAGAATGGTTTCTAAGATTATCATGGTGCTCATATATTGTAGTAGCGGTCCTGCAATGTTGATTTCCACTGTTGGATCTACAGAGTTTCACAAGCTTCTATCCTCACTCATCTCCTTTATCTCCCGTCAAAAAGTGGAGAAAGAAAAAAGACAAACACTCAATGGGACTTTGAATTCTAACTGTGACAAGAGTCGCTTATTTCCTTCTTGTGGAACATGTACAGAATAGATTGCTGTGGTTTTACTCAGAGTAAAATTTATTCCAAGAAAGAAGGGAAGGACTGGGACAGTGGAGACTCAAAAGGAGTCACACTGGAGTGCCACCTCAGAGTCCAGCATAACTCTTAGTCTTGGCAATCTGGATGAAGTATAAGAAAAAGCTGCTGGGTAACTTGAGCTTTACATATTAGGACCATGAGAGGCGTATGTTTTGGTTTACCCCTCTGATGTAAATAAAGAGTGTTTCAGGGGTAAATGAGTAGTGGAAGGTAAAAGTTAACATTAGTCATACCAGCTCACCCAGCAGCCCCCAAAAGACACCGTTGCCTTGCTTTGACACTGAGCAAGAACGTGCATGGCATCTACACAAGCTTTAGCCCCAAAAGCAATCACTTTACCAAGCTCGTATAACCTTATAATTTGTAAAATCCCTTATTTAAGCTTTCTAAGCCCATGCACATCAGGAAAAATCCACACATAACAAAATCAAGGCTTTTTTTTTTTTTGGCAGTAATCTGCAGGGCCTGCAGTATCCATGTCTTAAAAGATAATAGCTTATATGGATCTGCATCTTACACTTCACTTTGAAAACTCCTCCCAGTATTTTTCTGCCATCATGCAGGCAATGACTGTAGAAATATTGATAGCTGAGAGTGACTTCTGACACACTAAGCAGTGTGTCTTGTCATCTGGCTGCCACTGGGAGGAATAAGGATGGTGTTTGATACAGGGGATACTTCATCGGTTCCTACTTGCACTTGTAAAGGTTTTTCTTACAAATTGTTCCTTTCTGCATTCTATTTTTTTTTTGTAAAATGTGAAGGAACTGGCAGTATTTTACAATTGTAAATGAATGTTCTTCTTTCTCTTGTAGCTCCATTATTCCACTTAATAGTTTTCATCTGTCAGATTTTCCTTCAACCACATTTTTAAGTGAAAAGGTAAAATAAAGAAGAAGTGAGCAGAGCATCCCAATCAGGTATTTTTTTAACAGAATAAGCATATTTGGGAAGAGTGCTCTTAATTTTCATTACAAAATAGCTTCTAAGTATATCAGAAAGGAGTGAAAATTCCTGCGTTTGCTTTCTTCTTCAAATAAAAAAACAGCAGAAGAAAGCCTAGGAGTGGTCATAAGCTCAGGAAATTTGCTTACTTTACATTTCCATCCATAAAGCAAAAAGTGCTACCCTTTGCTCTAAGTACATCTTGAAGAAACATTCTAATGAAGAAGAATCACAGTACACCTGAATTGTCCACACCAGCAGGCTAAGAGGTGATTCTGCCACTTTGCTCTGCTCATCACACTTCCTATCCAGCAGCTGCATAAGCTCACCACACAGTGCACTGCTTAGCAGAGCTGATTGGCTTCTGGATTAGAGCTAATGTACACCCACACTGTTCAGGCATGCAGAAATTGAACAGCCCCATCAGCCCAGAGCACAGCACACACTGAGGAAACACTGCCAAGAGCTGGGTAATGAAGTCACCAAGGAGCATAGGGGTGCAATTGCCTGTTCATCCATGCAGACCATGCCTGTAGCACATTCAGGCTCTAGGTCTGCCAGCAGTGGCTTTTCTGCATGACTTGGGCTATATCTTGAAAAAGACTTTGTCATCTAATTCCCAGTTATGTAAATTACCTTTGGAACTTGTGTGTGCTGCCTTTGGGGCAGGAGTCATTCTGCATGTAGGCAATCTTTAACTCAGTCTGTCTTTGCCCCCAAACATGTACTCTTGGTACTGACTGCTTCAATAGAACCTGAGTGCTTTGAAGGAAACAGCCATAATCTCAGGGTTGTTTTCTCCATACAGCATCATGTGTGTGTTTTGATAGCTCAGTAGATTGCCATGCAATCACTCAAATAACTCTGGTTTAGCTCTGTTTAAATTTAAATGCAGAGGTGCAGATTAAAAGTTATGCTTTGTTACAGCTGAATGTGTGAAAGTAAAATTTCAGAGGAAGTATCTCCATTGTAGCACAGGTCTCTTCTTGTGCAACTGACACTCGTGACCTTTACTCCCACCCTTTCTAAAAATCCCTGGGGAGATATGCTTACACCATGGGCAATTGATTCAGGTTGATAGTTCCTGCTGAGTAATTGCTCTTAGTAAATGCCTGTGAATGTAATTTTCTATCAACCAGCAATTTATAATCAAACATAATGGGTTCAGGTGCACATACAGCGTGAGTGACATGTGCAATACTAGTATGTGGAAATCAAGTGAAAAATTACACTGGGTGCTGTGGCATGTTGACCTGCAATGTCTTTGAGATGTCAGGTTTGCCCCAGGAATTGATAGAGCAAAATAAGAGTGAAGACACAAAGTAAATAAATTAAAGCATCAAATGATGTGCGGCCATTTAAGAAAATGAGACTAACCCAACTGATTAACACTAACATTAAAGTCACATTCAGACTAGTAAGATAGGTGCCTCTTAGAAATGAATTATCATCCTTCCAAGACCACGTGTTTCCTAAACAACATCTGTCTTGTTCAGCCACATGTTAAAATGTGAACTAGCTTTTCTAGTTTAGATACATCTCTAGGTCCAAATGTACAAGCAGCAAGAAAGCAGCTATGAAATTTCCCACTAATATATTGCTTAATAGACTTTGTGGGACCACAGGGAGAGCATTTTCTTCCTAGTTAAGACAGAATCCAGGTTAAAAACTACAGACCCTTGATCATGAATAAGGCTGTTTCTCAGCAGTGTGGGCCAAAACTCATTCTCAAGACATCCACTGATTTCCTATCCTGAAGGATGCAGACTCACCCTTTTGTTCATCTGTCAGCAGATGGATAGATCACAGGAGCTGCTCTGAAATATTCTCTTCCTTTATGCTTCTGGTAAAAGTTTCAAAGTAAAGTGATCTTTTTGTTCAGGTCCCAGTGAAATGCAAAGGAAGAAGGACTATTCTTCATCCACATCTAGTTAGACCTACTCTATTGGAAACATTCTCAGTCTCTGTCATTCCCATCAAGACCTTGAATGCCAGGGCAGGAAGAATTTACAGAAGAGCTGAAGAGGCCTGTTAGCAGACAGCAGATCACAACAATAAACATAATTTTGCTAACAGACTGAGAATTTAAAGACAAATAATAATGAATTTGATGCCTGTGAAAAGTCTGCTGCCTTTGCAGAGACAGTGATGAACATCTGCAGCAATGTGGCAGTAAACTGGTGTGACAGATTGCCATAGCAAAGCAGGACTGGACAGCAGGGCAGCCAGCTGTCACACATGGCCATTCCATCCCATCTCATATCTTCCCTTTGCTTTTCATGCCTCTTCTCTGGTGCTGAGAAGAGGATCTTGGCTCAGAGGTGAGTGAGAAAAATATTAGCTGTGACATGCTACAGCATAGCAGTACTGATTTCTTTAATGTGGCATCTTGGTGCTCAAAATCATTAAGAAATGATGGTGCTTCTACAACCATCCTTTTCCCCAAAAAGGTGATTTTGAAGGTATGCCTGCAGAACATTTACACACCTGGGCCTACTATGTTCAAATGTTTACGCTGCTTGACTCACTAAGAAGGGAGTCAAACTTGGTCTGACAATTGTAAGCCAGCAGCAATGAGCAGGAATCAAAGGCAGAAATGAACAGAAGTGACCAAGCAGCAGTTATTAGTGCCCTCAACCATATTCAGAAAGCTTCAATCATATTCAGAAAGGCATCTTCCTAATTAGGTAAGATTGCAGGAGCAATCTCCAAAAGCAGACACATGCATTACAAAAGGGACAAGAAAGAGATCGGTAAAGAGCAGTGTAAGCACTTGAAATGCTCAGAAAGAGATGAATTTAAGCTGAATTAAGGTCAGCAGAAGTGACAAGAAAAGTGCTGTAGCCTCATCTGAAAAGCCTTCAGAATATGAGAATATAAATATCTCCAGAGACACTAAGTGACAAAATATCTATTACGAAAAGTGCATTCGAGGAGGTATACTGGAAATCATTATGAATATTCCACCCCAATCAAACTGAAATGAAAGAGAGCACTCAGGGACTGTGGATTTGAATCTGAAAAGACAATTGAAAGGAAAGAACTACGAAGAGAGAGATAATAAATTTGATCTTACAAAAAATGCAGAGACTATTAAGTAAGCTTTCCACCTACAATGTGGACAAAATCAGACTACATGATTTTAAGCATCTTAATATGCTTAAATTTTACTGTCTATTCTGGGAACAGGGAGCTGTGTACCTAGAGCTGTTCAGTAGCTTTTAGGAAAGAACTAGGTATGGCCAAGCAGTAGCAATTGCTGACAATCACTGACTATACTTCTTTGTCCAGGAAGATCTATAGAGTTAAATATATAAACAGAACAGCAAACATCACAGCTCCAAGTCCTTTTTTCTTAATTCCTATATTAACAAACCACATTTGCTCTGCCACCTTGCAGTGTATGTTTGTGCTTTTTGTGTACAATATCCTACATCTTCTTAATTCTTCACATCTTCCATCTGTTCTCACAACTGTTCAAACCCCAGCTAACTGCTCTGTAATTAAGCTATAGTCCAACAAATAAATTGCATCCAAGGACAATGAAAGTCTTACCAAGAATGTATGTTGCCTGAATGCTGCTGGTAAAGCCATTTGGAAAACCATTAGCCTTTTAAACTGAGCCTAGACATTTAAAAGCTTAGCTAAAATGGACCCTGTCTTCCTCATGCTCTCATCTTGCTTAAAACACTCCTACAAATACCATTTTCCAATTACAAAAGTGCAGAAAGCAATAGAAAAGTAAAAATGTGCACATTTTGTCTTTGCTAGAATTGTTTAAATTATTCGTTCAATCTCTTTGACTGTTTCCCCCCTTTTTTTTTTTTGCCTAGTAAGCCTTTTCTCTTCATCCCCTACATCCTTATCTGCAATCTCAAAGTTTCTGAGAGTCTCCCCAGCTTCTTGGAAAGAAACTACCTGTTGTTCTGTGATGAAAGATACATATATAGTGAAGAGGAGACACAACCTGGAAGCATCAGTAACACATTAAATAAAAACAGATCCTTCCTTTCATAGCAGATATTTTATAAGCATTGGGTTGCAAGATGTTGTAGAAATGTGCCAGTTAGCATTGCACTCTGACTTTGTATTACTTAACTAGAAACCTTGGACATTTTTCATTGAATCCTTCTAGGTTGGCCATTGCCATCTTTTGCCTTGAAAGATGGGATAGTTTGTTTTGATTCACACTTCAGCAGGGTTTGTGCAGTTTTCTATGCCACTGAGGTAAACCAAGAAGGTCTCAGGAAAAACATCATGATTACCCTGGCATCGACTGTGTAGCCTTCTCTCTGTGATGTGATGACATCAGTGTCTCTCTTTGCTCTTATTTTGTTCCCATTAACTTGAATTCACTTTGCACTTCAAATATTTGACCTCTGTTACCTCCCTTATTAACATTTTTGCCTTTAAAAATGTCCTTCTTCAGTTCTAATACCATTAGAAAGGATTGCAACTGTGCTTTAGACACTGTGGGATCTGTTGTGGGTCTGCACTGAATATTTTTCCTTTACCTTGTCAAAGCCACCCAACCAGTGACCAAAACACGATACTCTGAATGAAGTGCAGGTATGCTATCTTTTGCTTCCATTTTACTTGTACTCCTTGTTGATCTTTCATGCATTTCTCACAAGGTTTATAGCTTGATATTACTGTAGTTGTGCAATACGAAACAAATTTTAAAAAGCCAAATAACCCAAAACTTGCTATGCACTACTAAAAAACAATGCAGTAAAATCATGTCCAAAGAAATTGCTAGTGAATGCACACAATGGGATTTTGAAATAGTTTTACAAACTCTGATATTTTATATTTCAAAAATTGCTATATATGGGATTTCCTTGATGGATGACTACAGTAGGTGAGAGAGTCATAGCTGGAAACGAAGTAGTTGTCTGAATAACTTCTTGGAAACACATTAAATTGATTTATCAATCTTTTCCCAATCCTGTTATTACCACCTCAATCATTTTGAACTCCTACAAAGTTCAGGTATTCCCTAGGTTGCTGATACCACAACTGATTTTACAGAAGTGCACCAAGACCCTTCTGAAAACCTTTTATGAGATGACTTGGTCTGTTTCTTTCTTGTTAAAGGCTCTGACATAAACACATGGCTCTCATGTAATAACATGAAGAATTTCTGAGACCTTCCTTTATTCATTGTGGCTGTAGTTTCTCTGAGCAGTCAGTATTTGGTATAGACATGTCCCACAGATTGTAACAAGAGCGCTGGGATTACCTATGGCATAATCTCCTTCAGGACATCATATCAGCTCTGCAAACCTGACAATCCTTTTCCCAGTTTTACAGAAGAAGTATTTATCTGTCTTGCAAGCATTAAGTAGAATAGCCACACCTTCTTCAATTAAATTCTGACATTTCAGAACTCCAGTAGAAAACCTTGCAGATAAAATTAGGTCAAATAAGCTCACTAAATAAACTTGAATGAAATGCAGCAATTTGACCAAAGGCACAAACAACTTCCTGGCTATGAGCTTCCTCTGTTAATAGGAATGAGACCATAGTGGCTGGAACTCAAACACAGCAAACAACATGAATGGCAATGTATTAACTGGACCAGGAAGATTATTGACATCCTTGGGATCCAGATTTGTGTTCCTATGAACTGTGGCTGACTCTCAGAGTGCGAAGCACTTGCTTGACATCTGATACAGTTTTAACACTTATCTGTGTTGAAGTACCCAATGGTGAAATCAACTTTTTTTTAAATGGTGATGCAGTACGAAGCACACCTCCAAGTCAGAACACTGCAGTTGATATCATTAAAAAGTCACAAGTTACTCTTCCCTTGGTTTTGGTTTAGTTGTAAAAAAATAACAAAACCCAAACCCAGTCCCTTGTATGGTATTCCCTTTGCTTAACTGCTAATGGTTTCTCTGGAGAGTGTTAGTGACATTTACCTTCTCTCTCTCTAACATACTCATACCACAAGCACTTCTGCTTGGTCTCAGGGGAAGAACTACTACAAAATCATCACACTAGAGACCATAAGAGGGAAAAAAAAACAAACCAACAACAAACGTAAACTCAGTCTTTCAGTCCCTGCTGCTGTGACTGTTATTCACTTTTTTTTTTTACCCTGAGATAAAATACAGTGGTTCTCATATTAACTTCAGTTGTGAAAGCTAAAGGAGCGTTAAGAAATGCACTTACTTCTCTCTGTTGAATATGATGAATTCTTTCCTTACGGTTTCCAAGCACTGCTGCAGGTGTACATTCTGTAAAAAAAAACAGCATCAATAGGTTAGTTTTAAAAGATGGGAAATCACAAGACAGAAGCCACAACAACAGAAATGACATTGAATGAAAAAGGCTTATGAATGGATACTCAAAAGACATTTTGAAGACTCTTCAAAAGTGAGCAGAGATAGCACAATCAATCTTTCTTTCTTTTGGAAGAACTCTCCCGCAAAAAAAATATTGCTGAGGACTTTTGTGTCTGATAAGCTCTACAAAGAACAGCTTGCAGGAGCATTCAAAATAATTAGTAGCCAGAGAATATATCAAACCTCACTGAAATGAAAATTCAAGGCTGGAAAATGATTATTACTTAATCTTCTCAGAATATTAGACTGTTCATGCAATTGGTCTCTCTAGATGGCATGCATTAGTCAAGACATAGCTTTTAAACATTTATAAATAACAAGCTTTTCACCACATTCTTGTCATTTTTAGTACCAGCAGTGGATAAACACTCCTTGTAACTATCTGTCCATGTGTGGGAAGCATATTTGCCAACTGGCAACACTTTTTCATGCTTGAAATGAGCATCTGTGAGAATCTTTAAAATTATTAGAGCTTAAGCATGCAGTTACAGAACTGAATGATTGCTTTGGAGATGGTTTATGCTGTTGGTGAAATGACAGGCGCAGGGGTCAAGTCTTTCTTCAGAAATCATGAAACTGAACTGGTTTTGTCCATTGGAGAATGTAAATGAAACACCACTGAGCACAGCCACAGTCCCCAACTTACCAGTGGGCAGGTTTCCTTAGTACCATCTTTGGATTTGTTTTTGGCAAGTCGCTTTTTCTT
This sequence comes from Psilopogon haemacephalus, assembly GCA_013396835.1. Taxonomy (NCBI): domain Eukaryota; kingdom Metazoa; phylum Chordata; class Aves; order Piciformes; family Megalaimidae; genus Psilopogon; species Psilopogon haemacephalus. Next base: position 1,656,595 of record VWZI01010650.1, read on the forward strand.
TTTGTGGAGGGGTTTGGACTCCAAAATCATTTCTTCGAGTTCAAATGTAGGATCACAGTTCAGTCTTCCTTTCTAGTATAAAAGGATTCAGAGTTACTCTTTGAAGCATCACAGTATTTTTTTTGTTAAGTTTGCCTGACAAGTTTTATTATTAATGACCCAGCTTCCCAATCATATCTGTAAAATGAAAACTGCCTTTGTAAGCCTGCAGCAATGACTGAAGTTCAAATAAGGAAGGTAAGATAAAAATCATATTATAAAGCAATTACAGTTAGACCCTCTTCCTGTTATGCTTTTTTTCCTTACCCATTCCTCACATTATTTAAATACTCTGAATTCTCCATTCTTGTGTTAATTTGGGGTGCTTGGACAAAATCTTTAGCTTCTTTGTGGTATCAGGAAGTTGGCTTTTAAGCAGGATGATTGGAAACATCATTTCTGTATAGTCGTTTTCTTCCTTAATTCTTTTCAGGTTCTTGATTCTTGCAGATCTTTTCTGCATGAAAGTTTACAGAAGCACAGCTACGCCTCGAGGGTTTTGTTCAGTTCTATTCATTAGTGCAATAAAGCCATCTCATGACAACATTTGAATGAGTTGTTTCTCTCCTATTCAGCTAGAGTATGGCCAGAATGGTTCAGCTGAACCCCATGCAGTTTTAAAAAATCATTGCTTGCCATCCAAATTACTGAATCTGTGTTTGGCTACTCCTGTAATCAGAATAACATGATCATCTTTTCCCCTCCTCATTCATTTGGGAACTGGTCAAAGGAAAGAAGCTAGAGAGTTGTGGTCAATGGGATGGAGTCTAGTTGGAGGCCTGTGTCTAGTGGGGTCTGGCAGGGGTCAGTACTGGGACCAGTTCTGTTCAATATATTCATCAATGACCTGGATGAGGGCACAGAGAGCACTGTCAGCAGGTTTGCTGATGGCACCAAACTGGGTGGAGTGGCTGCCACACCAGAAGGCTGTGCTGCCATTCAGACAGACTTGGACAGGCAGAGGATTGGGCAGGGAGAAATTTGATGAAATTCAACAAGGACAAGTGCAGAGCCTTGCACCAGGGAAAGAACAACCCCAGGCATCAGTATAGGCCGGGGACTGATCTGTTGGAAGGCAGCCAAGGGCAAAGGATTTGGGGACCCTAGTTGATGGGAGGTTGACCATGAGGCAGCAGTGTGCTCTCATGGCCAGGAAGGGCAATACTATTCTAAGGTGTATTTATCCCTGGTGATGTTGCTGTGAAGCGCCCAGAGGTGGCCTGCCTTTCTCTTCACCTGTTGTTTTAATTACCTGCTGTATTTGTGGTCATTCCTCAAGCTCCCAGAGGGAATCTCTGCCCACCCATACCTTTCTTACCCTGCTGCCAGGAAAGGCTTTGGTGAGGTGCCAAGAAGCACAGCAAACAATACCAACACAGTCTGGGAAACCCACCCACCTGCCTCTGCTCCATTAGGCAACACCCTCTCACCCTCAGCTTCTGCAGGGCTGCATCCTGTTCCCATCTGATTTAGTAAGAACTCTGCTGTGCACCTGGATGCAGAGAGGATCTAGCTACTCCCCCTTCCTCATCTTTATTTACAGCTGCATTAAGAAAGGCACATAAATAAAGCTCAGTATGCTACTGCATCATTTGGAGAAAAATTATGCACTGATATGACTGAGCAAAGTGGAGCAGCACATTAACATCACAGTCAGTGGTTTTTTTACTCCTGGCCCTCAAATCTATTTAATTTTCCACTGGTCAAAATGGGAATATCCAGAAAATACTAACGAAAGGGAAGCACAGAAAAGAAAAGAAACCACCCAATTACCTCACAGAAATTGAATGTTTTAGTATAGGAAACTATCACAAAGGAAATAGGTCAGTGCTTTGGAACAGTATTTTTTAAAGTGAAAAAAAGAACAAATGCTGAGATGTTTAAAAAGTCTTGCAAATGTTATTCAGATGACTAAGTTTCAGAGCAGCAACAACCTTCTTGGTATTCCTCGACTCAGAGTTAACTCTGTCAATCATTTGCTCTAACAGTTGAAAAGCAAAGTCTTGAAAATGTTCTTTATTTGAAAGGGAACAAAAAGTGAATGAAGGTTAATTAAGTTTTGGTGTGATCTAATGAAATGGGCCAAATTTTACCATACCTGCGGCTGAGTAAATGAAAGAAGAGCTCGAAGGAAAGCTTCTGTGAATAGCAATTCACCGAAGAGCAGTAAATGGAAGGGTAAACAAATAATACAGCAGTGATAATTTAAATCAGAATTGCAAACACCTGGAGTCCTGACTTACATTAGGAACAAAGCCTGGGGTCACAGCTTTCTCTAGAACAGCATCCCAGTTGACATCAGCTAGGTATGGAGAGCTTTGGATATCTGCAAGGCTGGACAGACGGCACTCTGGGTCCTTGGTGAGGAGCTGCAATCAAGCACAAGGCATTTTCTGAGGGCCTGGATGCCGTGTAAAAGAAGAAACCTATCACAGGCAGAAATGGTATGATACACAATTTTGACTAATCAAATGGCATGGGAGTGTACTAACAACTCCTAGAAGTCCCAATCTAAATAAAAAAAAAGGTAATAACTCACAGGATATGAATTTAATTTAACTGCTGCCAGATGGTTGCTGCAGGCACGAAGTGTATAAATGTATCAGGAACAAAAGTTTGTTTACAAATACACAAGAGTCCAAGCAACATGAAACATCACAGTTCAATGCCAAGTTAACAATTTGTATTTCATCTTTAATTTATTGGAAGATATATTTACACTGAGCATCCTGGCAGCAATTAAAATTAACCACCTCATTGCTCCGTCTATCCAAAGTAGATTGCTCATTGCTGCAAAGAGAATTCAGCTTGCATTGCTCTAGTCACACATACATAAACATTTCCTGCTCGGATACCAGTGCTGATGGTCTAAAATACCTAAAAGAGACAGATGAGACTTGCAACATGGCCAGAAAATTAAATCAAACAAATTACTGGGATCTGGGGGAGAAAAGGAGTTCCAGGATCAAGCTGCATCCAGACAGAAACCTGGCTTACAGCTTAGTGACATTTCCAGTGAAGTAGCTCCACTTTTGTTGTTGCAACTATAGCAACATGGGGCAGAGAGACATAGAAACCTTTTCATTTCTAAGCTCCCTGATTGGAAATAATGGCAGAGATTCAAAGAGCAAAGTGGTCCCTTCTTCCGTTTCCAAGTAGCGATGGAGAGAATGGGATCAGGGTACAGAGTAGGAATTGCTGATCACCAAAGTTTTGCTACCAGTGGTCAATCAGTTTTGCAGGAAATGAAAACATTTGATTACTATTCGTCTGAAGCCATGTAAAGCCTGAGACTAAGCCTAAGAGTAATCCAGCTTTTAGAGAGAAACTACTCATTAAGAAAAGCCTAGGAACAAGCACTGCTTTCTTACATTGTGATTACCTAAGGTGTGTATTAACCTGACACCTCTGCCTTGTCGGAGGGACTTCTGCACGAGGAGACAAGAGAGGATGAAGATATTTGTGTTTTCTTACCTTTTTCAGTAGTGCTATCATGCCCTTGCACCATGCAGATGAGTAGTGAACTCTTTCTATCTTGAACATGTTGAGTATCTCATCAATGGGGGTGGCTGAATGAATTTCATAGGGCCTCTGGGATAAAGTTAAATCAGTATCAAGTCAGCAAGAAGGGTAAAAGAGTGCAGACAATTGAGGTTTTCCTGAGCTCAGTATTGTTTGTGCTGGAAATATCAAAACCACTAAAACATCTTAGAACAATTTTAAGGCTAATCCTTCCTTGCGTGTGTGCTTTTCTTTGGTCATAATGAAGGTAATTACTCATAGATGCATTTCCTCTGCAAATCTTTGTCTCATGAAGAGAAGTATCCATTCAAATGAGCAAAGTAATTTTGTTCCTGGGGCATTCTACACCAAAATTTTATTATTTCCTACTTTTTACATGCAACACAAGAATGTCCTTGTGATCTAAACTTGACAAAATGGAAAACTGCTGACTGGAGGAAGATTTATCTAGCCTGATTTTGCGGGGTAGTAGATTGAGAAATTTTCAAAGGCTCACAAACATCTGTCTAAGAATCACAATAAAAAAGTAGGCTCTCCAAATATCAACCCTTTTTGGGAAATTAAAAATTGTCACCTGGACCTATGGATTTTATGGACCTGCTGTCCTGCGTTTGTGTCTAAATTAATCACAGAATGTGAGGTGCTGGAAGGGACCTTGAAAGCTCATCCAGTCCAACTCCTCTGCCAGAGCAGGATCACCTAAACCAGATCACACAGGAACATGTCCAGGTGGGTTTTGAGTATGTCCAGAGAGGGACACTCCACAACCCTCCGTGGGCAGCCTCTTGCAGCGTTCTGCCACCCTCACCGCAAAAAAAAATTCCTCTTCATATATACATGAAACTTCCTATGCCTCAACTTCCACCCATTGTCTCTTGTCCTGTCATTGGGCATCACCAAGCAGAGCCTGGCTCCATCCTCCTGGCACCCTTTACATATTTATAAATACAAAACATTCTTCTATAGGTGAGGATGAGTTGTAGTCTTGACAGTGCTTTGTTCATGAATTTTGCTGTGATTCATCTTTTCTTAAATGCAGCATTCAGAAATGAAAGTGCAAGTTGTAAAACTCTATTCGTACTAATTATCATGCACATATTTTTTAAGGACTTGTATTTGTGAGGCAAGTTGTTAGAAGGGTGATTTATCCTGGTTTTTTTTTTCTGTGAACAGTGATAGAATGTGGATTGCCTGTGAATTAAGTTGTAACCAGCAGGTGACAAATAGGTGATATGAGATCTGCAGCCAGATGCCATCACAGCAGCAGTGTGTGAATTGAACACAACACAGTTCCCTTCTAACCAGTATCCTCAACAGCAAAGGGCAGACACTTGTTACCTTCACTAAGAACTGAACCATCCCTTGGCTTTTGCTAGCATCTACCGGTAGCAAATTAGAATTTAAGAATATTTCTAAGTGTTAGTTATCTAATCTGATAGTGCATTAATGCCAGCCTTCAGAAAGGCCCAGGAAATAGTCTTGTTTTGAGAAGGTTCATGTACATGTTTCGCTTTGAACATATGTATGAAACCAAGTCCATCTAAAAATAAATCCAAGGATTGCTTAAATCTTTTTTTTCCTTTGATTCACATTCTGTTAGCCTGTTGTCATTTAGCTATATCATGTCCATATGAATTCAACAGGACCTAAATGCTTGCTCTGAATACATAATGTTCTTGAATCAGCTTCAAGCCTGCCATGTGAAAGACTCTGTCATCTGCTTTTGTGCTAAGGTTGTTTCTTCACATGCCTTTTTCCTCACCAGAAATATGCTTTTAAAACTTACCTTATTTTAAAGATTTTTAACATTCTGCATTTTTAGTTGATTTTGTGAATTTTTTTTTTAGATTTGCAGAGGTGTTTAATGTTGGCCTCAGTTAACCTGAACTACAAATACCCAAAGAAATGGCTGTTACGAGCTTAATCTTCTGAGGTTCTTCACACTGACACATTTTTCGTCTATTCAGTCCACCTGAGGGTCAGATTCCTTCTGTTTTATTTTATGAAAAAAGAGAAATAGAACCATAGAATGATTTGGGTTGGAAGGGACCTCGAAAGGTCATCTAGTTTCAACCTCCCCTGCAATGAGCATGGACATCCTTCACTGAATGATCAATCTTCTCTGAGTGCTCTTCCATTTTGTAAGAGTAGAGACAAAACCAAAGAAATCTAGCTCAATAAAAAGTGAATAATTTTTGTTCTTGAATCCAGGCAGGCAACATCAGCTCAGGAAAATGATCAAAGATTCTGACTCTTCTCATTTCTGATGCTCTTGCCTTCCCCACATGCCAGCATGCACCATCCACTGACAGGAGAAAGTGCAACCATTCCCCTGGGCTGCACCAAGTGCCCATCCTTCTGCTCTGCAGCGATGAGGATGCTGAATGAAGTGCTGTGGGAGCGTGGAAGAGGAGGGGGCTTCCTCAGGTTTAGCTTGCAGCCTTGTACACACAAACTGCCTCTTTGCAGCCATCTGCACGGGGCTGCTGCAGCAGATGGAGCTTTAGAGCTCACGGCTGTTGCAAACACCAACATGCCTTTGGTTAAGCACATTCCCCAACCCTCAGCTACTCCTTGTCATCACTGCTGTCCATTTAGACCTTGACTAGATCAGAAGAATTTAGAAAGCCAATTCAGGAAAAAACCACACCTTTTCTAGGGTATATAAATATGTGAGCTGTCAAGCCACACTCTTGCTTGCTCAGCAGGCAAGAGCCATTCTTCATGAGAAAACTCCCTGCCTTATTTGACTGGAGCACAGACAGATGGCAAGGTTTTTATTCTTTAAAAGACTGTTTCAGGCTCAACTTTACTTTGTCAGTAGCCAGCCAGACTTACTCAGAAAAGACTTTAGGGATCTTTGTAATTGGGTCCTATTTTCTGTAGATTTTAATTTACTAAAGTAACTGGATGTTTCCTGTGATTTAGGCTTGGGAGTTCAGTTTTCCGTACACAATCATTCGTTGTGTTGTTTTCTTGGAGATACTCACTAAGGAAAGGGTTGATATAAAACCAGGAGGATGTTTTAGTATTGTTGTCTGCAACTCCTGTTGAGGATGCATTATGTTTATCACTGCCAGACCTGAACTGTTCAGGTAAAATTTCCCATCTTGGGAAGAATGTCAGCTTTAAAACCAAGTAAGGATGGAAAGCAAAAATTGCAAAGATTTTTTTTTTTTCCTTTGAAAAATGAGGTTGCCAATGCTCTTCTGCTTTCAGAGGAAGGACTAAGATTTGGAATGGGGGAGATCTTTGGTATCAGGGACATGACTTTTGCCATTTCTGTGGAAATACAAATTAACTGGCCAAATTTTAGGCGTTGGAAAAATGTAGCTTCAAGGTTTTTTTTAAAATGTGCAGACGCTGAAGTGTAATTTTCTATCTAAACTCAGGGATATTCTTATTTATTTCTACTTTCTTTTGCCTGTCATCCTACATGAAACTGAGATCTCTGTAGTATTGTTTGTCTCATGTTAAAAAGTACCTATCAGGGTAATTATAGGACCTCTCTTTATGTCCTATAATAACAAATATCCTTTCCTTAAAACCAGCATCCTGCAATAAAATGGAATCTTCTTTCCAAAATAGGAAAGAAGCTACTATAGCTACGTCAGTTTCCTGAAGTAGGATATAAATCACTGTTTTCCATAGGGAATAGTAAATATTTAAGCAATCAAATTCAATCCTTTGAATCCAAATGGAAAATAATTTTCCATTATCTTATGTGATACTTGACCATGCTCACAAAGATTTTCCATTAAGCTTATTCACATAATTGATTAGATAAGTAACAAGTGCACTGGCAGATAAGCATTTTCTCTAGTTGGGCCAAGCATCTTAGGATATTGTGTTAGGTCCTTTAAGGTATTAGCCATCAGAATCAAAGATGCAATAAAGCCTGAAATAACTCAAGTTCTATTTGGAGAAAATAGCATTGTGGAGAAACCATTAAAAGATCAGGCCTTTCCTTAACCAAACTCAGGCAAACTTTGATAACCTAACTCAGAGTGAATGAAACTCTGGGAGGCACTCAGGATGGCATTCCCCACCTGAACCACAGCTTTGTCCACTCCAATTTGATCATGAAGGGTGCACTCAGGCAGACTGCAGATTTGGGGACTTCTGTCAGTCCATGTGTTAAATAACAACAAAATTTATTCTTACCCAACCCCTCAGTAATTCATATGCTGTAATTCCTAGCGACCACCAGTCTACCGGGTACGAGTATCCTGGACCTCCATCCATAAAGGCCTGGAACACTTCTGGAGCTAGAACAGTAAGTCACATCAAACAAAAATTAAGGTTAGGCTATGGAAAATTAATAAGGGTGCACTTGACTGGAATGAAATAAATTTTGAAGTGTTGCAGTTTCAGTGCCTGGAGTTGCTGGCAAACACTGGCCTGCATTGGTCAGAGTATTTCAACAGTCAGCCATGTTATGTTAACTTTTCTCTAGTCCATTTAGGTTTTATGTTAGCTGAATAAAAATAAGTAATAGGAGGGGAAATCCTGAACTGAAATGCAACTTGGAATATGTAGGGCAATGTAAACATTTTGTGAGACAAACATCTGCAGGCAAGGTGATTCTTTGTGATTGATGGAGGTGTTGAACGCGGTAAATCTCATCCTTGTTTTACATTTAGACAGAATTAATCAGACAGGTTTTAAAGGTATTCAAGATAGGCAAATGCTAATTAAATACAAATCCTGACACTGATTGTATTCTGTGAGAAACTCTGCCATGACTGAAAATAAAGACACTGTCATTAAAGCAATGCACTCCATAAAAACAGCGTTCCAGGGTGGGGGGGATCCTTTCAAAATAATAATCCGGTTGGCTAATTTCAGGAAGAAAAACACACTGGGTAATGTCACTGTAGTGTCTTCAGAAAGCCGTGTATAAATAAGAGAGGATATGAAATGAAAAGTCAGTCATGCTTTTCTAATTATCTCACAGCAGAATCTCAGTACACTTTGTACAAACAACACTTTCCTGGGGAGTTTCTAAACAACACTATCGCCAACCGTGACATCATGCTGGATTGCAATTACCATGTGAGCCTCTTCTGGCCATGCTGCTGACTCTAAAGTCCCGCACTGCCACCTCATTGCCATCACATCACTTTCTAAAGGGGCATATTGCGATGAATGTCACCTGGTCACACTTCTTCAGGCTGGCAGGTTGGGATTTGACTGTGTAAGGCACTTAAAGAAGCACCTTTAATTAAAGGAAAGGCATTCCCTTCAGAGGAGTTTTTGTAGTCCTTGATTATGGATGGCAGCCTAACAATTTACAGCTTCAGAACCGACTTCAAAAAGTCTTGAAGAGCCAAACCTGATAGAAGGGCTTTGGCATCCATGAATGATCTATAGCAAAATCTTAGAATCATACAATGGTTTAGATTGGAAGAGACCTCAAAGATCATCCAGTGCTAATGCGTAGAATAAAAAACAGTGAATGAATGAAAGTGATCCTATGGCCTTTGCTTAGCAAGACCATTTCTAAAGACATTTGATAGGAGAACTGCAGTCACATAAATATTTTTGCCAGAAAGCATGTTTGGAGAACAACTCAGCAGTGGCTCGTTGACATAGGCAAGCTTGTGATCCAGTATGGCATGAATCATCAGTGCCATAGAAGTCATCACCCTGAGTTAGCAATAGCTCACCTTCAGATAACATAGCACCACTTGGTGTGCTGTGTCTTCAGATGCACTTCAGATCTCGTTTGCATGCTGCTGAGGGTTTATTTAGGCACAGCTTGCAAGTGTGTGGTCTTTCACACAGATTGATGCTGAGGGTAGGCAGACTTCGTGTGTGACTTTAGTGGATCAATACATTTAAGCTGCACATCTAGCGCCAAAGCCCTGTTTTGAATATCACCACAGGCACCTTGCAGTGAGGGTTTTTTTTCCACCACATTTGTTACAGGTTTTACTCACTGCCTAGATGAGGTATAATATCTCACTACAGCAAATAGCCCTTGTGAACTTTTTTTTTTTTTTTTTTTTTTTTTTTTTTTTTTTTGCTAAGCTCTATAGATATAATTTTGGTTTCACTTTTGTTTTTATAGCTTTAACATTGTAATAATGTGACGGGTCACTGACTGATTTCTGTGAGGTAGAGGTGAAAATACTTTATTGATGTAACCTACAACACCGACAGAAGGCTGCAGCTGTTTTGCTAATACAGTGACTGAGTTACCCACTTCTATTTGCTCGGTCTAAAAGCTTCAAGGCCAGCTCATCACACATTAAGCAGAAAATGCTTTCTTTTGCCCACTGGCCCTGGTGCTTTGAAGCTCTGTCTTCTCACATTAAACTGATGACATCCTTAGACCAGAGAATTGGCAGTTAGGCTCCCTATTTTTATAGCAGATGCCCCCTTTCACTCTGCTTTAAGCAGTATTATTTGATCTGGACTGTCTTTGCATTATGTCAGCTGCAGCAAAGTGGTTCTTCAGCAGCCACTTGACAAGATGAGGGGGCACTGACTGAAGGTGCAACAGGATTTGGAGTCTCCTACATACAGTTGTTTTTTTGTTTTGTTTTTTTTTTCTCAAAAGGAAATCTCAGCCTTGCTAAAGCCAGGAGACCTTTTCCCAGTTCGGCAAGGTTGTTAAATACCAGTCTTACAATAAGCTTGCGTGTCTAAAAGCCTTTTTTAGCTGTGCAAACAAAGGCCTCCAGGCTATAGGGCAGACTTCTGGAGCTTGCCTGCTCATTCAGAAACATAACAGGATTTTACAGAAAGACAGCAGGTCCTCCAAGTGATGGGGTTCACCAAGCTCTGAAGAACTAGAGCTGTGAAATACAGAAAATAACATTGGGTTGAAGTGATGTGGGATTCACGAGCTTGAACTAAGAGAGAATATCAATGCAAGTGCAAGCAACACTGAATCCAGTTTTCATTATTTTTTCCCCTCATGTAAAAGAGAATTTTGTACAGAGGAGAAAATGTGTTTTAAAAGGGTTTCTAAAAATCTGCCGAGTATTCGTAGATACCACTTATCTCTGTAGCTAAAGTGCTCCAGATCACTGAAATGTAGGCTATTTTAATCTGGTGCTCAATGCTGAGTTTGAAAATGCTGTCCACAATAAAACAGTTCCAGGTCTCTCACTTGGGGCTGCTGGCACAGAGAATAGCTGTTATTAATTTTGATGTGGCATACTGGTTTAATCATAAAGATAATTCATCAGACTAAAGACTAAAGCATAAAGTGAAGACCTTAGAGTGGCTCTGATACCAATCCTAAACAGCACAATGTGGCATTTCTTCTCTGATGAACTGATTTAAGTTTCACTTCCTTAGCAAGAAGCTAATCAAAGCACTGCTGGTGCACCTGTCAGTCTCCTGGGTAGTGGTAGACAAGTGTTGATTAAGAAGCTTACAGAGCTATTACTGACATTGAAGCATTGCTGACTTCTATAGGCTGCTTTGAAACTTTGCAAAATAGGTGAGAAGGAAAGCGAAGCGAGATGAGCACACATTAGACTCTTCTTCAGGTGGCCTTTACTACATAGCTAAGTAATCAGGATATTTAAGCTATCATTTGCAAGTCAGTCTTGCAAGATCGATTAGCTGTAAGGAGCTAAATGCTGCCAGCAAGAGCTGGTCATTAATTCCTACAAAGTGGCCAGTGGCAATATTGTTAGTATGACAAACTGAAAATAAAATTAAAAACAAAGCCGTAGTGTTTTGGCTTCAGCATTTTCAAATCATCAAGTTCAGTTGGATGTGTCGAAAACACTTTTCTAGAGTGAAAATCCTGACATTAGTTATCTGGTTGGCTAGCTAGAGCTCTCAGTTGTCTATTTGCATCTCTACAGTGACCCTGCATGTCAGTCAGGGGAATCAGGCTTGGGGTGTACAGCAGGGGTTGCAAAGCAATGAACTATCATAGTCATTGCAGGAAAACATGCTCCAGTGGTACAGATTTTATAGTAATGATTGAGATTTCATGGATAAAGTAGATTGCAGTTTCATCAGCTGAGATTCAGCATGAAAACACATTGCCAGCTATAATCCTCATTTTAGTCCCTGATCTTGAAAAAAACCCATCATGTAGAAATGGAGATATATACATATATACAATGCAAAGGGTATAAGCAATATCTTGACTAGCACAGGATAAGATGATAAGAGCTCAGACCTTTGCAATTTTAAATCTGTGAATGGCTTGACGTATACAACAAATTCATAGCTTCACCTTGCTGAATTAGGCTCAACACCTGATGGATTGAGCTGAATAACAAATTAACTTGATTCCAAGAACCTTGGACTGACATTTCTGTGAAATATTAACTGTTTTCTCAGCGTTGTGATGAGAAATGTCAGTTGTCCCTTCTGGAAAGTGCTTTCAGAAGTTTAAAAAGTAAATTCAGAGGTCAGTTACTCTTCTAGGTCATGGCTCAAATAGAAGCCAGAAATCGAACTAGAGCGATGACAAACGACCTTCTATTTAGGGAAGAAGCAGGTTTAAAAGCAAAATGGAAGAAAACAACTTCCCTTTTCCTAAATATAAATGTGGACGTGGTAAACTATCAATTTACCTCCTAGTGTTTACTCTCTCGTGCTCAAATAGTCTAAATTATAACAAACAGCTTTCTGACTCAGAGCTTTCTGACTAGCCAACTGCTAACTTCTATTGTATAAGGCAAAGTGCTGCCTGGAGCTTGACCATGCTGGGCTGGCAATTTTCTAGTGTGAGGTCTAGACTTGTTACAGTAGTGTAACTGATTTTTGGACCATTATTCACATAATATACCTCAATAGTTTTAATGCTCACGTTTAATGCAGTTATTCAATCAAAGAAAATATTTTAGATAGCATTATCTGATCACAGATACCACATTTAGAATGCCTTATTATTTTAGCCATATGGCTATACAACCTCTTCTGCCCTTACTCAGACTGCTGGCCTCATAAAACCCTCTGCATTACTCAGCTACTGAACAGCACTCACTTCTTGCACTTGCTCAGAGAACCTGGTTCACTGGTTGAACATCTGGATCAACTTCGGAGATATTAAGAGCAAGGCTGAATAACACCTTTGAAAACCCAACTCCAAATTTGTCATTGCTATAATCGTATCTACCTCAGGAACAAATTTAGCCTTACCTTACCTGTAAGGCTGATTTCAGGACACCCACTAGTTTTCCTCTCACTCCAATAGGACTCTCACACAGTACTAATTAATAAATATGGATGATTCACACATTAGGAGTTCAGTGAACCTGTGTAAATACACACTCCTCTGGTAATCTCAGTTGGACAGCCATTCTACACGGTGAAAGCAACCTATGAGAGCAGCTGTGAAAATCTGAGATAACAAGCCTCTAGGATAGGGAGGGAGTAGCTGAAACTTTTCTTGTAATTCATGACCGATTTTGCTGGATTTGGATTTTTCTCAGTTATTATTTATACCAGAACATGTATTTTACTGGTTTGATTTAAAGTCAATCAGAAAGTCAAAAAATTATATGGATAACTTCAGCCTCTGCTGCAGAAAACCACAAAGCCTCTACCTAATCCTTCTTAAGCCTCCTACCAACAGGAACAAACAAACAAAACCCCAAACAAACCCTAACCCCCCACAAATTTATAACTTGCCAGTGGAAAGTTTTTGCATCACTCACAAGTAGTATACAGATGTATGGAAACTGATCATTCAAAAAGGAAAAGGTTCTGTGAGGAAAAAGTATTTGCTATAGGACTTTAATCCCTCTAATTTATGTCAGTGAGGAATAAACAAAAGGCCACATCTGTAATGCATCTGTCATGTGTTCTAGATATACTTTAGTATTTAACACTTTGTTTTGTAGCTGACCAATATGGGCAACCTGTTCCAGTGCTGTGTCACCCTTACGGGAAAGAAGTTTCTGCTCATGTTAAGGTGAAACCTTCTATGTTCAAGTTTGTCTCCATTGTTCCTTGTCTTATTACTGTGAACTACCAAAAAGAGATTGGCCCCCTCCACTTGATACCCACCCCTCAGATATTTATAGACACTGATCAGATCCTCTCTTAGCCTTCACCAGACTAAACAGCCTCAGGTCTCTCAGGCTCTTTTCATAAAGAGAGCCAGGTCTCAGAGGAAGGACACTTTGCAGAACTTGCCAGTACAGGATGACAGCCTGAAAATTCACGAGTTTCCAAAGGGCTCTTGCTCCAATAAAGCCTTTGATGAAACCCTCAATCAGAGGTGTGGCAGAAAGTATCAGCAGCGAATTCGTAATGATAAAAATCTAGCCTCGGTGACAGACAAGTTTCCTAAAGCAGCTAAGGCACACATCCTATTTCACAGCTGGAGCTACCTGAACAGTACGAGACACAACCCTCAAAGAACCTCCAATACGAAGCAGCTGATTCAGACTAGAATAAGACAGGTTGGAGATCATCCAGTCCAACCTACCACCCAGCCCTATCCAGTCAGCTAGACCATGGCACTAAGCTTTTTCTTGAACACCTCCAGGGATGGCAATTCCAGCACCTCCCTGGGCAGCCCATTCCAATGCCAATCACTCTCTCTGTGAAGAACTTCCTCCTAATATCCAGCCTATACCTTTTCTGGTGCAACTTGAGACTGTCCCATCATTCTGTTGCTGGTTGCCTGGGAGAAGAGACCAACCCCACCTGGCTGCAACCTTCCTTCAAGTAGTTCACTTAAGTATTTGAGGTCAATGGCCTCAAGAAGTAAAAGTGCAGAAGCAGCTGGAAGCAGTTTGTCTCTCCAGGCTGCTGACCTCATTCCTTTCAGATTCACTGTTGTCCATGGTTTTGTTGCCTATGTGTAGCAGGGATTTCACTTGTCTGAGTGAGTCAGCTAGGCAGGGGGAATGCAGAGAAATTAGCAGGGCTTCTGGAAAAGCATTCAGGTTCAGCTACACTCTGTGTAACCATTTAATAAGTAAGGAAATGGGCAGGGGAAATTTCAGGCTGAGAAAGACTTAGGGGCAACAGGGCTAATGTGAAGTGGGATTAAAAACAGTCTGCAGGAGCTGGCTCATAGCATGCTTAGCATGACAAGATAGGGATCTTAATCAGAACAGCCAGGGCAGTCTTATGACACAGCATCAATTCGCTGTGTTTTTCTCCTGGATACCAGTTTTATGCAGTTGTGCTGCATGGAATTAAGTCACTCCCTAGCAAACTCTCAGCCTGTTTCATTCAGATTTGAAATAGGAATAGAGGCTTTTGAGAGAACATTTTTCTGTCCGTTTCCTTAAATCTGCTGTAGGAAGAAGTGAGGAATCCTATAAACACCTCTACTAATGGAAAAGCAGGAGAATGCCTTCATATCTAATTAAACATAACACGATTCACATGAGTGTGAGCCTTTAAAAACCTCCAAAAGGGGGAAAAAAGCCTTCATCATCTCTCATACCTTCATCATCATGAAAACCAGCATAGCATAAGACATATCTTACACAAAACATTGAGTTTCCTTGGTTCTGGTGCTCAGGAAGTACCTTGCTTGGAAGGATTTTAACTCATTGCACTGATGTTAAAATATGGTTTAAATTCCTGTTGATGAAAATCTTACTACCAAGCATGAAGCCACCCTCCAATTCTTTTTTTCCTACTTCTCTTACTGTCTAAATGGCTTAGGGCATTATAGAATCATAGAATCAGTCAGGGTTGGAGTGACCACAAGGATCATCTAGTTCCAACCCCACTGCCATGGGCTGTGATACCTCACACTAGATCAGGCTGTCTAGAGCCTCATGCAGCCTGGCCTTAAACACCTCCAGGGATGTGGCTTCAACAACCACATGGAAAGTCTTTGATAGGAACAAAACCAGAAGTCATACAGACATTAACGCTCAGAAGTGGAAAAAAAAAAACTTTCTTAATTTTAGCATTGCAGCTGAAGAGTCTGTAGCATTTAACTTGATTCATAAAGTTAAAGGTGTAAACTAAAAGAGGAAAGGAATTGAAATCAGTGCACTTTGAAGAAAAAAGGAATTCTGAGAGGACCGAGTCATCTTTCATAAATTTAATCTCATAATCCCAAATCCCAAGTGGTACTTAGCACTTGCTAGAACATTTTTGTGACTCTTATAGTGAAAAGCTAGGGATTTTCTTCTTGTGAGAAAAGCCTGCCAGCAGAGACCACTGAGGAACTAAGAAGGTGGTGGTCTGCTGATGCTCCAAAGAATGCTAAGATTCCTGCTAACTCTCAGCGAGATATTTGAGGGTTACTCACACATATTTTTTACACAGCTGTTTTAACTAATCTTCATCAGCTGCCAGACGATCTCTTCATTATACACATTCAGATTATGACAGATGCTAACAGACCCCTAGGCAAGTACTCAACTCTTTTTCTGCTTTCATAATATGTATGGTTTTGAACATAAAACTGTGCAGCCACTTCAAGATTAAAAGCATAAAGCCATCAAAACAGTCATTTAATTGGCTACCAAATTAAACTCTCTTAGTCTGCAGTCATCGTTGCAATTAAATACAGAAATCTTCTAGTCTGAATCTTGAGCTCCTACAAAGTGGCTTCTCTACAAGGGTGGTTCTAATAATATGTGTAATAAGAATTTGTACATCTAATGACAATGGCTACTGGAAGATTCTAGGCAGCTATCTAAGCAGAATGTGTACGTTCCAAGAAATAAGCTTTTAATAGAAGTGCAAAACTACCCTATCAAAACTGTTGGTATCTCTTAGCATTTTGGTTGTCATGCACATAAAGGACATGCCTGTGAATGCAATCAGTTTCGTGTGTCAGTTGTACAGTTACTTGTGTGTGTTGGGAGGAGGTCAAGTTACCTGTGGACTAAAAAGGAAGGGGGAGGCGGGGGGGAGGAAAGTTGGTTTTTTTTTCCTGAGTTTTTGTGGTTTTGTGGTGTGGGCTTTTTCCATTAATAAACCCACCACATGTTGGCAAAAAATGCTCAAGCTAACTCTTTTCAAACTAAAGGTGTTACATAAACGAGGTTGCAGCATCTCTTTTCCCTCCCATTTCACCACAATGAACAGGGAGCCTGTGTGCAAGAAAAAAATACATGTCTGCCAGAGAAAATCTCTTGGAGACACACGTATCTTAGCATGGTTTCCAGAACACACATGTATTTCGTCTGAAGGTAGTCAGCTCAGACTATGTAGTTCCTTATACAGACAGAATCAAACCAGCACAAATAGAATAAATCACACCTGTTCGTACTCACGGAAGCTAGCTTTGGTGGGACAAATAACCTTCAGCAGGTGTCTTTTGCCCTTCAGCTTCAGGGGAAGTTTAAGTTTTTATCTTAGTTAAGATGCTGAACTTTTAGACACACGAGGACAGGCGAACTGAATTTTACCCTCCTAGCCTTCAATCCATCCATGCACTTAAAATACATGATTCAGACATATAAAATGCTCCTAAAAGCCCTCGGGCACTCAAATGGTTAATTACACACACAGAACTCTAAGCAGACACATTTTTTCACAGTTCAGCATAGCAAAGCAATTAAAGATGTGTTTGCATACTTTCAAGCTGGCATTATGTTTTCTCTCCTAGAGAGCACACATTTGCACCACGGTGGTGCAAATATAATCAGAAATTCTTGGCTCCATAGTAAGGGATTTGCAGAAAATTACATGGTTGAAACTCTTCTGAATTTGCTTCACAAAACCAAAGAGGATCTGACTATAAGCAGTGTAGAGATCCAGCTCCTGCCCACTTCTTCCATCTCTTATGTTTTCAATTGCTAACACATATAATGTAAAAAAAAAAAAAAAAAAGTGGATCACAATAATTCCATGCATTTGCAACTTAAAATCATTTATACATGCTATTAGGTTACCTTAATGCATGATTTTTCATAGTTTTTAAAATAGTCTTGAAAACTTACCCATATAGGGTTTTGTGCCAGCCATAGAAGAAGCTTTTTCTGAGCCTTTCACTATGGTTGCTATGTTAAAGTCAGTGATGTGAACATGTCCTGCAATTACATAAAGTGAAAACAGAAGTTAAAGCAACGCATCACAAAAACATTCTTCCACTTGTCTGATACTTAAGTGATGATGGAAAGATCTGTAACAATCCATGGGAACTTACTATTAAATGTTGCTTGTAACTGGAAAATTCATATTGGCAGCAAAGTGATGGAAGATTTTCTCAGAACAGTTGCATCCACTACCTGCTCACAGTGGTGGTCAGCCCTGACCCTTCTCTTGCCATCAACATTAAAGACAGAAACCATCTTCTTAGAGCAGTAACATAGAGAAGCAGCACATAAAGCCACATGTGAAATCTACCTCTCCTTATGTACAGCAAGATCCACTCCTCACATT
Source organism: Psilopogon haemacephalus (assembly GCA_013396835.1). Taxonomy (NCBI): domain Eukaryota; kingdom Metazoa; phylum Chordata; class Aves; order Piciformes; family Megalaimidae; genus Psilopogon; species Psilopogon haemacephalus. The sequence goes on from VWZI01010650.1 coordinate 1,674,448, forward strand.
CTGAAGTACTCATGACACATATCTGCTATCATATCCACTTCAGGTGATCATCATCCTCACCTTCTTTAGCCCTTGTTAGGGTGAAATGAGCCAAGAAGGAGAAAGAGTTTCTTTACAACACAATAGCTATACGATTAGATCCATGGTAGCAGCAGAGCATCTATGTAACAGCAACAGGTTCTAAATGGTCACTCATTTGACAGCAGTTGGAAAGATGAAAAATAAGTGACATAAGTCAACCCAGGATCTTGCTGCCTGACCAGCCAGACAGCTGATTTAAACAGGTAATTAGGCTAGATGGCCCAAACCTGTTGCCATTGCTTTTTCCCTGGAGTAGGTTAAATTGCTCCACCTCAGTGAAGCAATAGTTGTTAATCACGGCTTCTCTTGGGCAGATAAACTAAATAGAAATCCAGCCTAGAAATCTGCGGACTTTAAATTTACTAAGTGTGCTGTTAGGTTTTACATCTCTGCTGAAGGACTAGTTTTATCTTGTGAAGAAGTGATGCTGATATTATGCTCTCTGTGATTACATCTGGCAATGCCACTCTGGAGGACAGAGTACAGGGAAAGGTTCTCCCTACCCAGCTTAGCCCTACACTCAGATCAGGATAAGGCTTTAACAGGGAAAATTTGTAAATTAATACCTACAGCACTGTGTAGGGCTTTGAGAAGCTTTATGCATATGCTTTGTAAGTGCTACATGGCTTTAATGCTTCACTTTTCCATATGGCCTCTACCTGAAGTGATCAGAAAACTACCTTTATTTTGGCTACTATTTAATTTTCAAACAAATTAAAGCAAGTTCTGAGAGATGGCTGAAGCTGGCTGACTAGCATTCAGCAGATGAAAATGAACATGACTTCAAACCTCATTGAATTTCTCAGAACCTGAAACCGAAGGGGTGAACGTGAGGGCAGAGAGAAGAAACACCAGGCTGGTATTAATGCCATCAACTCAGCATGCATCAGAGCTGATGGGAAATCTCAGCACAGGAACAGTCTGCTGCAAAGTCAGACCTGTTTTGCCCTTAGAAGGTCAAACACTATGAATAATTCAAACGGCATCTCTCTGGGTTCACCTGTACAATGTACAGGAGCTTGAGCTGGTATCCATGTGAGCCTAGCATGACTTGCTAACCTGCCACTTATCCTCAGGGAGATGGTTAGAAACCTCTTTGCACTGCTGGAGGTGCGTTCCTCAAGGCTGTGCATTTCAAGAAGGTGTGCTCTTTAACTGCCACACAGGCACGTCCAAGTTTTACATGTATTTTCCAAGTGTGGATAGCTTCAGGTGGATGAATTATGCTGGGGGGATTTGTCTAGGTGATCAGTGTCAGAGGCTGGTTAATTCTGCTGTCCAAAGTCTGTCTGCAATTCTGGCTGTTGCACCACTTGTCTGCAGGTGTGCTATGAGAGAGCAGTGCTCTCCTGCTTTGCAGAGGAGGGGATATCCATTCCTGAATTTCCAAGCTGGCTACAGATAGTGTTTTTGCTGAACAGCTTATAGTCAGCAAAACACCTCATTTTGAAGTGTATCACCACTCTGGTATCGCTTCTTGTCTACAATATTTGAGCCCTCACAGGAAAGCACTCACAAGAGGCTCATTTTGTGCAGTAATTGACCTTGATGAGGGGCAAGGAGAGATAAAGGCAACCATACTTCAAAGGCTGTCAGTCAAAGATTTAACACACCCGTAGTGATTTCATGTTGTCTTTGACGTCTTTCATTCACCCAGGACTTCAAGAAAAGAGATTGCCATTTCATGCTTATTTACTGATGTTAGTGTGTAGAGAACATTATGGGTCTGAGACATTAGATTCCTGAAATTCCAGATGGTTTAGAACTCCCAACGTTTATTTAGCTTTGCTGGCTTCCATATTCCCAGGGCCAAACGCCAGCTGTTTGCAATGTTACCTCTTTACTCAGCTTTAACTTGTATACTTAGCAGCTCTGCAATAGATTTTGGAAGATAATGGCATTATTGTCCTCATTTCAAGTTTGGATTTTCTCAGAGATTTGCTGCCTTTGATTAATTTCTGAAGTGAACAAAGCACAAGGCTTTCCCAGAGTAGCAAACACACATCACTTTCTCCCACTTAGCCTTCCTCCTGTGTGGATTTCTGTTCTATTACAAGGTTACTGTGTTCTTTACTTGTATATTCTTATGTTCTTCCCATGAACAGTTGTGAAATGATTCGTGAGGTTTAGTAAAATGCTTCATAGAGAGAGGAAAAACTGATTTTAAAGAAGTTAACTTTTTTTTTTCTTTTTTTTTTTTTTCCCATAACATATCTTTTCTGTTTGACATAATCGAATTAGAACTGAAAATTCATAGCTGAATATGTAATCTACTCTTTTTGTGTGTGTGTGCATTATTTGAGTCAGGACTACGTGCAGAGCCATCAAAAGTTTGCAAACTTAGATGCAGATTTCCAAATGTAGATTTGGGAATGCAGTTTTAAGTGCCTACAGGAGAAATAATCTACTAGGAAAAGTTTCTTAGCCTTTCAGAATTTCTGAAAGAAAAATGCTTGGTATGCTTCTACGAGCAATGCCCATAAAAAGGGATTATGCTGAAAAAAAAACCCTACTAAAAAAAAGAAAAAATAAAAGCCCCAAATTATCAAGTGTCCTGGTGATCTTAATTCTCATTAAATTCCTAATTGTGGTCTTACAAATATCAGATCTATCTGTCTGTCTACAGACAAATATCTCTATCTCTTTTCCAATAGGAATAGAAATTACAAAATCTACAAGGGATACAGAGGGACTTAGCAAAGGAAGTTGATATTTAGGTAGGAATCCAACATCTGATGCTGGTTTACAAAGTATGACATGACCAAGCCACTGAGATCTCAAAAATTAGCAGTATCTAAGATAAAGCAGTCAATATTCACTTACCATGCTCATCCAGTAGTATGTTGTCAGGTTTGATATCCCTATAAAACAAGGCATAAATTTTATTTCATAGACAAAGCAAAGCTTCAATTTTAAGTTTTTTTCCTATTTGTGTATGAGGACCAACTGACTCAAGTCATTACAAACTCAATGAAAACCATATCATACAGGAAGGTAAATTATTCTCATCTACATGCAAGAGCATCAAAACCTCTTCTTCCCCTGATTTTGTGTGGGTGAAGTTGTGAGTTACAGGTGAACTGTAGAGTTTAAATATCTTTGCTTATATTAAAAACTCCTCTTTGGCTGATTCACCATAGAACATTGCATATAAAAATGTATAGAATTTCCTATCTAATCTCTTGATTCGTGAGACAGGTTTTGGAAGAGCTACTGTTAAGCTGGTACCAAATGTACTTACTCATAACAAATGGATCTCTGGTTTCTGATAAGCGCTTTTTGATAAAAGTTGGAATTGCAATTTCATGTTGAATAGTCTTGAAACTGATCCAGGACTTGAAAAATACAGCAACGACTTTCGATGGAAATAAGGATGTCACAGTTCTGTTGAATTAAGTGTTTGAAACTTTGTCTTCACAAAGGTTAACAAGCACAATCTGACTCCACACTTCTCATGTGGGTAAACAGATGGAGGGTCACACACCCAAGTACTTCAGGGCCTTTCTGCAGCTTCCTAAAATCAATGATACATTCAACACCACTCCAAACTGTTTTGCCCAGGTCAAGAAAATTAAAATTAAGAATTGGAAAAGTACAGTTATTAGTACCTTGCTGAGAATAGAACTGATTAAAAGGAGGAAGTCAACTTCATGAGCTACTGCCATGTGTATAACAATGCAGCACCCAGAGATTGCTCATTACAAGACTGTGCCTTTTCTATATTTTACTTCTAGGAAGATGAGATTAAACAATTTGAATATCTGCCATGATATTGCACCATTAAATAGACTATACATATTTTATTGCCACCAGAAAAGACATTGACAAATCCACTTGACAACTGTATAAATCATCAAAATATATTCTTCATGCAGTTGCATCTGTAACGTTCGGAAAGTTGAGTGGTAAAATTAGACCTGTGCTTATCTTTCTGTGACTAATCCAGGCAGTGGCTGATACTTGATACGAATGCACAGAGACCATAAAGCCTTTCCTGCCTAAGGGCTCTTCCCCACCATGGGCTCTGCTGACATTGCTCATTTTGCTCAGAGCCAGGGTTGTAGCTGGGGTCAGCTACAACAGGGTCTGTTGCCTTGCACAGAGCAGCCCAACCTCTCAGTCCCTGAAGCAAGTCGACAGGCTCATGGCCGTGCCTCAAATCTTGAAATAGGATGTTTTAAACTGTTTTTACAACAGGTAAAAATCATGGGTTAAATAAAGCCAGGAGGTGAACAAGCTTCTTGAGTAAGATGCTGCTGTCCTGGGATGACATGCCTGGAGACACATGTGATGCACAGATCCAAAGAGCAGGTGAGAAAGCAAAGTGCAGGGTTATGGTGAAGAACATGCCTTCCAGCAGTGCTCTATTATGTGTTTGTCCTCAGTTTACACCATGGCACTAAAAGCTCTCCTCTCCTGAGGCAGCTTGTTGAAAGCTCCAAAAGTGCAGTGGAAGGAGGTCACTGCTCTGCCCTTTTAGTGACTGCTGGCTGCTATGTACAGGGCAGGAGGGGTTCCACACAGTCAAGGAGAAGGTTTGTCAGGTCTAGGAGCATTGCAATTGAAATTACTGGATATATTCAGAATGAAGGGCTTCTGACATCTGTTAGGCAGAAGACAGCTATTTCCTTTAAATAAATACTGTAGTTGAATTTACTTAAATAGTAAAACCACTGTTTATGTAGGAAAGTGGATTTAAAAGTTAAAAACTCTTTAGTTAAGCAATTTAAATTCAAGCATGTTAAGCAAGCACAATTCTGTTTTGACTACACATCAGTTTTTGGGGAACATTTTTCCCGTTAGCAAGCATGTTCAACCAACAGGGTGTGAAATTCACTGCCATAACTTCAGGGTTTTCCTCTTATGCATATCCTTAGCTAAGAGAGTGAATTGAAACACTCATTTCACTATCTGAGTATCTCAGACCAGACCATAAGAGAAATTTGAGGACTTTTATGAAGAGAAAACCCATCCACAGTTTGGATTCAGAAGAACCCTGGGCTGGCCTCTAACCATTCACCACACAATGACCAGCAGAGATATGGCAGTGTCCTTGACACTGATTTCATAAGTGTGATTTTCTCAGTCTGTACCAGTGCTACTCCAGCTCTTTTTATACACAGAAATAAGAGTAGAGAAACCCTCAAATCTTTTCTCAATGACAGGATGACTGCATATGCCAGACAGAATGCCTTGAACTCCTTGGAAAGGCTTACAATGATTATAAAGGTCTGAGGTTCAACTATTTGTGGTTTTAATTGCCACTTCCATCAATGTTCCATTCTGGTCTTACCAAGTAGGGTGAAGCACATTTCCAAATTAAGTAGCAGAGATTTTGTGTGGTCTTCATCCTTGAAGGTTTTCAAGACCATACTGGATAAACCCTAAACAATCTGGTCTGGTCTGAGGGCTGATCCTCTTTTGGGCAGAATATTAGCCTAGAGGGCTCTGAAGGTCCCTTCCAGCCTGTATTAGTCTGTGAGTCTATGAAAAAAAATAATGTATCCAAATTCAAACTCCATCGTTCTTACTCCTCCTTTTGGCTACAAGGAAGTTCATGAAAGATTGAAGAGACCTGGGAAAGCACTGTGTGTGTGGAATTTAGTGAGTCTTTGGTAGAGCCTATTGCAGTTGGAAGCTAGTTAGAGTTTCCACATGTTAAATCCTGTCATGGGACTTGAGCACTTATGGAGAAAATAGCAGGAATAAATAGCCTCTCTTCAGAATGAAAGGAGGTTGAAACTGAAATGCTCTGCAGTTTAGCACTGGAGAGTTGTAACAATAGGACAAGGGAGAATGTTCTTAAGCTGAGGGAGAGTAGGTTTAGAGTGGGTCTTAGGAAGTAGTTCTTCAGTATGAGGGTGGTGAGACTCTGGAATAGGTTGCCTAGAAAGATTGTGGATATCTTCTCCCTTGGGGTGCTTAAGGCCAGGTTGGATGAGGCCTTGAGTAGCTGAGTTTAGTAGAGAGGTGTCCTTGTCCATAGTGGGGAGATTGGAGTAGATGACCTCTAAGGATTCTATGGCAGTATTTATTAGCTATGTGAGGAGGTAAAAGACTGAAAATTATTTCACCTAAAGAGGACTCTCATAAATTTCAATAAGAGTGAGCAAAAATGTTTCACGTGTACTGCTACAAATTAGCAACTAGGTCATGATAACTTTGGTTTCTATTGATATCTACTGAACTTGAAACATCAACCTTGAAAGGTGTGTGGTTGGTGAAGCCAGCTATAGATTGGCCAGTTTTCTCAAGGAAAAGCAGTAATGGCTGCCTTCATAACATCTGAAAGAAAGAAGCCAAAAAGAGCTGGGGAAAACTTAACCAAAAAAATTCCTTGAGAGTAAACAAAAAATAGATGAGGGTTGTTTAGATAACAGAAGAGATCTGCAAGATGCAATGTGACAGGCATAGCAAATAATAGATGGTGTCTAGATGGTCAACAGAACTTTTCTATTTGCTTTGGGAACAGAAAAACAAATTTCCTATTTCACAAAACCGAAGTGAACTAAACAAACAAGGTTTTATTTCTACAGCTGAAAAACTCAGGTTAATTACTACAAGGCGTAATTGTGTAAAATGCTTCCCAGGCTTAAACAAATATTTGGCTGTTGAGGTGAATAACAGGACTACCAGCTACAGTTCCTCCAGCTATAATTAATCTGATTGATTTAAGAAAGCATTTCTGCAGCAAGTACAGGTGCTGGCTTCCCTTCACCTTTTGGAAACCCATCAGTAATAATGCCAAATACAAGAGCTACGCTTTTACTCAAGACTAAGGCAATTGAAAAGGTAACACTGACCTTCGGTTACCATTTCCACTGGGGATAAAACCCATAACGTTTAAGAGCACAGTAGGTCAGATTAGTGAGTTTTTAACCTATAATCGTCTTCACAACATTGTTTGCCTTCTCTTTGTTTGAACAGTCCCAACAGTTATGACTGAAAGCAAGCATTAGTTGTATTCTTGGCTACAGAGCGTGCTAAGCAAAGGCTAGGAGTCAGCATTGCAAGTGTCAGTCTAGAAGAGAGCTGTTACCATTAAACAAGGCACAGTAAAAAACAACAATTCTGGATAACAACCTGAAGTCACGGAGGGGTAATTCCAATAACCTCAGTTTACTGAATACCTGATTCTACCAAATATTAAATTATCCTCAATTACTTGCTCATAATCCATTTATCTACCACAGAATATACCTGATCAGAGCCCTTTCTTTTTACCTTTTTTCTTTTTTTGGGGTTCAGTTAGTCACATCATTGTTTCACATTGAATCACAACATTGTGTATCCCAAATAATAATAAAATAGTGTGACAAGAGTAACTCTAGACAATTTTCATTAAGATTTATATTAGTTGTATAACCATCCTTAACAGCCATAAAAATGGCAATAAGTTGGGAGATAGAAGTTTAATTTGTGGATTATTGGAGTTTGTATGGGGCTTATCAATGTATCAGGACACTGAAGTCAACCATATCATACATTAAAAAGGGATTTATCCTGATTATGGAAAGAAATATGAATGGATTCTATTTTTCACAGATAAGGACCATATTTCCTGCCTAGTTGTCATTTAGATTCACAAATAATACACGTGCCCAAGGCATGCAGTTCATAGAGAGAGTGAGTGCACAGATAGTGAGGTTTTCTTATGGCAAATTGTTGTAACTTTGGAGGAAGAAAGTCAAAATATACTGGGCATTGTACATCCAGGAACTGAATTTTGTTCAGTTGCCTGCATGAGGCAGCACAGAAATGATGCACTCTCCAGGACTGAACTGCAGAGAGTACCTACCAACAGTGTTTGTTTGAGAAGTCTTGAAGCTTGAGAGAGTGCTTGCCTCAGTGAAGTCTGATGCACCCTCTCATCCTTTCATCAACATCTCTTCTCTCATCACTTTTTAGTTTTTTGTTCCTGACTACATCCTTCCTAGTTTCAAAAAATGCTCAATGATATTAGAACAAAAGCATTGTAAGTCAGAGGCTTTTTTACTGTTATTTCCTACCAGGTAGATGAGAATGAAAGACTTCTGACTGCTCCAGACCTCTGATTGCCAGTTCTTACACTTCTCACTTAGATCTCATCAGTAATTGCTGCCACTTACTGTCCTCTCATAAAGAGATTTTCAGAGCCATTTTTCCCTGACTTTAATGAGTGCTGTGCCATGCCACAACCCTGTAAATAACTGTAATTTTGAAATTTAAAGACCAGGAGAATTGGAAAGTAGTTGAGATGATGTATTAAATTAAGAGAGATCTGAAAAGAAGAAAACATCTTGCAGGTCTGACACCCAAGCTACCAGAACAGTTAGGTTCAGAAATGGGCTTGCATGCCTCACGGTGTCTGAGTAAAACAGGAATGATTGAAGTATTGGTTCTAATCTTCGCATATGTGAGCTTGGGCTAATTCACTGACAACCAGAAACAAGTTACACAGCTAATTCTTTGGTGCATGGCTTTTGCTGAGTTGAGCTCTTCATAGGAATAACTAAAAAGGAGTGCGCTGGTTCTAGCTATTTGTCTGTTGTGTTAGAAGAAAAATTCCAGCAGAGCTGAGATGCATTAATTCTACTTGAAAGGAAAATAAACTGCTATTTTAAGCCAGGGTGTCCATGCACACATTTATTTTCTGAGAAGCAAAGAGTATAGAGTAATTCATTCAATCAGCTGAGACATTTCCATCTGTACTTTCGGAGCCTGTTATACACAAAGGACTTACAATGTCAAAGGGCAGCACTTCCAGTGTCCTGTTCTAGTCTAAAATCTCAAAAAGACTAAAATATTTGTCTAAGTAAGTTCCATCTACTTGAACTTAGTCAGCTCCCTCTCCACCCAGGGGAAGAAAAAAAAAAGGCAACAAACAAAACAAACAGCCAAAGCCCTATGCAAAGAAACAACAAACACCAAAAACCCAAACTAAGCAAAAATCTGCATTTCAGACTCCAGATAAGGCATGGAGCCAAGTCTACAGGTTTGCAGTAATTTACCACATACAGTTTCAGAATCATCAACTTCCAGTGGAAGATTGTTTTTTTTTTTCAAAGAATTATATGTCTGTGGGTAGATAGACATCAGATGTCTTCAAAAAATTATTTCTTGCCTTCAAGAAAGGCTCAACCTAACAAAAATTCCAACTTCAGAGATAAACTGGTTTTAGCAGAGTAATTTAATAGTTTTAGGATATAGTAATGATACCTTCAAGTGTCACAGTATTCATTAAGATGACTTCTAAATCTAAGAAGGCTTCCACAGAATTCTGTGTGGGAAAAAAAGTGAGCAAATGTTACAGGGTTTGAAAGTCATTCTGTAAAACTGAAACATCTTTGGCGAGATTCTATAGGTACAGTCCTGAATAAGAGATTTATCACCCATCAGAAATATGTGATGTTGTTATTAAACAACCTGTGATGTATTATTCATGCAACTGAGGTACTGAACAAGTCAGTAGGTATTGAAAACAACGGCAATGATTTGATTAAACCAAACCAAACCAAACCAAACCAAAGCACCACAGCAACACAGAACGAAACAACCGAACCAAACACCCAAAGAAACCAAACAAAAAATCCCCCCCCCCAAAAAAAACCCAACCCAAAAACAAGCACACAAAACTGGAAGGAAAAAAAAAAAACCAAAACCCCACAAACACAACCCAGCCAAAGAAAAAATATCAAAACTTTTAATTTGGTCTTCCTATTTAAAATCTCTTGTTCAAAGTCTTGTTTTCTCTGCAGTTCCCACTCCCGGGGCTTTAACGAAGGGAAAGGGGAAAAAAAAAATCCACAACTACTTGGAACTAATTATGTGGTAGCATGCATTCATATGATGCTAATCAGAATCCTATCATCCAGGCCATTATCACACCACACTTCCTTCTGTGTGGCAACAAGAGTATTTCCTAGTATGAATGCAAGAATTAACTGCTATAGAATCCTTGACAAGTGAAAAAGCTCTCACTAATTAAGGTCTCTGAAGATCCCACTTCTTGCTACCTACCTCTAAAGAGCAGACACCTGGCTCAAGACTTGGGGTTGTAGCCCCTAGCTATATAGAAACAAGCAGCTGTGACGCCAAGCCTTATGGTGCCCGTGGTTCTTTTTTTAAGTTTAGAACTATTTTTTTACCAGGTGCCTGTGAAGATCTCCGGATTTTCTCACCACTTGTGCTAGCCAATTTTATATAGCTCCGAAAATAAAGCTGCCAAAGGAGCCACCGAAAACATATTTGTTTACAAACACCTCGGCTAGAACAAGCTTGTTATTTTCCAATTACATCTCCATTTATAAAAGGCAATTACAAGCCCGCTTCAATTCCCTCCTCGTAACGATAGGTGGCAGTAGCAATACCTACATCTGCCTGGGCTGCCAGTGGCCATCGGAAACACTTTGTCACCTTCAGCTTAGAGAAATGCTGGTGGTAGACACTGTGCTTCCAGGCTGAAGAAAACCACCTTATTAAAACCAGGAATCCTATACTAAACCTTTCACATTTCTGGGTGTGTATATATAGCCAGGTAATAGTCTTCCGTGGCCAGGTTCAGCTCCTGAATGGGTGGCAAAGTAAAATGGAAATATTAAAGGCAGAATGTTTCTTTATGTTGTCGTTGCTGAAGATCAAATATAACTGTATCACAGAGGTAATAAATTCTTGTGATAGGAAGAAAAATAAGTGAAGATTCTCATGTGCTGTAAAGGCTAGAATGACTTCTTCAAAGGACAGCATCAACCTGCAATTTGCCTTCTCTATTGTATAGAGTCTCAAAGGCTGGGATTGAAAGTACCACTGCAGCTGGATAAACTGAGCTTTTACATAATAAAGCTGAGAAGATGTTATTCAGGATTCCTTTCCTGGACACAGTGACTCTTTTCCAAGTGAACATTAACCAGCACAAGTGACTTGCAGGCAATCCAGTGGTTAGTTTTCATACTGCCTGAAGGACTTAATGACAAAGGTGCCTCTTCCCTTGCTAGAATAACTTCCTAGAGCTAACACTGATATGATTACAGCCATTGCCCTTTTGGTAGCTCTAAGGGGAACTCAAACAACTGTCAGCACTGTGGTGACACCAAACCATCAACATGTTGCAAATAAAAGAATCTTTTTGGACAAATGCCAAGTGCAGAATCACCATGTAGCAGTAATTTGTTATCTCACAGCTGATGACTCTAATCTTTTCTGAGTTGTAGATGAGACATTCTGTGTGTACAAGGGTCATGCCCCTATGTCTGAATCAGCTTTCAAGAGCAGGTGACATCTCTGATAACCACTTGAAGTGCACGACTCATTAGATGCTAACTGGGTTGTGACATTTATAAAGAATTATCTGGTCAAGCAGGAAGGCAAACCCAATGCAATGGTGATCCTCCTTCTCCTCAGAGGTACCTTGTGAGAGCTTTTTCCTAGTGATGAGGAGAACATGCTCAGTGTGGACTCTGCCAGCAATTGCACAAGTATCAGTCTCCTTCCAGTAAAAGACAAATCCTTTTCCAACTTCCACAGGCAGAAATCCACGTGTGAAACGGAAGAGGAGAAGAAATTGGTGACATTTGTCCTCCGCCTAAAGATAAATCGGGAGAACAGTGCCACTGCTAACCAGGCTTAGCTTTAGCCCTGGCAAAAAGCTAGCACCTGTAGCGTGGTGTTTTGCAAGGGCTGAAATTCATACAGCTTTTCCTTTGGTTTTCACAGCATGAAATACAGAGCAGACCCGTTCAGATGTATCACATCTCCAAGAGTTTGCTCAGCTTATCAGACAAACTCAAAAAGGAAACATACAGAATTTCAAATGTGCATCTGGACTCAAAAAGATCATCTAGTCCAATCCCCCTGCAGTAAGAAGGCACATCTTTAATTAGATCAGGTTGCTCAGAAACCCATCAAGCCTGGCCTTGATTATCTCCAGAATCACATAGTGCTAGGGGTTGGAGGGGGCCTCTGGAGATCATCTAATCCAAGCCCCCTTCTTACAGGAGGTTCACCAAGATCAAGTTGCACAAGATCACATCCAGACAGCTTTTGAGTAACTCCAGGGAAGATTGTACAACTTTTCTGGGTAGCCTGTTCCAACTCTCGGTCAATTGAACTTTGATATCTTGCCCTTCTGGGTGGTTTTACAGATTTAATATATGAAATCATGAGCTGCAGTAGAGTAGGCTGGGGGATGCAGAGTCTCTGCTTGAAAATAAATTCACATTTTGTAAATGATTAAAAAGCTTGACCTGCTGCTACCTGAAATGTCAGTAGACGCTGGCAGGTCTCCTTGTGAAATCCAAGAGCAGATGGATGAATTCTTTGAAATTGAGAGGCAAATACATGATTTTGTGCTGCATTTGCTCCCTCCAACCAATCTTTCATGTTTTGAACAGAACTCTCATAACACTTTCTTACCTCCAGCCTCATCTATCCTGGAAAAGAATATAAGAAATTATTTCTAAGAATAAATTGGGATAACTAAGAAGGAACATTCATGAAGAAAATCTCAGAGCAATAAATGTGTGTATTCCTGGAAATGGCTGTTGAAGACAGATGAGGTTTGAGAGGGTACATCTGACCCGTATCACAACTCATATTCCAGTAGACCACCTCTTTAAGAAGTCTCCCTATTCTAAGAAATGTCAACAATATGCTTCTCAGAATCAGAACCAAGTATTCCAACTCCTGTTGACAAAACTGGTTAAGGAATAAAAGATTTGCAGTATTATTTGAGGTCACAGATTGCAGCAGCAATGTCGTGGTTAAGATATTGGGCAAGAACACAGCAGCAACAGTGAAGGTGTTTTTGAACCAGGGTCTGTGCAGAGAAACTGCTGTTAGAGTAACCACTTGCACTGAAATTATTGTGAGGATTATTCTTGTTACTTATTCAACTGAAAACGGAGATGGGATTCAGCTCACAGACTGAGATGTTTTTATTAGGTTCTGTTGAGAATTAGCTGTCTGCTTTCCTATTTATAGCTGAGGGATGTATAAACAACATGGACATTTGAGCATGGAGAGCAATTCAGGTGACACTAAATGTCTATTTTTAGAGAAGCTGAATAGCTTTTTAGATTGTCATCTGTGTTGACTAGGTATCTGCTTGCTTTGACAGCCAGCTGAAAAAAAATACAGACTCCTGCACTTAGATCTTGGTGAACTGTGGAATAAATCCTTACCAACATAAGAAACATTTGGATGCTGTGAGGAATCCTGAATACAACTGGGCATGTGCTGGAGTCAAATGACTGTGATGTGTTATCACACAAGTGCAGGCAGGTATTTAAGCCTCTTGCAGGAGTCACGCTTCTGGCTCTGATTGGCTTGTTTGACGTCACTTCACCCCATGAAGAATGTGATCCTCCCTACGTGATAAATTGTGCTGTAGTTCAAGCAGCTGGCACGCCTAAGGATTTTTTTAAGTTGGTGCCATCAAATAAAACATCCTCCTTGTCTGTGGCATGAAAGCCTCTAGGGTTGTGCATGGACTGTTAGCTGGCTGAAGTTAAGAGGGGGATGTCTGAGGGAGGATCTCAGGGGTTCCTTACTTCCCTCCAGACAAGAGGCCATCACAAACCCAGCTGTATGTGGCATCCAGGAACCCTGGCACTGCCACACAGAGGTGCATTTGTACAACTGGAGCCATGTTTCATCCCAGGGACGTAAAGTCTTGTCTGGTATAATGAAACTGATGACCAAGTATTAAGAGGGAAGACAGACAATGACTGAGTAGCATCATTTTTCCTATTAGCTAAAGTTACAGTGGTTTTAAAGAATCACAGGGGGATGGAAGGTCATCTAATCCAACCCCCCTGCCAGAGCAGGATCACCTAGAGCAGGTCACATAGGAATGCATCCAGATGGGTTTTGAAAGTCTCCAGAGAAGGAGACTCCATGACCTGTCTGGGGACTTTGTCACCCTCACAGTGAAAGTTTTCCCTTGTGATGATGTGGAACCTCTGCTCCAGCTTGCACCTGCTGCTCCTTGCTGCTGTCCTGTCATTGGACATCAGTGAGAAGAGCCTGGCTCCACTCTCCTGACACTATATTCAAAAATCTAGACAAGCAAGTCTTAATAATTCAATTTCTCCATTTTAGACCTCATAATGCTATTCTTTTTCAAGACTTCATCTTGCATCAAGGAAACATTAAACAATAACGACAGCATGAAAAACAGTTGGCTGGAAATGGATATCCTTGCCTATAAGCTCATAATTCTTATTTTCAGCAGTAGAAGTACCCTGGAACTCAGAGAAATGAAGTGGCACATCAGTTCTCTTTTCATATCTGCTTGCATTGGGTCAAGGATTGGATTAGATGATCTTTGAGGTCTCTTCCAACTAGATATATATCTACTATGACTTACTCTATTCCATATTCTGTCTGTATAGTGTTACTATGGCTGAGCAGATGTGCAGAGAGAAGAGGAGGTACCATCAGGGGGAAATTCTGCAGCATCTCAGATTAAGAGGCAAGCTGCGAGTCTCTCTAGCTTCCAAAGGCAGAACTCTAGATAAATAATACAATTAATTAGCCAAAAAAGAGACAAGAAGTGCAACACTGTGGCAATAGCTTTTCCACTCTTAAGTCTTCCAAAGTGACTACACTAGTAATTGTTACAGTAAGTCAATTACTGTTTATTGTCTTGCATTCAGAACATGTCTCTGACACTCATTGAGTGGAATTATTGATCTATGTTTTTAAAAGAGGACTATATCTTAATCTTTATAGCAATTTGGGAGACCAGTATAGCAAGTGCCAGGCTACATTTCCCTGCATTAGTACCATTTCTAGGGATGCACAGAGAAATAAACTTTTATGCCAGTGCATTTATCCCTATCTGCAGAACACAAAGCAAGGTCTTGCACGGCTGGTGAGCAAAGCTGTTTGATGACAACAATGACCAAGAGAGATGTACTCAAAGCCACTCAGCCTTCAGTAAACCTTGCCCCTTTGACCCAGAATTCATATACTGACATTGATCTCCTATTTTCTCTGTTCCTGCACCTCCCACTCTTGTATTCTCTGCTCTTTCCAGTCACTCCTGATTTTGACTCACAGGAACTGCTCCTTCCCTTGCCCAAATCCCACTCTCATGCACTCCCTTATCTCTTCTTCAACCCTCCTAGTGCCCATCAGGCATCTTTTCCATACTTTACACTGGAATATTTTCTTCTTGGTAGCCTCAGGTCTATCTTAACCCTAATTTATAGTTCTTGCTGCTTGCTCTCCAAAGATCAGCTGCTTAGCTGTCTGGAAAATCAACCACTTTCACTGAAGGTCCAAAGTGTCAGACATTCAGAGTTCAGTGTAAGACTGTCCAATGAGTTTGTTTTGCTGGCACCGTTTCAAAATTGGTACCTTCTCTTCTGTTATTTTTCTTGTAGTGGTTTGGTTGTTTTTTTTTTTAATCATGTATGAAATCTTTTATCACACATCATTTGAAGCTGAGTGATAACAACTACAAAGAAAGATGAGTTGTTAAGCAGTGTTGGTTTGTAGTAAAAGCTGATGAAGCTGAAGGACCAAATAAAGCCAGACAAAAATACAATTTGCCCTCAAAATGCTTACAATCCAACTAAATCTGACAAAAAATGAGACATCTATGCATAGAAAGAAAGCCTACAATTTTATCATAGGAAACTCTATCTTCTGAAGCACCTGTGCTAATAATTACATCCCCAAACATAAAACAAAAACCCAAAACTAAGCAAACAAAAATAACCCCAAAAAAACACCCAAAAGTGTGAAATATGCAATAAGAAGATCACTGAAATGAACTGTGAAACTATAATATGATTAGTCACAGTGAAAGGGGGTGGGGGAAAAAGAGAAGCTCCAGCCCTGGGTTGTTTTTTGCATTAGATAAGAAACCAACTCCTCTGCATTTAGAACAGTGCCAGTTTCCTGTGTAGAAAAGAGATGAACAGATAAATGTCTGAATCAAGACTGGAGAGAAGTCATTTCTCATTCTTATTAGTCTGACCATAAAAGTAATTTTGATCAGCAGTGTAAGGAATGACCAAATTCAGCAGAGTCTAATTTAATAAAGTTTGGTTCATTGAAAGTGTACTGCCTAACCAAGTGGTGTTCCCATCTTGCAAGGTCCCAGTTTGGCACGATAATTTAAGGTCTTTCCCTGCTGACAGCAGTTCTGCACCTGCAAGGGCACCTTGTTCGCTGAACTGCAGGCTTGGCTTCTCTCCTCTGCTGCAAGAAACTGCACTTATCACCTCTGGGTCAGTAGGAATTTCCCCTGGGATGAACGTAAGCTGTGTGCACATGTTGGGCTGAGCAGAGGCTCATCAGGAGGACTGTCTGTCATAGAGAATCAAAGCTTTGAGCTGCTCTGCTTTCTCCTCTCTAAAGCCTGTCCAGGGGGCTGGGACAGAAGTTCATAGAGAATATAGAAACGTTTGAAAATAACCTAGAGAGAACGCCCTGAGGAGCTCCCCACAAAAGGGATATAGAGAACAAATGGAAGAGAAAAAATAATTCAAAAGGCAATTCAGCAGAACAAATCTCATGGCAATCTGTATCTTAATTATAGTCCCTGCCCACCAAATGATTTGTTTTGAAAGATGTAGCTCTGTCAGAAGATCAGCCTTACAACTCCCACTCTGTTTCATCCTTTCCTATGTCTGCTAAGTCAAAAATTGTACAAAGCAGACCACATCTCACCTGAATTATCAAAGGTGTAGTGAAAGCTGCTGAATGCACTTCCAAGGGAAGGAATAAAAAAAAAAAAAAAGAAGAGTTGCAATTGTAATATCCTTTAACAAAATTGTCTTCTACCACACCGCACAACAGATGAGAGGATCAATTTCTGAGATGCAGAAGTCTATTACACTCGTGATGAAATATTGTAAATGTGCACTTTTGGCCTTAAGTCTTTGTTATTTTGTCATATATTAAAACAGAGCTTACACTGCAAGGAAATCTCCAAGGGAATGGCAGAATACTCAATGTATGCATGGCTCATCCAAGCTAAAAAAAATGTTGCAACCATTAAAGCAGGGGAGGAAAAGCAATTGTCCAGGTGCTGCTATTGGTTTATACTTTGCTTAGCCTGAAGTTTACAGTCTTCTTCCCATATTCCCTGCATCCATCTATGTACTTTAATCAAAGATTTTAAATTTCTTTGCGGAACTACAAACCAAAAAACCTAACTCAAGCATATTGAATGCAAATCTGTAACATCAGTGGAGAGAATAGGCCATGCTGTTGTGAAACTTCCAAGAAGCAAATGGATCAGAATACTTTTAACATAACTAACACCAAAACTTGAGGAAAATGGATCACTACTGTTAAGGGGAGATTGGTTCTTGTTCTCTCCCTTATTAAGACTTCACTGCTTTACTAATTTGATCTTGCTGGTGAGAGGAGCTTTCGTTCAGCCTCTCCTCTCTCAGCTGGTACAGGGTGGTTGGGGCAGCAGCAGCATCCTGAGTGAAAGGTTGAGGTTTACAAAACCAGGGTAAATCAGGCTGTGCCATATGAGGCAGGCAATTAATACTATGGATATTGCTATGCCTCCCTAGAAGGAGTGCCTAATCATTGTAATTATTTATTCAACATTAAGTGCAGTTAATAATAGTCTTGATTAATATATTTAGGATTACAATAACAACATGCTATTAATACCATGATCTTTGCTAGTATACAGAAGTTGGGAGCAGATGCCAGAAGTAAAATCACTTGAAGCTTTAAAGCAACACCCAAAATTTGTAAGGGATTTCTGTGAGAGAAAGATAGCTCTGACAAAACTCCCACCACACTGACCACAAAGAAACTAGTAATATACTAAAGCAGAAAACTACCATAAAACAGATCAGATTTGTGGATGGAGACCTGAGAGTCTCAAATATGAAGATCTTCTTTAGTTCTGTCAGCATCTTCTGCTTCAGTGCCTGAATCTGAAAATGATGCATGATCAAAATTTTAATACCAAGGAGTGGGGGAAGGAGGGAAACAATTTAATTTCATTACTTATCAATAGAGTACTAAACTGTAGAGATGAGGGATGTCTAGTATTTTAATACATATCATGTGCCCTGAATACTATTTGTATTAGACTCTTCTTCCTAGAAGGTAAGTTAACATAAAGAGATTATTAAAGAAAGCCAGAAGAGGAGGAAAGTCATTTACAAGTGACAGGTGATGGCAGCTGATTTAGGAAGAAGTGTACTCTGCAGGAACTACAGGAAATTTGTAGGAAAGGCATTAAAATCCCAGATCAAACAGGTTAAGAAAGCCCTCTAGAAGACAGATGTAGATGGAAAAAACAAAGCCGTCAGTATATTCTCTGACACAGAGGGTGGAAAGTGGGAAATGCAGGGCATGGAACTGGCAAACTGGTGTGTAGTATCTACATGGGCTTTATACATGTCCTTCGAGTACAATGCACAGAAAAAATGTGCTGAGGCCAGGCATCAGTGAACTTGTTGGCACCTCCAGGATGCTGGCTCTCAGATTCACTGGAGGAGCAAGCTGTATGGCAAGGTAGCTTTTTGTTGCCCGTTTTCAATAAGATTTTTACCTCCTGAAGTGGCAGAGACAGTGAATTTGCCTGGGTCCCAGTTTCTCCACACTGTCTCCTATTCCTGTGTACTTAGTTGTGAGCAGCTGATTCACTCTACGGAAATGCTTTATCTTGCTCCAGGAAAGCTGTAATTTTTAGTACTGAGGAGTATGGACCTATAGCCAGGAGGAAACTATCTGAAAGGTATCAACCCACAACACCCTAGTGATATTTTGATATTAGAGTTTAAGAGAAACCAAGTTTTTCCTTGTTTTACTTTGTTGGTTGCCATTAAATGACAGTGAGGAGAAGGAAGATTCAGGGAAACCTTGAAATCACTGTGTAAAAGTTACAATTAGGATAAAATTATTTGATATTCTTTCTTATAAAGAAATTCTTCTTATAGAAGAATTAGTAAAACACAATATTTTCTTCTAGATGCATGTTATAGACTCCTCTAGATCATATCTGCACTTGTCTGAGTGCCTGGCTTTAAACAGAGAAGCAAGCAATAAGAAAACCAACTACATCAAGAGAACTTATTTTTTTTTTTAGTGAAGGACAGCTGTTCTCTAAGACTGTTTACAGCAGAAACTAACACTTAGGACAGGCTTAATTTGTCCACTAGAAGTTTGTCACATAAAGCAAGACATTTGGCCAAGCTCAGCCTATAGTTCAGATTTTTCCAGTTCTAAAGCTGAGCAGAAACCTAAATTTTAAATGATGCAGGGCTTGTGGAATGAGTTTTCTTTGGCTAAGCAAAATATTTAATGTAAACACATTCTTACAACTTCACAAAGATAAGGAGGAGGATGGAAGGCAGATGCAGGGGGCAACTTCATCTACTCACTTGAAAACTGAGGAGCCAAGGAGCTGACTGCAACAAGGATCCATCAGCAGTGGGGTATGGAAGAAGTGCGTGTGTTACCTTCCAGTATTTCACTTGAGTGGTGGAGGGAGAGTGCAGTATTCCCACAACAAAAAATCATATCAGTGCCAGTGGCAGGACTGGAGCACCTGGTAGGACATCACACACCTCAGAGTGTTCCCTGTGCCTGTTCCCCAGCACAGGCAGTTTCACTTCATTGCTAATCCAGTCTCCAGATAGCAAAACCTCAACATGTTTACAAACCAGCTTCATTTGTTTGCAGGATGTCAGCTGGTATATCAAATAACCATTTCTTTTACTGTTGCCAAACAGAAATAAAATTAATTTGCCCTTGTAGGTAGAGACCTCTGTTCAGAAGTTCGAAGGCTTGTTCTTTGCATATCATATCTTGTGATAGCTAATTTTTTTTTTTTGAGGGTGCAGCTGAAATTTTATACCTTTTGTGCCTAGAACTTGTGAATCATTTTGGTTTTGATCAGTGCTGGTTCATAAGCATTCATTAGATTTTCTGTGCTTTGTGGTTTGCATAATGTTTCTTTTTTGGCTGATTTTGATGTATTTTCTAATTTTCTTCTCTTACGTAACTCACTGCTCAGTTCCTGCAATTTGTCCTTGAAAATGATGTAGACTTGCATTTATCTAAAGAACACAATGCAAGGACAGGGCAGAGACATGGGATGACAAATTAGGAAAATTCAGTGGACAGGCCTCTTGACCTGTCATGATCTTTGGCAGTACTTATGAATAGTAGTTGTATTATGGTTATTTCCCTCCCCCCATTTCATCTGGTTCAGACTACTAATTATCTTCTTCACCTGCACATGCCTACCAGCAAGAATAAAGACTACAAGTGTGAGCTGAAATCTGTAAGGAACTGTGTCCTTTTCACATGCCCTGCTAAATCTCAGGTTGGCACTATTCTGCCTGTGACACCTGTGAAAAACAACAAAGGGCAAATTATCCATTTTCAAGTAATTTCCAAACCTGTTTACTGCTTACATACTAAATGGATGGCGTTCTGAAGGGAACATTTTAAATTAGAACTTGTTATTTGGTGTACAGTGTCACAACTGAGACTGGGGAGGTCTATTTTTAAGACAATCTGATCATTTAGACATATTATCTTATTTCACCAGGCTGCTGAACACTTTGAAAGGCTCAATGGTAATGAACAAAGAGGCTTCTCCTACACCACAGCCCAGCCTAGCAGTGCTGAACAAAGGGTACATCTTGTCTAGCTGGTAGCAGCAAGACACTTTTCTCTGCACTGAGACACCTTCACTCTGAGTGGATCAGCTGGCAGAAGAAAATGCAATGCTCAGTTTGTCACTATTTTCCATTGACTTTTGCCCACACTACACTGCTGAGTAGCAGCTCAGCTGGAATAACTCTCCATTGGAAGCAGAACTTGCACGAATAGGAAAAAAAAAAGAGTACTGATCAGAGGAGGCACACAGCACAGACCCATCTATCCAGACCCATTCCAGTCATATTGTGCTTCAACCAAAAATGTACATCTATGATTATAGATGTATGCATACACACACAAATGGTTTTTGCAATAAAAAAAGCCCATTGAAATTAAAAATCCCTGGGCATGCAGATCAAACAACTAGACCAGTATTCTAAAATTGTGCTGGAAGGTTACTGCAATTTCCTTTCCAGGCATCTGCCACATTCAGCCTCCTTTCTGAACAGATGAAAACTGATGGAGCCAAACCATGATGAAAAGTTGTAAGGGCAATGCAGTTAACACTTGCCCCTTTAGAAAGGGAAAATGTGATTTGATCAGCAGGAGCATGCGACTTGGGCAGCAGCTGCAGCACCACAGGGCCAGCACTGCTCTGAGCCAGGGCTCTAGCTGCAAAAGCAGCCTGGGAGAGACAACACTGGAGCTACTGCTGGAAGAACTAACTAAAAGTGGGCAGCCCACTTTGGTTAGGCAGCAGGTGGGTTTATTGAAATGTGTAAACAGCAACAGTGGTGAAAGGAGGAGGTTGAGTTACTCATGGTTGAAGCCTTTGATGGGAAAACTTTTGTCCAATCCATTATTCACTGGCCTTACACAAGCAGTGCTGGAAAGAATGAATTAAGTCATACTGTCTTGAAAAGGCAGAATGACAGATTTGATCCATCATTTGAGGATGAACGAGGCCATGTGAATTGTCAGAAGCCTTTCTGTGTCTTTAAAAAACACCACTCATCCAGCTTCCACAGAATTCATTTGAGAAATATGGATAAAACATTATCACATCAAGGCTGTAAGGAAATAAGGTTTTGTGTTGTGGACATCACCTGCTGTTACAAATGATGCAAAATTAATGATCAACATTAATTTTGATATCCAGGCGAAGATTGCTAATAACTAGGAAAATTGTTTAGTAACATTAAATCTAGCCAGAAAACTTATTTACAGTGTTCAAAACGCAGGGTATGGATACTTATAAACATAGGGAACAAGCAAAACTAGAACACTTTGAGAAATAAGTGGCAAATGCAAACATTAAAAGTAGAAAGAGGTTCTCAGTTTCAAAATACACCTGTTGCCCACCAGGGTACTCAAGAGGCTCCTTTCTGCGACTAAGGCAGAAAGGCACAACAGAATTTAGTTGCAGAGGCTTTGAAATATTTACTTACAAAATAGTATCAGACGGTACCAAAAGCTCAAAGGGAATTCTATCAGTATCTTGAGGGTCAGTGCAGGCAGAGCATGTGGCAGTGAAAGCCAAAAATCGTGTGGCAGAAGCATATTTATTGATTGCTTGAATGTAAATGGCTGCTGTAGCCACACAAACTCACCCATCAGAATGGCACTTTGCCAAGCCTGAAAATATTAGGTGAAGTCAGGATCTTACTTTCCCTTTTTTGGGAGGAACAAGTCTGGGCAAGTCTTGGCCCTTCAAAGTGGGTGTCTCCAAGCCTTTTATCCTCTCCCTGCACTCTGTTTCCTCCCCACCCCACTCCCAGCAGAGGGAAGGGGCCATGAGGTCATGCCTGGGCAAGCTAGGACATGTATCTTCCATGACACCTGTGACCAACAATTAAGAGATATCTCAATATTAAGTTAGTTGTTGTGTAAGTAAAGTGACAAATTGGCCCAGAAAAGTCTTCAAATCATAGCTTGAAACTTGTAGCTTTTCTTTTCCAAGCTTTCATAATTCTGGCTGAGCAGCTGTGTAAATACAACCATTTACAACAGAGCTGTGAGACACGCAGTGCATCATTCATTATTGGGCCATAACAAATAAATCCATTATTGCAGGGTTGTGCATGACAAATATGGATTTTATATACATGGACGTGATTAATAAAAATGACACATTTCATAAACACACCAGAGCAATGGTGGGGTTTACACTATTTATAGTTAAAATTATCCCTGCAGAAACAATATTTCTGCTGCTGAAATGATTGCCACATTCAAAGCACACAATGCTAACCACATGAGCAAACACAGAGGCATTGCAAGGCATCTCCAAGGGGAACTGGCACGGCACTGATCTGGACACTTCTACATCCATTCATACATGCCTGATAATTCCTGTCCCCTTCCTTACCACTTTCTTCTGTAACCAACTCTTGGGGCTGGCAGTTACTCTTGAAGAAAAGCATTCTGTCAGGTTGCCAGAGGTAATAGTAATGGAAACCTGAACACATTTCATACACATCTGTAAATACCGAGGAGGAGTTTACTTCCTGGCTCTCACATCATCTATTCAGCCCTTTATGATACTGCAGTTTGATGAATCACTCAAGTACTCTCTCATTGTAGCCTAGATAAAATTCAGTAAGAGGCTCTCTCCACGACTCTGTCACTCACTAACCGTTTCCCCTCCCTTTTTCTGCCAATGCACTCAATTGAAAAATGAAGATCTAATACCTCAGTATCTCTTAGCACACGAATGCTGACTGGAGGCTGTTGATCACAATGATATTGCTAAGGTCTGCTACCAGGACATATAAACATTGGTCAGCTCACTGGTTTCATCTTGGAAGGATAAAGTAATGGCTACATGTCACCTCACTCTGCATCAGTGCTGGCTCAGCATTGCTGAGTGCTCTCTTGATGCCAGCCATACTACAGAGATTTATAGCAGTAGAAGACCAGTCCCTCAGAGCACTATTCCAGGTGATGCTGAGGCAGAAGGCAGAATATGCTGAGACTCTTCTGGCTAAGCAACTGATTTGCTGGCATGTGGATTGTTGAGAATTTTATAGCAATTGGAGGGAAGATGAGAGATTAAAAGCTATTTGTGCCACAGTTGGATGATTTAGGCAACAAGAGTGAAGTTGGAAAGCCATGCCTTAGATCTCAGGGCTGTCAGCCCTATGACACAGTGAAGTCCTGAATGAGATCCTTTATACTCTAAACGATAATTCTAGCTGTGGTGGGTTTGCATCAAACCAACACACTAGCCAACCAGTGAAACCCACCCCGGGCTAAGATGAGGTATTTAGACATATCTGCTTTTGGCGCAGCGTGAAATCAAAGCCCAATCCCCAGAACCTGCCTCCAAATGGAGGCAACAGCCAGCTGCAAATCAACAAGTGTTCAAGTCAATGGTGCTCACACTATAGTACAACCAGTGCAAAAGAGAAAAGTAGAATCAGGTGCTTACTGCCCATGATTAAGCAAGGCAGAAGAGAACAAAGTGTCTTGCTCAATTTCACAGTCAGATCATGGCAAAGAAGACATTGTCACCAAAAACTGCAAACAACCCCAGTGAATTCAATCCAGTCCTTCATTCTCTCCAGACATCTGCCACTTTTCACAGGCTTTTCTGTGAAATATTTTAAAGTCGCAGGCTTGTAGTAAAATACAAGTTTTGCTTACAAACTGAATTGTCTCATGAATGTTTTGACAGCGTGTCTGCATAAAATGTGTCACCATTAAAAGGAGTCTGAGGGAAAAAAAAAACCCTCTTCCATTTGTTTTTTCACCGAGAACATTCCTTAAGGCACAGAAACAAAGGTTGGCCAAAATTCTGAGCTGCGTTTTTAAACCATTCACTGAGAATGGAAAAAACACACGCAAAATACATGGAAAGCTACTAAAATACTAACAGTGTGCTAAAGAGACAAAATTTCAGAATTCACTGGCAACATTTGCAAGAGTTTTAATTGCAAACCAGGCAGATGTTGCAATGTTTACTTGAATTCTGTCTGGCTCAGTTTCAGCAATGCAGAAGACCCATCCACCACTGCAAAGAGCAATATGCGAAGGGTAAGTGGCTACTGAATGGCCAAGGGCAGAAGGGAAACACTTCAGAAAACCTTTTCAGAGTCAAATTCCACCCTTGGATAAACATGAAAACTTTTCAGAGGTTTATGAATAAACAGAGCTACACAATCAGATTTGTGATAAAATTCCCCTGCTCTGCCAAAAGCAAGCTTCAAATGCAGTTCACCCACCTGTGAATGATGTGGTATCTCTGCAAATAGTCCAAAGAGAGTGCCAGCTCACAGATGTACAGCTTCACAGTTCCTTCATTAAAGTGGACATTCTGTTGCAAGTGGTAACGCAGATCGCCCCCGAGTAACAGATCCACCACCATGAACATGTCTTCTTCATCTTGAAAGGAATACCTGGAAGAAAGAGTCACAGTGGAGATCTTAGGGCTGGTGTTGGAGCCACAGCCGTGCCCATATCAGTAAGGAGATCCTGTTCATGAAGTACTCAAAAGTTGCTCACGAATTTCCCACTGCTCTGGTCCAGTCCTGTAACCAAACTGAGATTGTGGTGGGAGCTTCTGCACATTCAAGGCAAGCAGAGGTTGAATTGCTGCTTTTAGATTTTTGAAATGGAAATGGTCAATACTTTATATCTAATATAAAGCCTCTCTTGAAACTGGATGTTAGGAGGAAGTCCTTTGCAGTGAGGATGGTGAGACACTGGCACAGGTTGCCCAAGGAAGTTGTGGATGCTCCCTCCCTGGAGGTGTTCAAGGCCAGATTGGATGAGGCCTTGAGTGACCTGTTCTAGTGGGAGGTGTCCCTGCCAATAGCAGGGGGTTGGAACTGGATGATCTTTGAGGTTGCTCCCAATGTAAACCGCTCTATGATATGCTAAGGAAATGAAAAATAGTGGGCTTCCAGAAAATCTGTGCCCACCTCCCTGCAAAGGCTGGAAAGTCAATATTAAATTATTTGACAGCTGTGTACAGTTTAATTTGTTTTCCCAGGCCTGCACTCCCTGAAATGAGGCACTGCTTGGGGGTTGTCATGGATGGTTCATTTCGAATCTAAGTGCTCTCTCTCCTTTCTGAGCAGCAAGTGTCTCTAGGTGCTCTGCTCTTCTGTTGTGTTTCTGTACGCCTGCCAAACGCCAGGAGGGGAAAAGCCATTTTATTTGCATTAAGCTTACTCCTCAATAAGTCAAGTCTCTGAAGCAAAATAGTGAAGTAGGTGGCACATGGTGGCTGCTTACCTCCGGAGACTCGGAATTTCATACACGTTAAAAAAAGAAACAGAAGGCTTCAATTATATTCAAATTATTCTGAATGTTGTACATTACTGAGCATGGAGCAATTGCAAAGGGAAAACTTCAATATGTAATTATGTTTAAGATATTTTCCCCCCCTCTTTGACAGTGCTGTTATTTTAAATGAACTAGTGGTAGCACTGAGCAGATGTAATGAGAGATGTCATTTTTTTCCCTTCAGTTACTGCTTCAGTAAAGCGTAGATTTTGTCTGACTCCTTTTTATATTTAAAAAATAATCAATTACAATTACAGATCGAAAACTCTGCTTTAAAGTAAAATATTGTGTGTAGTCTTGGCCTGGTGTCTAAAATCATATGATAACCTCTCAGTAGAAAGGGTTCTGCTCCAACTCAGTTCTCAGGAAGGAAAATGTCTTAAGTCGTTATTTACAGTGATTCAAGCACCATAAGGCAGAGAGGGAAGATAGGGTAAGGAGTGAATACTGTGAACTTGCATTTAAATTCAATGAATATTTCCTCTTCTGGCAAAATTTTATTTCAATATGTCCCCATGAATGCTTAGTCTAGATATTTTCAGTATCTGAAGGGGACCTACAAGAAAACTGGGGAGAGACTCATAGCAGTAGGATGAGGGGCAATGGTTTTAAACTGGAGCAGGGCAGATTTAAATTGGACATAAGGAAGAAATTCTTCACAATGAACAGTGGTAAAATACTGAAACAATTTGCCCTGTGGTTGAGGTCCTGTCCCTGGAGACATTCAAGATCGGACATGATGTGGCCCTGGGCAACCTGATCTAGTTAGAGGTATCCATCCCTGCTCACTGCAGGGGGTTGGACAGGATGACCTTTGAGGGTCCCTTCCAACCCAATGCAGTCTATGGATCAGTGAATCTACATAAAAGAAACATCAGAATAATCCAGAAATGTGAGCTTTTGTCCCTGTTGAGGTGAGTGCTAACACTTGATGCAACCAGGTATTCACTCCAAGCATGTGTTTCTGCTGATGCACTCTGATTTCCCTTGCTTGTGTGTTCTTCACAGAGAGAGTGATTGGCATTGGAATGGGCTGCCCAGGGAGGCGGTGGACTTGCTGTCCCTGAAGGTGTTCAAGAAAAGACTGGATGGGGCACTTAGTGCCTTTGGATAGGGCTGGGTGATAGGTTGGATTGGATGATCTTGGAGGTTGCTTCCAACCTGGTCTATTCTATTCCTATTCTAATATGTCTTTTAGAATACTCCTTATCCACTGATAAGCAGCAATATGTTCACCCAAGACTTGGGGGAAAAAAAAAAAAAAGCATATAATTCAATTGCTGGAATAATTTGGCAGTTGCAAAGGGCCATGCACTGAATAGTTAGGTAGAGAGGAAAAATACAGGCTCAAAACTCCTTGGTACAGGTATGGTGGAGTGCCATAGATGTACAATGTAGATTTCTATAGCTTATTGTACAGCATGGGTGCCAAAATTAGCAACTTGGTTAATTCATAAATGAAATAATTACAAATCTCCCTGTGTTGAATAGGTATGCTGAAAACTACTATACCCACTGTGGCTGAGAACAGCAAATACTTATCTCTGAATTACTTATTTCATAAAATGAGATGTTTAAACTAATCAAAGTAATGTCAAGTTTGTGTGTTCTGCCAGCTGAGGATAAGCCTCAAGAGGCAAACTCCCATGATTTATGAACTTAGCAAATACAACTGTTATGAAGAAATATTGGAAGAGTTTCTTCAGAAAAGCTGTTTTGCATATATTTCTATAGGTTTCTTTAGTCCTTTGGGAAAATGGATAAATGTTGGTTTTTGGAATTTGTGTTTGTGAAGTATTTAGTAGAAGTCTATTGTTAAGGTCTTAAGCAGCTGAATCTAGCTGAGAGGCATCCCTGCTCATGACAGGGAGGTTAGAGTAGATGATCTCTAAGGTCTCTTCCAACCTATGTCATTCTACGATGGAAATATTTCCAAACTCACAAAGATTCATGGTTCCAAGTGCTGCTAAGAACAAAGAACAATTACTTCTTCATAAATATATTGAAGTGGTTTTCTCCATCTGCAGACACTGCCATCTTTATGCCACCACCACCATCCCCTTGAGTAGTGGAAGACTGCAATTATGTCCCTTCCTTAGCTTAGCAGCATCATGTCCCAGCTCTGCTCTCTCACCCAGGAACAGTGAGCATCTCCAAATCTTGTAGACAAAATCTGTGAGAGCTTACTGAAAGAAAGACCACTTAGAGGAGGTAATTTTTGAGAGAGTGAGTTTCATTAGCTGCAACCTTCACAACCATTTCTTTGAAGCTTTGAAAATTTCAGACAAAAAGCATGAATCTTATGGTGTACTAAGAAAGACTGAAAGCAGAAAACCTCCCATGCATCCCTGCCACTTCTAGCAATTACTGTGACTGACAACATTTTTATTCCCACGTGGGTCCATCTCTACAAGTCCTTTCCAATAATTTTTCAGGAGAAAATTAATTACTTTTCTGGCTCATTTGCTCATATACTGGTAGACTTAATGACACAGCCTCATGATAAAGTCTGTGTTTTCTCAACTATTATTAGACCAATGTTAAAGACTTGCAAATGAATGCAAAAGAGGCTCATGTCTCAGTCTACTTGTTTAGGGTTTTTAGCAGACTTGGATGCAATATTGTCAAAGCTAATTTTAATTGTTGTGCTACCACAAAGATAGTGGCAGCTTTCCCCAACTTCTCTCAATTTTATTTTCCAAGTCCAAACTCAGCTCCATTCTTCATAATATTTTTTTCCCCCGAGTGTTTTATTTTTCATATATAATTTGCTGAGGGGATTAAGGAAAAGTCTCCATTACCTCCTGTTCTATGTATAGCCTTCTTCACAGCAGGTACAGCACAATTACACATGAGAGCTCTATTTGGGTTGAGCTCTAGAAGAGTATGTAGAAAAGACACTTGGGATTTGCTGATATTCTCATCTGAATGCAGTCTCTAAAATTCATTCAGCTGTGTTGGAGATGTGCTGTGACTTGGCGAATGTTTGTCAAGTTCTTCATTATCATTTTGTGTTATTTTCACTGCCAATTTATATCACTTCATATGCACATGGCACTACAGCACTAGCAATTATTTGTATCTTGCCAGCTAGTCTCTCTTGTCCCCTGCTTGTCTCAAATACACCCAATTAAAGCAAGGCACAGACAGCATATGTGAACAACTCAGGCGAGCAAGTGTCCCACGACCGATACAGGAAAGAGCTCACCAAGGAAAGTTCTTGGGAGAGATGTGGACAAGGAAAAAGCTCAATGGGAATAGCGGACTGAAAACATGGACCGAATTTGAGATGCAAGTCAGTGCCAGCCTTCAACTTGCAAAGCTTGGTATATTTGTAAATCTGTGCTGATTAAGTAGATGAAGCAAAGGCAGTAGGAAACCAGCATGGATGCACAGTGAGAACTGAACTAAAAAAGAAAAAAAAAATGTGCAAGAGACTGAAGTGAAGGCTACACTGCAGGAGGAGCAACCCCATGCAGCAGTGCATGCTGGAGCTGACTGACTGGAAAGGACCTTTGGAGAAAAGAATCCTGGATCCTTGATGAAGACCAAATTGGCAAAAAAATTAGCAATATGCCCTTGCAGCAAAACAGGCAAACAGCATCCTAAGATGCATTAGAGGGGTGTTGACACCAAACAAGTGAGATAATCCTTCCTCTCTTCTCAGCACTGATGAGGCCACATGCGAAGTACTAGTTCTGGTTCTGGGCTTCCAGAGAGTCCAGTGTAGACTCCCACAAAAGTGATTAAAGGACTTTAATATTCTTCATATGAGAAGAGGCTGGGAGAGCTGGGACCATTCAGCCTGAAGAAGGCAAGGCTCAGGTGGTGCCCCATCAACATAAATAAATACTTGATGGGCAGAAATGAGGCAAGGGGCACAAATTAAAACATATTAATTCCATTTGCAACCAGGGAAATACTTCTTCCTTGTGAGGGCTGTCAAACATTGGAACAGACTGTCCAGAGAGACTGTGGAATCTTCATTTGGGGAGGTACTAAAATCCCAGCTGGGCAATCTGCCTCAGATGACTTTCCCAGCGGTTTGGTTTATCTGAACTCAAGATGTCACTTCCAAACTAAACAATTCTGTGAATCTCTGATTTTTTTCATTACAGCATCTCACTGACAGGCTCTCTAAACTGAGGGAGATTGAAGAACAGTTTCTCTCAGAGAATTTCATGTCTCTCCCTTCTCTCCTCATCACAACTTAAGATTCACAATACTTACTTCAGTGAAAAAAGAAAAAAAGATAGTTAAAAGCATTTCTAAACACTAATTACTAAATAAGAACCACAACCAGACCACATAATCAGTTTTATAGTATTAACAACAAGTTTTTTCCTGGGTCAACAGCAGGGGTAAAAAAACACAACACATTTTCAGGTCTGGATTCATACTTTAGTTGAACCCAAAATTCAGCAGTCAAACTTGGTAAAGATTACAACAAATGATTTCCAAACCCTTTCTATTTTAAACTTCAAACACAGTTCTGGCTTAGAGACAATTTTGTAAGAGACTTTTTTTTTTCCCCCCTCAGGTTTATGAAGCAAAGAAACATCAAAGTTGCAGCACTCACCATTAAGCTTCAATCATAACAGAATTTAACCTTCAGCACATCAAAAACACTGAACGAAAAACAAACTAACATGCTGTGGAGTTAAGAATAGGTATGTCTTTGCTCTATATAACCTTAGACATTGGACTCATCATGTATATCCACCTGTGTGCATGAGGCACTCTGTTCAGGTTGAGAGGCTTAAAATAGCGTTTTTATTTTTTATTTATTTAGGTGTGAACCAGATTTTCTTCTGAGCTACATAAATCCCTTCATTTTCCCTTGTATGTGACCCAGAAAAAGCAGGTCAGGTTTACCTTCCACAGGTATACCTTCTGTAGTTAGCTGTTCCACTGCAATTGAACAGATTTTTTATTACACACTTCCCTCTGCCTGACTTTGCTGTGGGCTAGAATCTCTTCCTGCTACTTCAGTGGATGGTTCATCTTCTTTGGGGCTTGTCAGAATTCTAGTGGAAAGTGTTCCTGCCTGTGGTGGAGGGGTTGGAACTAGGTGATGCTTGAGGCCCCTTCCAGACCTGACAATTTTGTGATTCTCTAATTATCCAAACACTTTTCAGCTAGTTTCCCTTGGAATCTCCTCCACTCCAACACTTACCCTGTTGAATAAAATCAGCCACTCTAAAGGTTTCACCCAAGCAGCTCCTGCTATTTTCTGTAAATGAACTAGTTAATCTAAAACTGTGGTGCTGAAGCATGATGATTTCAATCACATGCAGATGCCTACTGACATTTTCAGTGAAGCCAGACATTCCTCTTAGTATGGTGGACTTCATTTTTCAATTGTGAACGCTTCTGAAATGTTAAGATCAGTTAATCCAGCTGGACTGAAACACTACTCGCTCTGTTGAATCTTGACTTGCTCATTTCAGGCTTATCTTCTCAACTGGCATACAAATTGTTTTCCCAGCTTTACAAGCCCGAAGGATGAAACAAAAATCTGAATAGTAATGTGAAGCATGTAGCGCAGAGCAAATCAAGCTTATTGTCTCTCTGTCATTTTAACTGAGGACAGAAGACTGTTTTTTGGTTTCAGCTGATAATTTTATCCCCACAAAAATTCCTTTACTTTCCTTCCAGAAGAGTTGATTGTAAGACAGCAGTGTGATTCCACAAGCAGAATGAGCATACATTGAGCAACCTTTTCTTTTACTGTGTTTTCTCAGCCATATACTAAATCTAAGAGAAGCCCTGGAAAACAGAACTAGAGGGCTTGGTTTGCTTTCTAGAACATCGTTCACAAATTCATCTGGGTGAGAACTCAACAGCTTACTAGAATTGTGTTTCTTAGTCCTAGTTTTGCCCAAAACATCTTCAGGAACATTATTCTGGGTTTGAAGAGTAGTTTCTCTAGGGTCACTGTGTAGTGAGTAGACAGTCCTGATCTTAGGTGTGTTAAACACTCTCTAGAGATTCCATCTTTTTCCCACTGATTACAGAATTAGCCCAAGGGACTGGGAGTCTGATGTTTGGAGTCAGCTATGAAGAACTCAAGTCCTCCAGAGATTGTTTTCTTGGTTTTGGGAAGTCCTTAATACACTCAGCTCATCACATTCATATGTACATTTTCACTGCTACAAATGGGTTGAAAATTATGACTGACAGTGAATGTTTTTTGTTTGATCAGCAAAGGCAAACATAAGATACCGTTTCTGATTTATGCTGCTCTTAACAAATGCTGAGTTCCTTCCTTAAACTGTGCTGCATATCTTGTGTCTGATCACTTAATTGATTTTTCATTTAGCTCCAGGAAAACAGACTTCCATCTATTCCCATTAGATGAAAGGTATTGAGTTGCAAATGCAGGATGTTATGATGCATAATCCAGGAAAAGACAAATAATGGAAGCTTCCTCAGCTTTCTGTCTCTGTTCCTCAGTCTCTTCTGAAGCAGCTTTTGGGTAATGTCCCATGTCATGTAAATGGCACCCTCTTTAACCAGAACAAGAGCTACTGCAAAGAGACTTACTAAGAGTCAGGAGCCCTTTAGGTTAGAGATTCTGAAATAAGAAGTTGTTTAAGGCAATTATAAATGTAGAAACAAGTGAAATTAAACTACAAGCACTTTCTCTGTGCATTAAAATAATGTATACGTCCCTATCTACATTAACATCAGCACGTCAATGAAACCTAAAGGAAGAAAAGCTGCTTGAAATTCCCCTCTGTTTAACACATCTTCCTCTTGCATAATGAAAGGCAATTGAGTTGGCACACACTGTAATTGATCAGACACAGCTGGTCACAAAGTAACCTGCACTGGCTCACATCACTGTAAGAATGCACAGTAGGACATGGCTGTGGTTATTTCTCAGCTGGCAGCTTTTAAAGCAGAATCAGTTTGAATACAAGCAGCCAGATCACTAAACCCCAAGATTCCCAGTGTCCCATTTCATGGTAGCTCTTGTGTCATACTCATTGCCACAGAAACCGAGGAGTTTCTATTTGTATTTTGTACATGTGCCGCATGTTCATGCTGCCCTTTCTTTTTCCTAGCATGTAAAATGGAACAGTTTTTGGCAAATTTTATGCGTTGTTTTGTTTTCCGAAGTGCACATCAGAGAGTACTGCATTAAGAAGACCCTTCTGTACTCTCAGCACAAACAGAAGAGGCTGGGTACAGTGCTCAAAACCCCCCAGACAACCTTTTGCTGCATTACTTTACCTAGGTTCAGTGCCACAAATCAGCCAAATCTCAGAGTGAGCCAGTGCTCTGCATGGCAGCCCAAGTTTTAGGAGAGCATCCCAAAGAATGGCAGCTCTTGCTAGGCTAGACCATCCTCCAGGCAGAGCATCTGGCACAAACACACCTGGCAGAGGGGATGTGCTGCCTGAGCCACTTTGCCCAAGAATGAGATTTTATGATCTCGTCACACAAAACCAACGACAAACTAATTCTGACTGATTTCTTCTGGTTCAAATTTTCTACTAACTACTGCCAACAATTCACTCTATTTATTGTAATTGCCACCAAAGAGCAGCATTTTTGTCATGGCAGAATTTTACTTCAGAATATGAATAATCCAATGTTACTGCTACTCTTAGCTTCAGCATCTTGTTTTCCCAGTTGCAATTATAGTCAGAACAAACGTGAAGGGTTGTTATAAGAGTGAGGTAACACTTGCCTTCTTAGTTTACACTTGAGTTTATCAATTTGATTCAGAGCAATTGCAAAGAAGGATGTCAATTATCATTCTATCTCATCCCAGACGTTTAAATTTATCCTGAAAAATTGCCTGTCAAGCCTACACTGTTTACTCTTCCTTCTTTAATTTCAGCATGGCAGAATGATGTTTGTGGTAACAGTGCTTAACCTAACAGAGACACAGAGAGGAGGAATATGTCAAACTGTCAGGAAGAAGGGAGACATCCCAGTGACAGCAAAGATCATCATCTTCAAGAGCAGCATTACACTAAGGAGAAATCATTAACTCTAGGCTTGCACCCAGACCCTGTGTCATCAGGTGTCTTGTCTTCTGCTGCAAAAATGATCAGATATGAAGGAGTAATACCAAAAGCAACATGCTCCCTTGCACACACTGCTTGCCTGCTCCCATGTGTAAGGCCTCTTGACTCATTTATATATTAAAAGTAAAAAAAGAAAATTAAAAAAAAAAAAAAATTCAGTGGATATTAATTGTATCATAAGTCCTGCACCTCTACAGACCTCCTGTTAGTTTTGGAGATGCAATTGTTGTGGAGCTGAAGAGCTACAATCGCTTCCCTTATGTTGCTGAGCTAATGGCACAAGAGTTACTTGCTGCAGTGGCTTGGCAGGATGAGATGAAGTGATGCTTCCATTTCTGACTTGTGCTGCCTCAGCACATGTATGGCCTGATCCTATCCTGAATCTCTCTCAACCTGTTTCTTTATGAAAAAAATTAGGAGGGGGAAGGAAATGTAAGCAACTGTGCTTCAAATTTTTATGCACTAATTATCCATGGATCACAAGATTTTTTTTTTTCCCCTTTCCTTCTTTTTAACATTACTGTGACCAGACACTGCAAAAGCTGGTAAGAATACAGTCACAGCCAAAAGACAAGAGTTTTGTCACTTAAAAGGATGGTGATATAAAGACACAAGAGGGAGAGGTGGAAAAAGTTTCTGGAGATCTAGTAACCCTAGTATTTCCCAAAGAAAACTTGCAGTGGAAGCTTCTGAGCTTCCAGGATGCTATGGAGCTTCTTGCCATGGGGTTCATGAGAGGGACTTTCAGAGCTGGGCAGTCAGACACAAATGTAGATGTAAATCTTTTGTTTCAGACAATCCACAAGTCTGCATATGGGGGAAGAAGGCAGGAAGCCAGTCTGGGAGCTCTTTCATCTTCACCACCCACAGCAAAGGAGTCTTGAGTCTGGCTGACTAAGAGTCCTCCAGGCAAGATAAGAAAGGGACCAGCCTGAAATAGAATTTTGTCTTAATTGACACATCTTCAGAATATTCAATTCACTTTAATTGAGGTTTTACTCATTTTCCTGGAAAATTTTCAGCCAGCTCAAATAACAGCAAATTTGTCTTACTGGATGCTAAGGGGAAATCATTATAAGCTGTCCCCCCAAGATGTGTTTGTCTTAATTTGAAGTAATAATTGCAGGGAATCTGACTCTCAGTGCTAAGGCTGGCAGCTGTAGCTAAATTGGGTGGGACAATGGAAACAATATATTCTTTTATTAAGCAAGTATGAGACCGAAAAACATTTTAAAGTTGGGACTGGGACCAAGAAAGAAACACTGCTTTGTGGTACACACTAACCGAAGCTTCTAACAGAGCCTGATGGCAATTTGCACACTACAGCAAATAAGAGGGGGAAGTTACTTCCAGCATACAAATACATAGAGTGAAGCTGAGAATTTATCCTTTGACAAGAGTCAAATAGCTGCAGAAATCCTCCTTTGTGAATGCACGTGTTAGCTTGGGTACAGATTCTGAAATAGAGTGAATGCAGTCAAGAAAGCTGAAATTCAGAGAAGGAAGCTGGATAACAGACTAAGTACAAGACTGAAAAGAATAAAAATCCTCTTTTTTTTTTTTTTTTCCCTCAGTCTCACACTCTTCTGGAATTCTTAGACTACATCTTTAAATAGACATCTATACAGGCAGTTGTTTATAGGCTCATTCATCTGTGTGTAAATATGGAGTCACTTACATACACTCCTGAGCACTTGATCAGTGGGATAAATCTTTCTGTCATCTCTCCTCTCTTCCATAATGATGACAATATTCAGCAGCCTCCCAGATGTGGAGCAAGGAGGAAACAATGACTGCAGAGCCTCCTGCACATCCCTACTGAGACACTCAGCCTGGATTCTGGTTCTGCCTCAGGAATGTAAATGTTAATGTAAGCTGGAGGTGTGGCTGCACTGCAATCCAGAAACGAAAAGGAGGAAAGGAAGAAGTAGCTTTGTAACCATGGACAAGGCAAACACTGGCCTTCTGCTGCTGCTCTGCTTTTGGTCAACAGCACCCCAGTTTGACATTCTGCTATGGCCAGGCAGATCCCTGGGCTAGAGATTTTTGCAGTCTGGCTTTCCAGCAAAAGAGCTATCAGTCAAGCACTGGTTTAGGATAGAGCAGCCTGTTTCAAATGGAATTTTATGAGAAAATCAATCTGAAATCTCCTTGGGTTTATCTACCAGCTTATTATATAGAAGTGGCTGAATGAACAGCACATACATCACCATCATTAGAAAAGATCAAGTGATACCTTTTTCACTTCTGAAGAGAAAGGCTCTGGTTGCCAGCATGCAGAAGAACAGTATGGGTTATGACACTGCTTGGCTGGCCTTGCACACTCACCTGTAGGGTGGTGTCTCTCCTCTTTCTCTGCCGGCACTAGCAAGAGTCCAAAGATCCCCACCCCAGAGCTCTGCTTGTAGAGATTTATATCGTGCTACTCATCACTAAAGCATCTCCTTTATATTTTGGTTCTTTACCCAAAAACAAAAGGACTTGGAACTGTTGGAGTGACTCCAGAGGGGGCCACAAAGATGCTCAGAGAGCTGAAGCAGCCCTGCTATAAGGACAGGCTATGAGAGTTGGGGCTCTGCAGCCTAGAGAAGAGAAGGCTCTGAGGAGACCTTGGAGTAGCCTTCCAGTATCTGAAAGGAGCCACAAGATTGACTGAGAAGGACTATTTACAAGGTCATCTAATGACAGGACAAGGAGCAATGGGTTTAAACTGGCAGAGGGGAGATTGAAACTGGATGTTAGGAAGAAGTTCTTTACAATGAGGGTGGTGAGACACTGGCACAGGTTGCCCAGGGAGGTTGTGTCTGCTCCCTCCCTGGAGGTGTTCAAGGCCAGGTTGGATGAGGCCTTGAGTGACCCTTCTAGTGGGAGATGTACCTGCCAATGTCAGGGGGTTGGAACTGGATGATCTTTGAGCTCCTTTTCAACATAAGCCATTCTATGAATCACATCCACTCCAATTCCTTCCCTATGAACCATCTCTGACTTAATAACTGAGCAGCAATTTGACTGTCTGAATTAGTTTGTATGGTAAAGCAGATCCAAACTGGAATCTTTAAAGCAAGTCTCACCTTTGGTAGGTATCTCTTTCAAGGTAAGTCAAATGCTTTTTTAGGTATAACTGACTGGAATCTTCTTTCTCATGAAATGAGGAGAGAAATCATTGTTTAATCAGAAAAGCCCTAAAGTGATCAGATCTGTAACGTGACATTAATAATGAAGTATATGTTATGACTGGTCTGGACTCAGAAGCACAAGGGCAAGGGAAGAGCTGAAGATTCACCTCACTGAGGGAGCAATATTAAGAATAAAAGTGGGCTAATACAATTATCTTCCCAAATGCTAGGCTGTAAATAGCCTTCTCTCGCAGCTTCAAGGCTCATGACACAATATGGAAGATAAATAATGAATAATAAAAATACACATTGCACTCACACACTGCAAAAAAAATACCATAGAACTCGATGAAAAGAATGAAAGTAATTATGACAGAAGGAAAAGAAGTCTCTCTAAAAGACCTATTTGAAGACCTGTGAAGAATGATGAACCACTTCTTTCTTTCTTTGCCGCTAGTATCTTTCTTGACTACTAATGAACCAGTTCTCAAAAGGATGATCCAGCAGGAATGAGAAAGGAAGCTGTAAAGCATCAGCAATTAGCGAAATGTTAAAAGGGTGGAAACTGCACAGTCAGAGGATGGCAGCGTGAGGCCATCAAGGCACCAGCAAGTACTGAAGTTTGGTCTACATGCCAATGGCATAAATTGTGTAGGAAATTAATATTTTAAAAGGTAGGAAGGAAGCCCTTTGAAGCACTAGGGTTTCATCAGAATGCACTCACAAAGGCCAGTGGACACCTCTACAGCAGCCTGACAGGTAGGAAAGTTACAGCTTCAGTACTTTCTACAAGTCTCCAGCTACTTTCCACATCGGCAGCATAACTAAATTCTGTGTGCAGCAAATTCTTTGCGTTGATGGTCTGCTCACACATTTGCCAGACCTGCTGATGTGTGCATTTGAATTTTTTTAATATTCTGAGATATGAGCTTCCTCCCCAGCTGTAGTAAGTCTTATTTTTCTAGCTGTCCAGGCTTAGGATTTGGATGAGAAGTTTAGACAGTTAGGAATTTCAACTCTGAAAAGGGGATTTGTTTTGGGGGTTTTGGCATTTTGTTGTACTGTACAACAAGAAAGTTACCACAATACGTTCAGACAAGTGACAGGTAACCAGTTGTGCTTTTTGTGATTTTGTGTAATTACACCCTACTGGGTATTTCTTTGATTCCCAGCAGAAATCTTTTTTTTTTTTTTCATCTTTGTGTGTTTGAGCAGTTATACACAGGAAGCCATTGATTGGCTTTGGTCTGCTTTTGCCTTCATCTCTTGCATTTCTGCATAAGGGGTCAAACCCTGAATTTTGTAATTTGCGGTAACTCTGAATGATAAAGCTTTCTGCCAGTCACTGTTTCTTCCCTTTCTCAAAGGCACGGTGATTGCTATGCCTAGAAACGTCAAAATGAAGCATAGTAAGATGCAGAAGAAAAAGTTAACATTAGCTGAATGTTTATTTCCTGAAGTCAAATTGGCCAGAAACAGTATTATTAAAATGTCACATTAAGTTCATAATAAACTGGTTTTGTTAAATCAGCACACTAGTCACTTTTAGGTTAGTCCCAAATTTTAAGACATACAAATCCCAGCAATTTCAAACCAACTACATTTTCCAACCAAGCTCAGCTCCAGTAGAGGACACCCAGCTTCAGAGACGTGGCCAACTCTGAAAATTAATCTCTTGGTTAAAATGAAGTGCTCACAATTCATTAGCACTAATCTTGTCGATTAAATCATCGTTGTTGTAACCTCTCCCAGAACAGACCCATTTCTTGTCAAGGGAGTTACTGTCTCTCACTAGCGTTTCCCCACAGTTAACTGCACTGCCTGGAAACATGTTTCACAAACTAATTTTTCACCTCCAGCCACATCCTTGTTTTGCTTCCTGTTCTTCCTACCAACAGCATGTCCTCAAGAAGAAGCACAGGGCTATCCTACTCCATCCCCTCCTTCTGCCTGTTCAGCTTACACAATGCCCGCACAGGCAACCTGTGACACTGTGTGAGCAGTTTACTCGTACAAGATCATCAAGGGTCTCAAGTTTTGCAACGGCGAGCTTGTTAGTATCAGAAATAAAGCTGCACTGCCTGTGCAAATCCACTGCTGCCTTTGTTCCCCTCTCCACAATGGTCCCTTCCTATACCTCAGGAGTCACAAAATACAGCACAGATATCTTTTATTTTTCAAAGCTCAGTATAAGAGCTCACTGCAAAAGTCTCCTTCAGTCATCTTTATGCAAGAGAGGAGAAATCTTTAATGCCACTAAAGAGAAGAAATATCACATTGATAAAAATTGAAGAGTAAGTCTCAGGTACAATACTGCTCAGTGAGTCTTAGTTGCATTCACAGCATCCCTGTGAATTGTTTGGGTAACTCTCATGTCCCTATTCTACCAGTATCTAGTTGAAAGAATAAGATAACCTAAAGTGCTGAGAACTGTTCATCTCTTCACTAATGGAACCTGATACATTAAAAGGTCAGGATTTGCCAGCTCCTATCAGTGGGCACACACTGCCCCAAGAGCTGAGCTCAGCTCTGACATCAAGTGAAATCAAAACCAATTTGGTATCTTGGTGTGTATAATTTGATTATGTAAAATACTCTCTCAGTGAATGTAATTGCCTTTCTCTCTAATGGTTGGTTTTAATTAGGGACCATCTCATTAGTATGTCATAGGTGCAATTCCTCCTTAAATAACTTGTAGCAAATTGGGATATTGATACTTCAAGTGATTCAAAAGAATAGGGGGAAAATTTCATGATCAAACTCTCACACTTCAATATTTACTGCAGAAGGACTACCATAATCTGTGCTGTAAGTGCTGTGGTCTTTAATGTGCCTATTATGACATTTCTAAAAGACTAATGAGATGTAAGAGTCAGGACATTTGGAATTAACTGATTAAAAAAGTGATGGGGGCGGTCGAAGGAGTTTGAAAGTCTAAAGGGGATTAGTTATACTTGATAATGAAAATGTGCTGCATCTTCAGGCTGAATTGCCAGACATTTTAATCAGTACAACTGATAATGGCCAGCTACAGCAGAGAGAAATGCAAGTGCTGCGCCATCACTATGGTTTCAGGGCTACTGCACCAATTCTCTGCTGGTTTGAGGATGTTCACTTTGAATTATGAGCAGTTAACTAGAACTGGCACATGCCTTTAGTTGAGCAAACACTTTGTGCAATTTCTTACCGCTCGTCTCATGTGTGATTTCATAGCACAGAAAACACAGGGAGGAGTTTACTCAGGGAAATTTCCCTAGGCCAGTACAAATAAGCACTTAAGATGTGTAGTTGGCCTGATGAAAGCATATACATCAAGTTTCACATCTTTTACAGAAAGCATCTGAAGGTTTCACAAAATATAAAACTCTTGGGTGAGCTGTGTGAGAGAGTCTGTGTTTGCTAAAGGAACAGATCTGTCAGCTCACCTGTAGACCATTAACTACAAGTATTTTGAGTAATTTAAACCACCCTTGTTATACACCAATCTCTAAACTCTTCAGCCCACAAAAGCAAAAGTAGGTATTTTGGATATTTTTGGAGAGGAGGAAGCAAAGATTAAGAGCAATCAATTAACTTTCCTGTGGCAGAAATGATTGCAAGATCTCATTTTCACCTTCAGGAAGGGATAATTGATGGCACCACATTCACTCTTCAATTTCTCCCAGGAGTAAGTTGTTTGAAACTCTTAAGGAATTTAACTGTTGAAATAAAACTAATTAAAATCTTTCAAGAGTCATTTTAGTCATTAGTCAACAGCACTTCTTTTTTTCCTCCCCTCTATCAAGCTCACAGAGGATACAGTAGGATGTGAGCAGTAGAGAATATTGACAATATTTATAAACCAGAGATACTCATGAGCTGCTGATTTGAATAAAAGTATTCTGATATAAAAAATCCCCAAAAGTGTACAGACTTCTTATGAAACTTTCAATCAATACATTTGAGCTCTTCACAGCTACATGATAGTTACCCACTAAGTGACAAGCTTCAGATGTGAGTTTATTCTAAGCAGTTCCTCAGTTGGAGGAACTTGTAAATAGTTAAAAGCAACACACAGGAAAAATAAACACATCATTTGGATTTTCTCAAATTCTTCAGAAGGGCTCAGTCTTCCTTATTCTGCAGTATTTAACTTCCTCTCCTATGAACACTTTGATTGTTCGGAACCGCTTCTGAAAGACTCATGCAGCTCAACTATTTATTCTATTTGGTGAAAAAATGTCTTGTTCAAAACACAGCTTAGCCCATACATGTCTCTGGACACTATTGTTTAATTTAGAATATCAAAAATATCCCTGAACTATATTTGACTGAAGTGGCTGCTGATTTTATGGTTGCAGGTTTTTTGCAGTCAAGATGCCAGATTCACTAACCATTGCTTACTGGAACTCAGCTTCCACTTGACATGGAAAATGCATGATGAAGTACTGCATATTCTCACTTTGATCTGAACATCTAAGCCCTTAATTTGTAGGGCACATACACATGAATCAAAGAAAGGATATACCCCAGAGTTCCATACTTAATTTCAGAGTAGCAGAGTCACAGCTGCACTATTATTTCTGAACTTTTCTACTCGACTATCTACTTAATGGAATAAAAGTGCATTATAGGAGGAGATGGAAAGTGATTCAAGCTCAACCCTGGGTTTTGAATTATGGATGGCTGTGTTATCTCTTTGCATGAAGGGAAAAGCAAAGTAGCAGCTAATAATCTGAACCAGAATTGAAGTAGACAAGAAAAGAGAAGTTAATTTACAAGCTTTCCAGTTTTTATGGAAGATTGGAAAACAAAAAACTAGCAAGCAAGATTAATTTAAATGTTAGAAGAGCACTTTGAAGAGAAAAACAACACATGAGAATACATAAAGGGAGAGCAACGAGGGAGAACAATCTCTCAGTGGGGAATTCTTCAGTCAGATATTGCCACACAAAAGGAGTCAACTATTTCCTAGCAATTGGTAGATGTTCCCAAGCAAAGAACAAGGCACAGGGAGAACGTTTGTTTTCAGGAGAACAATATCAGAAGCTGGTTGAAACAGACGTTTTCTACATATCTGAACTAACTTCAAACATCTCAGTTTATAAAGAAGACAAAACAGCTTGAGAAGCCATGAGTAGACTCAGTGCACATATGGGCTGGTCTTCAGAAAACACCACTTGTACCTCACATCTCCAGCAGCGAAGCTGTGAGTCTCACACTGCAAGTACACACTAGTATTTCCTCCCCAGCTCAGAGGGGGTTGCAACTAGATGATCTTTGAGGTCACTTCCAACCTAAATCATTCTGTGATTCTATAACCTAATGCAAAAAAAAGGAGCAAATGTTTATTCTTGCATTTTTGCTGCCATAAAGAAACAAGAACAGAAAATTTCAAATACATTATTCTCTACCCATCTGTTATTTGTACGCTTGAAGATCTCAAAAAAAAAAAACCCTGCTCAGTATGGAATGAAACCATAGTTAACATTATGTGATACTTTGTAATCAATATGTATTTGATAAAGAGAAGATAAAAAGCAAAATTGGTTTGAGCCAGATTGCCCTTCTCTGAAGTTAGACATGTACCACAAACAACATCAATAGAATTGCTTTGACTGAAGTTTAATTTTCTCTCCAAATCCACCACTGAAGCTGCTTTTCATCAGGAAATTTAGTCCAGTCTGAGAAAAGCTGCTTTCTGAAATCAGATATCCTAGAACTGTCACCAAGTAACTAAGAAACAGCACTCAAACCCCACTAACTTTCACTGCAGTAAGAATGCCTGCATCAGACTGC
This sequence comes from Psilopogon haemacephalus, assembly GCA_013396835.1. Classification (NCBI taxonomy): domain Eukaryota; kingdom Metazoa; phylum Chordata; class Aves; order Piciformes; family Megalaimidae; genus Psilopogon; species Psilopogon haemacephalus. The sequence goes on from VWZI01010650.1 coordinate 1,717,331, forward strand.
ACTGACAGATTTCATATGCTGAAGGTTCATGGTGAGACCACATGATCAGCCCCTCAACTTTTGAAGCCTAAATAGATATGGATAGAGTTATCTGCAAGGTTTTACTTTACTCTCCTCTTGCTACTGCTGCTCCAAAGGACAAAATCTTGAGAAAACAGAAAATGGGGGAAGGAAGGAACTGAAATGATGATAACAGTAGGAGGTAATAGCACTGTCCAGCTAGTTTGTAAACCCAGCATCAGAATAAAACCTCTCAAGTCTTTCCAAAGTAGATGCTAAACAAAAGAACTATCAGTGGCAGACAGCTTTCAAACCAGTACTGGCTCCTAAGGCAGACTGGTGGTCTGTAGGGCACATCCCTTCCTGTGAAAAGATGACATTCTCAGTCTTTCTTAAATAAAATTAACTGTGACATCCTCATACCCTGCATAGCAATAACACGGTTCCAGACAAACAGTGCCTGAGGGGAGATGTGACAAAATACTAATTAAGAGGCTGCTTAGTTACGACTCCTTCCACTGGAAGCCCAAACACACACGTTTTGCACGGCAGCTTTGACAGCAAATATTACATTTGGGAGACCGATAAACATCCGCTTCAACAGGACATTCCACGATTAAACAAGCTGCTCCCTTTCTGATTCGTTTTGCAAGGAAAACCTGTGCGAAGTGAATAAAAGCATTTAATTTATTCATTACACGGGTCATTAGCTTTTCATTTCTGAAAAGCAAACCTGTCACAGCATTTAGCTGGAATTATGATTTTTTTAAAAAATAATAAAATAAAGGGACTTTCTCTCCTGTATCTTTTTGTATTTGAATGATGAGCAAACAAACAACAAGCTCCTAGCAGAGGCTGTGATTACATTACCCTTTTCGTTTGCCTTAGGAGAGCATCTTGCATCAGAACACTCTTGGACACAAGCTGGGGCTTTTTTTGAAGAGAGTAAGACTTAAAATCAAATGGTACCAGGATGTATTTTTTAATACAGAAGAATTAAATATAGTCTGAGGAACAACTGAGCAGCATCACTTCTGGAAAAAAAACAATAACAACAACAAAAACCCAAAAAACCAACCCAAGCTTTCCATCAATCCCAAGATGTTAAAGTCTTCTCTTATTTGAGACTTCTCTTCCAAGCTGATGTCCTTGAATTCCAGGAAATGCTTTGAGAAGCAACTAACATGAATTATTCTGACTGGTGACAACATTTTTAAATTACTGAAGTTCTTTTCTTCATGTGTATATCAGAAACTAGCAAAAATCTGATGGAACATCAGCATCATGTTTGTTGAGGTTTTTTTGTTTAGCTGGGGGGGAGTTTCACAGGATCACAGGACTCTGGGAATTGGAAGTGACCCAAGGAGGTAATTGAGTCCAACCCTCCCTGCCAGAGCAGGACCATACAATCTAGCAGAGATCACAGAGGAACACATCCAGACAGGCCTTGAAAGTCTCCAGAGAAGGAGACTCCACAACCTCTCTGAGGAGCCTGTTCCAGTGCTTTGTGACCCCTACAGTAAAGAAGTTCCCCCTTGTGTTGAGGCAGAACCTCTTTTGCTGCAATTTACACCCATTGGTCCTTGTCCTATCACAGGGAGCAAGTGAGCTCAGTGGGTTTTTGGGGGGGTTGTTTTGTTGTTAGGGTTTTTTGTTTGTTTAAGACAAAGATTATGGAATATATCTAACTTCAAATAATATACTGAAGTTTTCTCACAGAAGATGGAAAAATACAACAAAAGTTTGCCTCTGCTAAAAAGAAACTTAATTTTTTAATATAAAATGGCAGCTGTGAGCATTGCTGCTGCACTGCTTTCTCTTCCAGCACCTTCTGTCATTTTCATGGTAGCCTATACTTCCTTTTTCCATCAGGATAGTGGAGGGGGTGAGCATTTAAAAATATTTCATGTCTTACTGTTGGGTTGCAGAGCTTTTTGGATGAAGAAACAGTTTCTGATGGTATTATCTCCCTTTTTCAAGGCCCAAAACTACAAGCAAAATCAAATAAGTGGATTCATATCAGTACTTCATTTCAAGGAGGACATAAGCACTATTTTTCCACCACTATTAAAATCCCTACATTTTCCCATTACAGGCCACAATTTCTCTTACATTCATGACAGCATGAACTGCTTCCCCTCCTGCTCCTACCTATTCTGATCACTTTAGCATGCCTGAGACAGCCACAGCACTGGCCTGTATGGGGAAAAAAAAATCTTCAGAAAATTTTAGCCATAACAAAAATCTGTCCACGTTAAGGAAATTAATTTCTGTAAAGCTTTGTTTATAGTACTGACCTTTGCCTTTGCACTGAATATTTCCACAGATAAGGGCACTGAGGCTGTTAATCAGCTGCAAATGGACAAACACGCCAGAGATATGTAGCTAGATGTAGTTATACACAGCCTGTGCTGAATTGATGGGTGAGAACAGTTGGAAACAATGGTCAAACATAATAACACCAGGCTGAAACAACCAGCAGGACAGGAAAGCAGTGATGGGTCCTTGAAAACAGACATAATGATCTCTTGGGTATGTCAGTGGCTCTCTCATACCTACATTTAATGGATTCTTTGCTAGCAGCAGACTGTTGATGTCATAAAAGGCTTTTAGTCACCCATATTTAAGGAATATGCCTAACAGGCAGCAAAACATTTGCAGCATTGGGAAAGTGAGGTCATGGTTCCTGTATTCCAGTAAATACTATGTTAATAATTGCAAATAGAGGGAAGAATGTATGGTCACTAGTGCTGCTTTGATTTGCCTCAAAAGGTCAGTTAACCAGCTGATGCAAGTAGAATTTTTTTTTTTCTGCAAGAGTATTAAGAGCAAGTAGCTGAGAGAGTAATAAATAAATATCAGGAAAGAGACAAGGAAGAAGGAGCAGGCAGGAAGAAGATAGAAAAGAGATGATAAGGAAGCAGGAAGTTGCCAGTTCCAGAGAAAAAACAATTAGACTTGGATTATCTGAGGCTCCTCTGAAGACTTCTCCAGTTAATGGCACATAAGGGAGGTGTTTGTACCCTTCTTGACTTCTAACTTCATAAATTTCTAGCCAAAAAGTCTCAGGATGGAGAAGAGCTGGATGGTGACTGCTACCGATGTCATTCTGAGTTAAACCTTTGCTTCCACAACAAGCATTAATTGCTTTCTAATCAATAAACAAGACACCAACAGGAAAAGAAGGAAGAAAACAAATGTAAGGAAGGAGCAAACTTTTAAACACATAGAAAATCTGTCACTGGGAGAAGCTACACTTCCAAGATTCTTATCTTGAGGGGAAAAGATTAGAAAGAATATTCTGAGCTAAGAGCAAAATTAAAGCAGTCTTATTAACTCAGAAGATTACACTGGTATGAACCTGGTGATACAATTCTGACAGTGCAAATCTTCTCATTCATACAATGAGTGCACAGAACACACTCCAGAAATATATAGTAGGTACATCTGGTACCTTCTTGTCTTTAACCTGCTCTAATCCTTGCCCTCGGTGCAAAGAAGGCAGGAATGCTGTTAATTGCTACAAAAGTGCTGTCACAACTGAAAGCACTTCATGCCCATTCTCTGTGGAAATTTATATAGAACTTGAAGCAGCAGAGACCTCAGCCAAAAAAAAAAAAGTCTGTCATATTTAAATTAATCCTATGCTCTTCACAACTTTAAGCGAGAACCTTTTCCTGAAGTGGAAAATATTTTCATCTTTGTTGTCTATGCATAGGCCTCCTAACAAAGGCAACAGGATAAATAACCCTTATAGCATGTTTTCCTTGCAATAGTCTTCAGAAGGTTCGGGGAAGTGTGATCTTCCCGGCAAACAGCATAAACACGTAGAAAAGGCAAATGCCATTGGTGCACTGACAGTGCACTTAAAAACACTCATCAGTGGACTCCTGAAATTCAAGGGTGCGGGGAAGTCTAGATGAAGGGTAAGTTAAAATTGTCTCCAAAGCCAGCTCTTGGTCTTTTATCTACATCAGGGATAAATAATTTTGTCATTACAACTGTATCCTCCCTTTTTCACACGTGGAGAACTTCAGCTGGAAAGAGAGCATAGTCAGCTTCATCAGACAGACACATGCTTCATTGGAGGGAGGACAGGTACTGGTTCCTTTTACAGCTGCCTATTATTTCTCTGAAGCAGAAACATTGTTCCGATAACCTGGCGGCTTCCTGTTTAAGCAGAAGCAGATCTGGCTGCTCAAAGTGCTACACAGATGCATCTGTCATTTCCTCTATTTCAGCTGCTGCTTATGACTCACCATTAGCAATTTTAATTGTAAAAGCCTCCAGTTATCATTTTTGTATTCTACCATTATTACTTATTACAAAGTATCTAACTCTAATTACGCCGAGGTAATTACTGTTGTTGAGTGATGGCAGTCCTTTCTCTTTGATTTAAACTCTTAGAATCAATGGTTCTGCCTCTAAAGAAGCCACCCCCATAAAATATTGATCAAATCGTTTTACACATAGGTGCTGGAAGCCATATAATGCAGATATATAAGACCAGCAATTAGCAGGAGACTTTTCTGAACACAGTGGCATTTAAATCAGGGGAGGATGTCTGAAAGGACAAAGATATGATTATCCGTGGTATGAACTGTGAAGTGCTTACTGCTTAATGAGGGTTAAAGCCTTTTCACTGCTCTGAACCTGGTCCTTGGGTACTGATTCCAAAGTAATATTTACTGCAAGGTGCCTTAGCTGTGTAACTATTGTAATCCAAGGAAGGACCTTCCATTTCCAATTATGTTGCTCACCTTTCACTTCTAACCTTCCATTTGCATGCTCCAAAGGCACGGTGGCTGTACTTTCCCTCCAAGGGAAAGCATCCCAACCACCTTTATCTTCACAGAGCTGCACAGTTAGATTCTTCACAGTCAGATCCTTCAACATTGTGTTTGTGGACTGGCTTTACAGCTTTCAGTCACAACCCAATACTCTTTGCCTTGCAGCTCACAGTCCACAACTTTACATCCCTGTAGATAACTGTACATAACCATTTACACCCCATAAAGATGTACAGAGCTTACCAGCCAGTCAGCATACAACACAAGCACCTGAAGAAGTGTGCTGCAATGAGGGCTCATACCATCATAAGCAAGAACAATGGACAAGGAGTTTGAGTGAGACCTGATGAAATCTATAAAACTCCCACAAAACAGTATTGTAAAACATCTTTGCACTGGCAAAGGTGTTCACTTGGGTCTCCTACTACTGCAACTTAAATGGGAGGACAACTTGAGTCTCAAAAGGCATGAAGAAACTCTATACAGCTATGTTATCCTCAAGGTCATGAAGTAAAGTTTGATTGCTGGAGTGCACAAGGACATTTGCTTTGCCAATCTGGATAAAAAGTTTTGTCTTCCATAGTGAAGAAAGAAGTAATGAAAAAAAAGGTGGTTTTAATATTTGGGGTATATTTTATTGTTCTACTCTGATTTTTACTGGTAATAGACTCCATTTGAAAAATTAGTTTATTTTGTCCATATTGGTAAGTGGTGAGTGATCTCTTTGTCCTTATCTCAGTCCCCAAACCTTTTGTTGTATTTCCTCTCCCCTGTCCAACTGTGGAGAAAAGTGACAGAGCAGCTTTGGTGGGTAGCTGGCATCTAACCACCAACCAGAGTCAACCCACCACATTTATTTCCACAGAGTCCCATTATCTTTCTCACCATCATTATTTCTGCTTTCACTTTGTCTCATATCCAGATTATGTCAGTGGCACTCAGAGGAAGAGGCAGAATTACTGTAAAATAAACTGAGCCAAAGGGGAGGGCTTTGAGTATGCCCACAAATAATGAACCAGTCTCTAAGACTCTCCTGTAATTTCTTCCCTCTGAGTGCAGGCTGTCACCACTGTAATCAGACTCCTATTCAAGTCAGCCATTTTTGTAATGGCCATTTTTGTAATTCTCCAATACATCCTGTATCAGGAGGCTCAGTTTGGGCTTTCATTTGTGATTCTTTTTACTCTCAGCAAATCTTTACACATCAACCCACTTCCAGAGATTTCTTTTTCACATACCTCGACCATACATATCTATCCTCAGGCTTCACGAGTGCCTTGTTTTACTCAGCAGACAGGGAAAAACCTTTGCTTTCCTAAAATGTTAACAAAAGTAACAGGTTTGCCAAACCAAACCTTCCTTGCACTAAGTGAACCCTTTAATTGTCACGGGCAAAATTTAAATAAATCAATTTTTGCCTGGCATTTTTCCTTAAAGGAAGTAATTACAGCAACCACTCATTGCAGGTCCATTGTTACTTGCTCAATGGAAGTTTATAACATGCATCCCAATTAAGCCTTTCAGAGACCATTTGTCTCAAGAGTCATGGACGTGAATTTTCTTCTCTTCCACTGCAATTGTTTCCTGTGTTTGGCTTCCCAACACCCAAAGGAAACAATTCCTCCTTCCGCCACTTGAATGCCCTCCAGAAGGCTGCCATGTTTTGTAAATCATATCTGCCTGACAAGTGAATATCTAAACCAAGCTTCTCCTCTGCCAGCATTTAAGAAAATTTGCAATCACTTCATATTTCCTTTCTTTATAGCTCTGCATAGGGAAGCCTGTAACTATCTTAAACACTTGTGCTACAGGCTCGCATCAATAATTAGGAACAGTTATATAAAGCATATGCCTAAAGCAAAGAAGGGCATTTTTGTAAACAATTCTTACAGTAAGAAACAAGCTTTCTCTAAAAATTGTATGTAAACTAGATTGTTGAATGTTTCTAAACTCCTCTCATCTTTGCTTCTTGAATAAAACAGAGCAAATGCCTCAGACTATAATTTCCAGGAGAAGCAAGGCCAGCATTAGAGAATCAAGATGTTTCTGCAAATTAAGATTTTTTTTTTCCCTACTTGAAGTAGGCATTTAGAAGAAATAAAGAGATTTTTCTCATTGATCCACTTTTTGTTAAATACTTCCAGTCATCTCTATATACAACTTTTGTATAAACACATAGTTAGGCTATGACATAGTAGCAACGAAAGCAGGGTAGGAGATATTATTAGTGTATTAGGATTAAAAAACCTCACGGCATTTGAGGAGACAACTCTGTAAACAGCAGTGAGTCAGAAGTGCAGATCAGCATCCCATAATAGTGTGCATTTTTACAGAAGACTGGCGTACATGAAGACACAGTAGTAGAGCATGTGACCAGACACTCAATCTCATTATTTAAATGTACATCACATTTTTAAGGCTAGCGACCAGAATGCAAATTGTTGGTTTTACACTATCGGCTTTGACTGATCTGTCTCCCTTTGCAGTCATGGAAACCTACATGAAATTAAAGACAAAGAACCAATGGAACTTAACGTCCCATGTATCTTCTGTAGGGCTGAAGTGTTGGGCAGTTAACTTGTAACGGGGTGGCAACAACTGCAGCATGTTTTTCAAATGCAGAGTTTAAGGATTGTTGTTCTAAATATTTGTTCCCATAAAAATGTAAATCTAGACAAAGAGAAATAAGTCAGAAGCACAAGATGGAAAGAAGAGAGTCCCTCATACCTCCCTGCACAAGCCATGCCACCTACCCCTCTCAGATGGCATATTTTGAGGGATGCATTTAAAGAAGAAAAGGCCATTTTGAACTCTTGTTTTTTTTAGTACCTTCAAGCCTAGCAGTTTCCGTCTTCTGCCTTCTGCTGTAAAACTCTGTAGCCAACTTTTAAAATAATGATAAAAGCCTTGATAAATTTTAATGAGCCAAGACAAAAGTTTCCCTAAGCAGGCAATATTAGAACAAAAATGCATTACGGAGCCTCCTTTCAAACCCTACTGCTTGCCATTTTAAATCCAATCTATTTGCTATAATTCTTACCATGCAAAAATTTATATTGTGTTGTACCCAGGATTTTTATTAGCATTTATTTACACTTTTATAACTGTACAGTCAGACTTTTTTCCTTCTCTTCTGTTTTTCTAACTTCTGTTCTCAGAAGAAAACCATTTAGCCAAAAATGTCTCTAATCTTCAATATCTGGCACTCTAGCAGGAGCAAAAAGGAAAGATCTAACTCAGACAGCTGACACATTACCTGAAGCATACAGATATTTCTTCAGTTATCACTATTTTGATATTCCTTTCAGGTTCCATAGTGGATTTGGGTTGTTTGTTTGTGGGGGTTTTTTGGGTTTTGTGTTTTTTTTTTTAGTATCAATGACCTGACTTCTATTTTTACCTCCTGTAAGCACAGAGGAATTAATTCACGTATATGGTTTATCTGATTTGAACTATGTGTATCACCACTAAAAACTCAAATACACTCCAAAGTAAACTATGAATAATTTCCAAGCCACATTATGCCACCCATAGTCTCCAAGGACTTCAGCGTTTTTGGACTAGGTGTAAGATGTGTAAGATCTGCTTAGTAGCAAAGGTTTGTAGAGAAGTTAAACTCTTACTATTATTCTGTGGAGATCTCCTGCTTTGCATTTATTCTGGAGGCCTGTGGACAATTTTACAAGTGCATCCAAGACAGCTGTGCAATTTGAGAGCAGTCTTAACGTCTGTGCTGTTTAGGCTTTGTCAATGCAGCGCTGAGCTGCATCTTGTATTGCCTATCTTTAGCAGAGCTTTTAGTAAAGCCTAATTGCAGTCCCAGTTTCCATACAATAAGTAGGAATTGATCCTACCTGAAAACAGTTCAACATTTGCATGATGAACTCATTACTCTGAAACTGATGATGAGAACCACTTTACCTACAGGACCTTGGTTATGAGTTTAATTGCACATTCTAGTACCATGTTAGCATTCATAACCTTTGAAAGAGAATTACTAGGGGGAAGGAAAAAAAAAAAAAAGGAAAAATATAAAAAATTACTGCTTGCCTAAATTAGCATTTGAGGACCTTGGGGCAATGTCTAAGGTCTGTCTTCTTTCCTATCTCATTATGCTAAGAGCACTGAAATCCTGCTCCCCTGCAAGCTCTCCTCAGAATACTGGAGCTCTGCTTCTGTCCAAAAATTACCTGAAGATTATTGTGACCCACAGACCCAAGACATGTCCAAGGCTAAATCTAGGCTCGTGTGGGTCTGCTTTGGAAGGTAAGAATGAGACAATCACAGATTTATAAGAGGAATTTGACTGCAACTGAATTTTCTTAGGACAAAAGGGATTATTTTTTCCCAGCAGTTTGATGTTTATCAGTCTTTATGATACAATTCCCATTGCAGTGAAAGCTCTGTGTGAGAGAAGTTTGTCATGAGTCAGCGAATAGAATCTCTCTGTAAGAATGATGCAGAAGACAGGCTCCTAAGAAAGGTCCCAGGATGCAATAAGGCTCACAGAGGATGAAATATCTATTGCAGCAGTTTTTAAATGCAAAAAAGATCAAAGCAACTATGCTGAAGGGCAACTCCTGCTTTTATGAGGAACATAAAGCCCAAAGAATTATGAATTTCAAGGTGAAAGCAATTTCTCAAAGGAAACAGTTAGTCAACAGAACAAGATTCACTATAAGCAGACTCAAGACAGTGTTCCAATACTGGCAATTAGTAACATAAGGCATTAAAATCAGCACAAGAATAAATAACTGTTGTGCCCTGTGTTCTTCAGTCAGTGAAGATGTTATAGCTAATATTAATTTAGCACAGGGATTCAGGGGTTACCAACAGGCTGTGTTGAGTCCAGTGTAATTTCTGTATCCAGAAATACTCCCCTGAATATTTACAACTCAAGACAAATCTCTCCTATATTCTCATCTCCCAATTATCCTACATTTCCTGCTGCCTCATCTTCTTTTCCTGCCCTTTTGCCTCTATTGTTATCTCATTTAAGGCTCTGGAGAACAGACTTTTTTTTTTTTTTCAGTCATAGATATAAAACTTCTATATCTTTACCTATTCCAGATTTACATTAATGCAGTGATGAATTGCTCTAGCTATTTGAGGAAAGTACTCACCCTTTGCTCCTTTCTATAACAAAAAGAGATCATCCATCTAAGCTGTGTGCAAGACACTAAATATATCTTTCTCCCTCGATTAACAATCTCTTCTTGCCCAGAAAGAAAGCTTAAGAGCCCATCAGATATGTAGAATGGTCCAGGATTACATGTCCTGGGGTTCATGGCCTTACCTAAATTCAGAAAAATATATAGGAATTAATGTTGTATCAATAAACATTAACAGCTGTTAACCAGCACTTAGACCAAATGGCTCAGGGAAGTCCCTGCTTGGACTATTAAACAGTCAGCTTAAAAACCAGGGTGATGGCAAGCAAAGTCTCTACTAGGAGAAATCTGGATGTGCCTGGAGCTTCTCCAGGATAGTGCTCATGGTCCAACTCCCAGATAGACTAAGAGAGGGTCTAAAAATATTTACCAATATGAATGATTGGGTTCAAGAGTCCAGGAAGAATATTCACTTTTAAATTACTAGCGTAGACACAGCCAAAGACAGCAATATCAATCTTTCTTCCCATGAGTTAGGCTTAGAAAAGCTGGGTATATGTAGTAGGTTAGAACTAGGCTCAGCTGGGGTTAATTCTCCTCAAAATAACTTTCTAACACTGTGTTTTGTGGTGCTGCAGCTGAGCATTGATGAAACAGCAGTGTTGTGGCTACTGCTAAGCTGAGCACCCGGGCTGGGTTTTTTCCAGCATCTCCCCACCCCAAGATGCTGAGAGGACACAGCCAAGCCAGCTGATCCAGACTGGCCAAAGAGATGTTCCATGCTGTATGACATCAGCTCAGATATAAGAACGAAGTGAAAGAAAGAAGCTGAGGAAAGATTCGTCCGTGGCATCTGTTCTCCAAATGTAACCACCAGCATGGAGAGCTCTGCTGCCTGAGACCCAACAGCATCCTGCTGATGGGAAGTAGAAATTAACATCTCTCTGCTTCCACGGTCTACTGCTTTTGCTTGTGTTTGGTATTAAATTGCTGCTACATTACAACTGGCTTTTGTTATATTTTCCCATCTCCCCTGTCCATTTAAGAGAGGAAGTGATAGAGTGGCTCTGGTGGGCACTTGGCCCCCAGCTGGGGCAGAACCACCAGAGTATAACAAGAGAGCTAAGAGCATTCAGCACCTTCATTCCTCTCCAGGAAAACAATGTTTGTTAGGATGCATTGTTTCACAACGTTTTGGAGATCCCCATACTATTAGGATAGACAGCATCACAGCTTGACCTTCCTTTTTGGCAGGACTCACTACTGCAAACAGCCAACCTGTGTTCTAAGAGGGAACACCACAAACCCTGTGTTCCTTTCCTGAAGCACGTTGTCCCTTGTCTGTTGCATCATGGACTTTGTTAACAGCCTTTAATATGGAGCATCACAAAGCTCAGAAAAGACATTTTTCATCCTCTAAAAATTACTTCAACTCTAGATCAGGTCTACTATGTTCAGTCAATTTCCACAGCCACCATGCTGCAGCTACTAAGAAAACTCACTGAAGAGCAACTTAAACTACACCCTCTTGGTACTTGTGGTTTCTGATAGGTAATTGAAGTCTGAGGAGAAAAGCCATGCTATTGGGCAGTCCAAGGTTTCTCCCAGCCTGTTCTAGAAAGGTAAAAGATAATTTCCAGCTATTTGTGTGCATATCTGTACGTTAAGCAACCCATCCAACACTCAACACTTAAGCCTGAACAAATAATTTCTTCTCCGCAGCAATCTTTTTTTCCCCTCTTCTCATCTCTTCTCTGTTTTCAAGACAGGCCGAGGAATTAGGTGAATTCTGAAATGCATGAATTTTTTTTTTTGCTGTGATGTGTGTTCTTCACTTGTTCCAGTTTTCACTGGATTTGAAACCTGACCTTAGCCTGTCTGGTAGCAGCAGTATACTTGTGTAGATCTGCTTATGAAATACATACTTTTTTTTCATAGATTAGTGAGCAGGAAGAAAAATAATTCAAAGTATAAACCACTTTGAGAATGCAGCTAACACTTTTTTATGGGTTGTTGAATATATCAAACATATTGTTCTGCCTATACCCAGAAAATGACCTATAAGCTGGCAAAAGTAAATCTTCATCCTTCTCCCTCTGCTGCCTTTGAAATTGTTCTGACAATTTAAAAAGGATAGGGCAGCTTTAAGCAAAGCTATTAAAAATGAAATCGCTTCAGTGTTCCAAAAGTTTTGAGGAATGGTCCATTTTTTTTCTCCCAGATTTTTCTGTTCCACATCAGCAGAGAAACCATTTTGAAACATGATTACTTTGCAAATAATTCTGTCTTCTATGAGAAGCTGAATTACTTTTAGAGCAGCTGGTGGATCTTCTCATATTTGAAGGCGAGTTGTGGAATGTCAACACTAGGCACGCTGCTATGCCTGGAGTAACCTGTCTCTTGACTCTGTTTTAGTGCATGCAGTGAGAAAGATTTAAAATATGGATCCTTTCAGGAATATTTGCCTTGCCCAGGGGACACCCAGATTTATGGAAAAAGGATAAACATGGATAAAATGCTGATCTTGGATGGGTATGTTTTAGTTTCAAAGTGGGACCATGTCAGGAGCTGACATTTCTACAGTTCATTTATCTATGCCCAAAATGCACATGTCATACAAAAGGTCAGATTAAAAAAAGCAGGGCTGCTTTTCATTTCAAGAAGGAATCTCCATCACCAGAAATGCCTCTGACAGTGCTGTGACTGCCTACAAGGCTCACGTATATTTAAGCATTTATTCAACATCATTTCTAAAATGGAGGCTGTAAATCAAGACCAGACCTTTGCTGAAAAAAAAAAAAGTAGTTATCCTCCAAGCTGTTATGCACATTTACAGAAGAATGATCCTTTTCCATGTCAGGTGTTATGACAGTTCATCCTTCAAATAATATAAATTGAGATTATGAAGCTAAATTTCATAAACCTCAGAGAAGATGCATGAGCCTCACAAAGCTTTTTAATATAGCTCTTTTGGAGCTAGGATGCTACCTTTGTTTTATATTAGCTGTTCTGTATTCTTGTGTGCACTGGAGTTACTGAGGGATGCCAGCAGAATTATCCACTACAGAAGGTTTCCCTTCTTTCCTCCTCTTTTTCCCCTCCACAGGAATTTAACTGATGACAGACTGTTTTCCCATAGCTCATTACTACTTCGTGCAGTTATCACATATAACTAAAGGGCTTCCCAGTCTTCATGATTGTTGCTAGAATTGCCAGCTTCCCTCTTTGATAGTGTGACTACTCAAAGGAAGATTAATGAGCTTGGTTAGCATTCCCTTTGCTTCAAGGAGGAGATTTACCATTACATGTCCCAATGTGTCAAGTGTCAGTTAAATTGTTTTCTGAAAACTTTCTACAGTTCTGTGATTCTAATTGTGTATGTCCAGGCCTCTGCATCTCAGCAGAGTCTCATACAGTCATAGTCTGACTGCACAGCTGCCAACCTTCAACAGAAAGACTGAGGTCCCTGGAATAGGGTATCCTGCTCTTATTTGACCATTCTGCTTATAGTGGTAGATGAAACATGCTGGGGAGCATTTCCAAGCACTTAAGCCAGCTGGCAGAGAGCAGCTCATGCTGCTGCTAGAAAGTCCTTGCTGATGAAGGACACTGGCCACAGAACACTGATCCTTGGAACACCACGACTCTGATTTTATCCCAGGAGCTGTTCAGGAAAAGGTTGGCTCACATAGAATAGGTGCGTGCCAGGGTGCAGTTCAGCTGCTTCAGGCAGCAGCTCGTATTGTTCCCGAGTGTCATTTCACCTGCTAGCTTAGCTGTACACCCACAAGCTCATGTTTTGGCTGCAAGGAGAACCAAAGTATGTTGTCTATATGGGCATTGCAGGCTGTGAATCATGGAGATACTGAGGAAACAGATGCTAAATGGCTGCACCAGCATATCTTCGCAGGACCATCCCTCAACTTGGGCACCAATTTTAGACCTGGGTGTAAGCCTTCAGACTAACCCAGGTCATTTTGTCTCATACCATACACTTGAAAACTAATCTTGATGACAAGGAGACGAGAGCTGGCTGCTGAGCTGGGTTACAAGCTTTAACACCAGCAATACTCTTCATGTCCCACCCATAGGAAGTGACCTATCATTTATTATGTGATCTGATTTGTGGGCATGACTCCTCTGTGTTTTCTTTTCAAAGCTAAATCTTGTTATTGTATCTAATTAGCATCCTATATAGACTGATCAGCCACAAGCAGTACCAGAGACATTAAATATAGACCACTGGAAGGGCACTGCAGCATTTTGAACAATGTCTTTCCATAGCCTGAATTGATTCAGCAATAAGAAAAACACCAAAGATCCTTGATAGAATTTTCAAGGCTTGCTTACCATAGATTGACTAGGAAGGGATGCTCCAGGCCTTGCATTATCTGTAGCTCCCGAAAAACATTTCGAACTTCATCTCTCTCGATGCACTTCTGCTTGTTCATATATTTCATGGCATACATTTTCTTGGTGTCTCTCTTCTGTACAATGCACACCTAATTGGGACAGCAAGGAAAAAATTGACAGCTGCAAAAAGGGAAACTCAGTTGTGACTGTATAAAAGGAACCTTTCATGATCCACCACTGGATAACCAGCATCAGAAAGCTCACATCACAGCTATATTAGATTCTAATACTTTGTAACGAATAAAGTAACAAAAGAACATCCCCACCCTGGTATATGAAGAAACGGTGGCATAACTCCTAGAAGCTGTGAGTAATACAATTCTATTGCTAAGTCATTAGTTAGAGAAATCAGTGCCTCCTGCCTAGGTGAGTGCACAGTCATTGTCCTCACTGCTGCAGGTCAATACACACATCTTTATTACTGCATCCTAAACACAGCCTACGTTCACAAGACTCAATACCCTCAAACAATGCAGCCATGACTCTGGGCTCCCATCTGTTTTAACATGAGTGGGGCTTCAACTACTTCATCAGTAGAAGTCACTGTTTTACACAGGCAAATTAATCAGAATTAAGCCCTATGGCTCAGCATCTTCAACAAACAGGAGAAAGAGTGTGTACATTGAAATAATTTGAATGATTTAAGGTCAGATTTTTTTAGCATACCTGCTCCCACAAACACAAAACTTGAAGAAAATTGGTACCATAACACCCTTGAAAATTAGTTGTTTCACCTGAACAGTATTTTGCAGCAGTAAGCTCACAATCATATGGCTACAGTCACAGTAAAGACTAGCAATAGGTCTTTATTTGACTCCACTAAGTTTTGTACTTATAGGATTATCTTCAAATATATAACTTTCTTTGATAAGAATCATGGCTCTAGAAATAACAAAATGAGGGGAAAATTAGGCAGATTAAACATAAGAGATCAGATGCCATAGAGAAATAGCTACTTAGACCAGCAGTCAGCATTTTTGACTTAAGTATTTTAATTGTCTGCTTCTGAACTGACTTAGAAGGCAAATATTTAATATGTGAATAAAACCTATTTGGACAGAATGTGTGACATAGCCCACATCAAATGTGTGTGGAAGCACTAATAGCTGGAACATGCTGAGCATAACTATCCTACAGGTCTGGGAAAAAAAAAAAAAAAAGAGAACAAAAATTCAGTGTTTCTTGTTACATATAAGGAGATCAAAACATAAGTGAAGAGCTACTTCCATCTGCCTGGCAAAGCAAGGTCACTGAAGCCAGCTAGGCTGCTTTTAAAAGAGTGCCACATACTGTGCTTGGATACCATTGTCACTTGAGCAGCTCACAGGTGTCTGTGTACAGATACACACAGCAGGTACCAATAAGTGCCTGGGATTGGGGCAAGTATTGCCAGGAGGATGGAGCCAGGCTCTGCTCAGTGATGCCCAATGTCAGGAAAAGGAGCAATGGGTGAAAGTTGAGGCATAAGAAGTTTCATGTAAACATGAAGAGCAGTTTTTTTCACTGTGAGGGTGGCAGAACACTGGAACAGGCTGCCAAGGGTATCTCTCTGGAGATACTCAAAACCCACCTGGACACATTCCTGTGTGATCTGGTGTAGGAGATCCTGCTCTGGTCCTACACAGGCTCAGAACTCAACTTCTCCATCTCTTATCAGGTGCAACCTGAGCTCTGAAAGGACACCTTTCAAGTCATCCTGGTTGCTTCTGGAAGCAAAATCATGCTTCTTTTAAAATATTCTCCCCCTATTTCCTGCACTCCTCACAGCTTTTCACTTTTTTTCTGGGGAACTTGCTGTGCTGCTTACAAGACTGCACCTGCTCTTAGCATGTCCCTAAGATGCCATGTGTACTGAGGCAGTAGATTAAAACAGGTGTCCACTCCATGGAAAAGACAAGCTCTTGAGATACAATCACTTGATGTCAAGCAGCCTAAGAATTCCTGTAACAGCAAATGTCGCTACTGTGAACTGAAAATGCCAAAGGAAAAACAGAGAGCTGCTTTCTGAAGCCAGCTGGAAAGGACAGAATGTGGCTGCTGAAGCAGTCAGCCTTGATGGAAGAAGTGAGATGGAGTTCTGAGGATCACCTTGAGCTCTGCATACAAGACCAAGCTCAGCTGTATGAAGTCTCTATCACATCAAATACCTCCCAAGCAATATCCTGCAGAGGCCTAAGGTTGCTGTAGCAACCACAGCAATTTAAGAAATATTGAGAGAGAAAGAGAGCAATTGTACCAACAACAATAAAATAAAAAAAAAGTAGAGCATGTCTTAAAACATCCTACTGCTCTCAGAAAACAAAAAAGGCCACAGAACAGCCATAAAGGAAGAAGGCAGCTTGAGGCAGGTGTGATACCAAAGACGATGCTACATCTCACAGGATGCTGGAGAACAATAGACCCTGAAGAGTAAAGAGCAAGTCAATACAGACATCCTACATAATTTGTTGATGTTTTCTGCTGCCAGATACTTCCAGAAGGACAGTAATGGGAAAAGTTGCCAGCAACAAGGCTTCTAAATGAGCGCTAAGGGCTGACTCACAGAGTAAGAAACTTGAAATAGTGACTGATTTACTACACTGTGCTTTTGGCTGTGGTGCAATAGGTCATTTAAAATCAGGGGTTCCTTTCATTCCTTGTCTGTAGGAGGAAGAACAAAACGGTTGGTCAGGAGCTTGCATTCACTTAGGAAAAATAAGCCTGTTACACCAAGGAGAGAAGAACTTACTCTGTTTCATTTGACAACTGCAAAATAAGGAATTAAGTTTAGATAGTGCTTCTGCATGAGTCCTTTCTTGCATTACACATGTTCTTTCAGGGCTCTGAAATGCTACTCTCACCCATACATATGCCCAAAGCAGGTTCACACGAGCACTGCAGGCATGAGAACCTGTCAGAAAATTAGCTGTTTGTAGGAAGGTTGAAGAAACATTCATCAGTTTCCTGAATGCCTTGGAGAAGAGCAGACCAAATGTCAACCATCAAGACCTCAAAAGACTTGGTATATTTTCCTCCATGATGTGAGAGACTGAGGGTACCTTTGGAAAAGCAGCAATAGCAGAGCTGTGAATGAGGAAGCCTTGAAGAAAGGGAGGCATAGATGATCTTTATGACACCCAAATTTGAAAGTTATCTTTAACTGCTTATACTCTACCTAACTTGCACTCCTGAACCTCTGTTTAGCTTGACACAGTATTCCATCAGTGATAACAAACAACCACAGATCTCCAGCTGCCCTGGTTTTTAAAGGCTTCCTGAAAACGCTTCACACTAGCAACAGCATCTCCTATTTACTTCAAAGAGAATTTCTCTTGGAAACTACTCAACCAAATAAGGACCTTGCCATTCTGAGAGAAGTATTTCAGGGCCCTTGAAAATAAAAATAATTTTTTTCTGTGCAGAAGGCCAAGAGCCAGTAAGCTCCTGTGTCTGTGTGTACCTAATGCATAACTACAGAAATAGCTGACCAGGACTCAGTTGGCATATAATCAAGAATTACTCAAATCAAGATCTAGGCAACTACTGAAATCATATTTCACCTTCAAATGTATTCCTGCATGCAATTGTTTCTAGTATTTTTATAATATGATTTTCTCAGACTGCATGGCCCTGTATTGGAATTTAAAACCTTCTCATAGTCTTTATTATAGGATAGAAAGGTCATCTACTCATGTGTAAATAAACCATTAATCTTCTCCATTTCAGCAAAAGCCTGGTGAATTGAACAAACATTGACTCAATGATCATAATTACAGTGTGTGTTGGTTTATGCAGTCCCAAGTGTATTGAGTCTGTGTAAAGTGCTTTTAAAAATACTACACTTATTTTAAAGACATGAATAAATCCACAGATTTAAGAACAAGATCTCTCTAGTGGACTGCTTAAAAATGTAGTCTGCTCCTACCTTTATTTGGTTTTGAGGACTGATTCCTAAATTATTATAATTTCTAAGTTATGATAGTATGTTTTACTCACATTTATTTGATGGATTGTAATAGAAATATCTTAATGAGTAGCCCAAGTCAGGCCATACTGATAATCAGACATCTTAAAGGAAAAAGCCACAAAACAGTCAAGTTTTTTATCCTAACCCATTCAGATCATGCCAGAAACACACATAGGAATTCCCTCTTAGATTTTTAACTGCTAAAAATAAATTGATTCTTACCTTTCCAAAACTCCCTTTCCCAATAGCCCGCAGTATTTGAAAGTGGTCAAAGTTAACTGCAAAATAAAGGAGAGAAGAAAAGAGAAAAGTTTGTAGAGTGATAAATCAGAACCAGAAACCAGATAAGGAAAGAAATAACAGTGTTTCCAACCAATGCTGTTTTCTCATGTGGCATTTATTTCTCTTAAAACATTAAATGTATTTAACACCTAACGAGGAGGTCTACTTTAAAACATGCTCCATTCGTTTTATTCATCAACTGATCTTGGCCAAATACCTCCAACACCCAGTTTCTCCAAAAAGAAATGTACCTCCATCCTAACCAAGTAAGAAGGCAGCAAGTTGGTATTACACAGTCAGTAGGAAAAACTGTATTGTCCAGAAAAATTAAGAACCATTAAAAGGGTACTGAATAATTCAGGTCAGCAACGTTGTCTGCTCACAGCTATGTAGTAAAATAAGGATAATATTGTCACAGTGATCACTCTACAAGATCATTCCCATACCCTGTTACAGTGATTGAAACTTTTCCCATGATGAGCTAGCAAGATCAGCCCCTCTGAACTTTACCACTTTAATGAAATGCATAATGATAATATTGTGAGACTATTTAATAGATGTAGTATAAGCTTGTCTGGGGAGATTTCATTTTAGCTTGGTGATAGAATGTGTTTACCCCTACTTTGTGTAAAACCTAACACCACATTCTGCTCCAGACACTGAAGGGGTTTGCTGTGTGGGTGAGAGATTTAATTTCACAGAAGTGTCATTATTGTTGGTGTTGCATGAGACTGAACACAGCAGAGTTCAGGTTCACTGGCAGGTCTTGTGGCTTTTTAAAAATCCAAAAACATCCTGAGCAGAATTGATGCAGAGCCACTGAAACACAAACAGGGCAATGTGTGATACAGCTTTTGCAGTCACTTGTCAGAAGAGAATCACACTTGCAGCTAAACTCAGTGACCCAGAGCTGACAAAGTTCAGTGCAACTTAGCAGGATTTTGTTTTTAAATTGAATCTTTCTTTTGTTTCTGGCTTGGGTCATGAACCTCCATCTATCCACCCCTTATTGGACTAATGGGAACAAGCAAAATTTGGGGGAAAGGCTGTCACTGGGAAAATGTGGTAACATGAACAAATGTAACAAAAATGTGATGCACAGCATGATGAAGAGGAAAATTCTATAAAAGTAGTAATATTTTAAATATCTGTCAAGAAAAAAGAATAAGAAGTTGTATCAGCTTAAGCTAAGCACTGAGCAGGAAGTGGCAAATTTGATATGTATCAAGGCACTGAAAAGGGCTGAAATCTTATTTTCCCTGTTGCAGCAATATTTATTTATGCCATTAACATCACTTATACTTAGACATCTGTTTATTTATGCTTGCTTACACTGCCTTCGAGGAAACATGGTTGTTCTTTTTATTAATGCAGCTATAGCAACCACCTTCCTACTAATTGCTGGAGACCAAATCAAACCCAGAGCTCAGAGCTGTAAGCAGCAGTCTCTAGTACTCAGCAAACCAAGATGGTATTCCTAGATATCAAGATGGTAACTCCAGATATAGCAGGATTAGGATACAAAAATGAAAGTGCATAACCTTGCAAAGCATTTTTAAATAGCTTGGAAACTGGAAAACAAGTTCTGTCCTGGATCACCTAGGATTCAGAGTTAATCACATGTTTGAGGAGCAAGATTGTCCATCAGTGATCTGCACCTAGGGTCTCTGCCCACAAGTTTTACCAGTGCAGGGCTGTCTTGCATTTCCTGCTAATCACTACTTTCATGATGGACTTTCAAGAAGATGAGTTTAAGAAAACCACCTTCCACACAGACTTACATCAGCTTAAATCTTGATCTCACAAGTCATCATTCCCAAGTGCATGCCGCTGGACAAAGAATTTGAGAGCTTGAGGGCTGGGATCTTCAAGCAGAAACTTAAGTTTTAAGAATTCAACATGCTACTGAAAACATTCAAACCAATATTAGATCCTTTCACATCTTTAACAGGGAAAATTCAGTATTTCTCCCCTCCAACACAACACTGCTCTCTCTCTCTGATGTTTCCTTCGTATTTTAATGTTCCTAAAAGAGACACATTATTTAAAGAAAACTTAGTTTGAGTTCATTCTTTTCCTTGCAGTCATCCAGCTGAGCCCAGTTCCCCAAAACATTGAGACAGCCTGTGATTATCTACATTTCAGCCAAGCCGCATTTCACTAAAACTTGACTATGTTACATGTCCTGAAGCCTGCCTGGGCTTGAAATGCATCAGTTTGATGAATTATTTTGGTTTTTTAGCTGTAAGAAGGACATCTTTTATTGGTCATATAATTCCTACTTCGTTTTTCCTCTACTTCCTTCTGTAATGGTGTTTGTTGCCCTGAATGACTAGAACAACTTTCATTTTTTAAATTGGATTTAATTGTAAATTGGACTTCTATAAGAAAGAAATTATTAAATGAGGCAGTAGACCATGAAATTTCAGACTGATTTTTACTAAGGCAAATAAGTGGTGAGAAAAACACCGCCACAACAATTGATAAAATATTCTCAGTTTTTACATTTAATGAATAGAAAATGAGATGTTACACTTCAGGGGTTTTTTTAATAGTGCTTTCTTTTTACAGTTCAAGCCTTTTCTTAAAGTACAATTGACAGCATGTTTTGTGCAAGAGAAAATTTCAAATGGCTGTGGAATTATGTAAACACAACTGAACCTACATTTAGGACGAGTTAGGCTTACAGCCACTGTGCAGTGTTCATTCACTAAGGTGAGGTAGCTTGGTCTTTTCGGCTCGCTCACAACATTGTAGACTCAAAAATTGGGGGAGCTCCTCCCTTGGGGTGTTAGGAACAGGTAATAAAAAGGGTAGCTTTGCAGCTGGGTAGAATTAAGATGCTTTAAGCAGTCCCTTTAACAACAGAGCAGTGATGCAGAAGTCATGTCAGCACCAGAACCCTGATAAACAGTGAATACTGAAGCTAAGTTCAGCATCACTTTATTACCACAGTAGTCATTTCCCTTGGGTGTTTTTAATATCACTTTTTTTTTTTGCTTGTTTTATTTATCACACTTGTGTTTAGACTCTGTATGTGCTTTNGAGGAGAAGGATTTAGTGCAATTTCTGTGCCCTTTTTTTTTTTTTTTTCCCCACCCCCCCCCCCCTTTTTTTTTTTTTTTTTTGTGTGTGAGAATTCAGCACCACACAGCGCACCACTTACTCTGAGAAGAATTACAGCTCACCCTGACCTCTGGCATTTCCAGTGTTTAAAATATCATCACGACCAGACACTACCATTTGCTTTTTGCAACAAGTATATCACAGGTATTGTACTCTTGTCCTCTAAAGCATGACATCTCTAACTCTTGTGGAGCCTGCTGTTGTAGCTAAGAACATTTTTTTCTCACACAAGACTCTGCTGATATAATGGTGTTGATGGCAGAAGTACACTTAGTCTTTTGAAAACAGGTTCTTTGGTGTCCTTTACTCAAGAGGAAAAAAGTTTTTTTCCCAACTTTTTGAGCACTGCTTTCAGTTTTATTACACCATACTCTGAAGATCTTAGACATCACCTCTGTCTTAAATTATTAACGTTTTTCCCAAATAAAAATTAATTCATACTGTCTTCAACTAACTTCTTATCCACAAAATGAAACCAAGCAGTAGAAACAGTAAAAGGGAGTTTTCAGTATCACTGATTTTCATCTGGGGGGGGGAGGGGGAATAATCAATAATTATTACAACTTCCCACCTTCAACTGTAAAAGCTCACCATTAATTCAAAATGGAGAAAGATTATGGAATCAAGCAGATATGTGTCTAACTAAGGGAGAAAGCAGATCAGCATTTATGACATTTTTTGCATGGTATGGTGTTAGAGTGAGTGATGCCTATTAATTTCAGTGATGAGCTATTTATGTATATAAATTATTTTGTTTCTTTCAGTTTAGTCACAGCCAACTAAATCCTAAATTAATTCTATTGCACAGCTTTGAGTCTCTATTAATAACTTTAAGTGCAAGTATACCATACTTCAATTATTCTCCTGCTTTTTATTAGCCCCATGTAGAGCATTTTCCAGTAGTTTGATCTTGAACTAATAAAAGCTTTGATGATGGTAATGGCATTCACAAGCTGAAGGAAAGTTTGTACCTTGCTTGCCAGGAAAAGTGGAAAAATAAGGTCCTAGCTGTTAGAGTATACCCAATATATTTGATCAAGTAGCTCTAAAACTACCAGAAATATGTGGAAGAATGATGCAGTGGTTTGAAAACAACTTATACATGGAAGTCCCTGTAACACCATATCCTTCTCCTGTGACTTTAAGGCAAGTGCTTCAGTATTTTCTGCCCATCTATAGAAACATGAATTGTTACACCTCGAAGCAGCTGTAAGATCAGGCACAGGTAGTTTAGAGCTCAGATACACAGGCATTAAGAGTAGTGCCAGCCAGTTCAGGTGGTACTGCTTTATAAAAGACTGAAAGATATTTTCAGAGTGTGAGAAGTCCACACCTGCTGTGGAAGTGGAGCTACAGAAATCAGCAAAGGGTTAATTATAATCCATGCACCAAGTTGCCTCAGAGATGAGAGCAGATTCTGAGTCCTGCTGCAGACTACACCATTTCTCAGGCACATCTTTCCAACTCCACAAATGCTGATGATGCAAACATTTGATATAAATCTTTCTAGGGAGAGACAAAAATCAGTATTTCTTGCTCCACTGCTCCCCAGGGATAAAGTACACTCTAGAGAAAATGTGCACATCACAAGCACAAAGAACTTGCTGCAGATCATTAGGTGCCTGATTTATGACATCTCACAGGAGCCCAAAACTTCTACCCTTTCATTTGTAGTTTTGCTAATGTAAACTATTCCCATGTTAGCCACCATTTGTTCATGTATAGATTGCATCCAGCTCACAAAGCAATATGTATATTGTGTGGGTTCTACACAGAGCCAACATCTGTTATTCCTCAGCTGCAGCAAGAACATTTATAGCATGTACACGTGATTAGTCCAAATACAGTCAATAACCGTTACCTGGGAAGATATTCTCTCTCCAGGAGGATATATCCAAATCCACAGGGTCAAAGCACAGACTTACACATGCTTTGCATCATAAAATAGAAGTCAGGGGGCTTTCGGGTTCAGAAAATCTTGAATTTACTAAGGTAAATCCAGACATTCTCCTTCTCTATTTCAGCCCCACTGATTTATTTGCACTGTCTGGTGGTAATCAAAGCCAGAACATGACTACTAAAGTATTAGGAGATGTACAGCAGTGCCATACTTATAACACAATAGACACTTAGCTTCAATCTCACCAGAAAACAGAAGCAAGGAGATGTGATGCAGCCATCAGCCAAGAAAAGAATTTTATTTAAGTCTGAGCATTGCCTAAGATGTCACAGGTCTGTTTCAGGATGGTTTAATGCTTTCTACTTCTGTGTGAATAGGAAAAGCAGAATAATAACTAAATCAAAATTTCCTTCTAGATTTGGCTTGGATGGTTTGACCCAAGGCTTATTGGACGGATGCTACTGAGATTCCAACCTATTTGTTCGGCTAGTTTGTTTGTCAGACTTCCTTGTGTGCCTGTTTACTTTTAAACTTCTCCAACCCTTTCCAGAGAAAGCCATGAGGCTGTGCTGGTAGAACCACAGCTCCTCTTAGCAGACATCAAACCTTGTCAAAATTGTTACTATACACCCACAGAAAGACACAAGTCACCAAGCAGATGCAGTCAAAAGTATTCAGGACTCATGATGGGGTCATCAGTTTGAGTGGACATAGACTGAGCAAACGTGAAGTGTGCTTTAAAAAAAAAAAAATCAGATTAAGTGGTATAAAAATAATCAGGGTAGTCATAAGGAGTCACATTTTATCATGCTCTACTCATGGCAAGTGCAATATGGTGAAGAAAGATACTGGTTAAGCATGAAATGAATTTTTGAGGACAGAATGATAAAGCCAAGCACAGCTTTGAGGTAAGCAAAGAATGGGAAATCTGTATAGCTTCATTAGGTTTGTGAGATAAATGGGAATATTCTTATGTATTAATTGATTGGGGAACCTACTAATTACAGTTACATAACTAAAGGACAAGAAAAAAAAGTCATTTCAGAGCTGGCTTTATCTCATTAATGATGAAACATGGTATTTTCTACTATTGTATTTAGAGGCTTTGCATTTAAATTGCATTACAATGTCTCAATTCTTCAGGCTTAATGAGCATTTTAGCCTCAATATAAACTGCTTCTAATTATTATGTTAATGATTTTTTATAATTACCCAGACCGTATTTGCAATTAGAAAGAATTGAGGATCTTTGTATGTCAGGCAAGTTTTATTTAAAATTCAGCTACATTCCCTTTGAACTTTAAAAATGCACTTTGGTCTGATCATGTTTGCAGACTGAATGCATGGAAAATGTAATCCCTGTCTCTTGGGAAGTTCTGATACTTGAACATTAGTTTACACTCATCCAAATAAAACAAAATAGATGGCTCCTAACGAGGCAAAATGAAAACTATTAACCTGAAAACGTAATTTTCTTCCTTCACCAAGTGAACTGAAGTGTTTAATTTTGAAGTGATACCACTTTTTCCTTTTGAAAATATCACAAGCAGATTTGGGCATCTATGCTGGTGAAGAGCCTGAAGAATAAATCTTATTAAGAGCAACTGATAGAGATGAGGGTGTTTAGTTTGAAAAAGAGAAGGCTGAAGAGAAACCTCATTGCTGTCTACAGCTACCTGACAGGATGTTGTGGAGAGATTGGTGCTGGTCTCTTCTCACAGGTAATTAGTGATAGAATGAGAGGGAACGGTCTCAAGCTGCTACCAGGTATGTTTAGACTCAACTAAAAGCTAAAACCAAGATGTGATTTTGCATTCACAAGGAAACAGGCACTCTGGTCCCTGTTTGAAACCAAGAACAAAAAAGACAATTTCTTTCTAGAGCTATTTACACATCTAGTAAGGCAAAATAAAACCATGCTGCCATTAAACACATCTGAAAAATACATCAAGCAGCTACCTGTAAAGCAAAGCTGACTCCTTGGGCAAGTAGAACAAGCTACAAATCTTTACAGGTCTTTCTTTAAATTTACACTGAAGCTACTAAGCCTCATTGTACAGTCTGAAGACTTTCTGAGGAATCTGAAATACCTCAAAGCCAAAGTGAGGAAGTCCTGCTGATACGGAGGGATGTCGATGTCACCTTCTATGAGCCACTGTGTGGGATTTGTAAGTAGCAGAGACTTGCCAACAAGCCACTGAAGTCAGCACAAAGTCCTGTATCTGTAAACTGCAGCAGGATTTTGATCTAAGAACAGAGTCATTTGTTTTTGCCAGTCTACTTAAAGGTCGCCCTGTGGCAGACTCAATAAGGGCTTAACCAGAAGCTCCAGGGACTTCAGGGGTGGTTGTGATCGTTATCCTGGGGCTAAACAAAAGTTTATTGCTCTGTGAAAGGTGTGGGAATGTTTGTCTGTTGCTTTGCTCCAGAAGAATTTTAACAGACTGGACGGTTTTTGCTCTTCCTTTCTGAAAGATTGAGCACCAATAGGTGTTTACTGGTATAGGTTGACTGCACTGATCAGAAGAGCTCTTGCGACTGTATTTGTCTTCCCTAGTCCTTCCTGGGACCATTATATTAAAATAATAAAGTCAATTTTCCTGGCTCTGTGCTTCTTTAAAACTAGTCCAAAATTTAACCAAGAAAACTCGTAATTGGAAAGTTTCACGTGCTGCCTCTCTAGTCTAGACATTGGTTATTCTGTTTCAGTGCATACACAAATATTCTGAGGTGGCTGGGGAGAAAGAGTAATTGAAGAATGTGCTTTTGCCTGCTTGCTGTTGTTTGCTTGAGCAAACATAGGAAGATATGGGGTCAGGGGGAGGTATTTTTTAAAGTAAATAATGTCAATCTTAACGGTACAAAACAATACTGAAGTCTTTTGATTAAGAACTTGTTTTCAACTAAAACTACAGCAAAGAGAAAGTTATCCAGGTTTGGCAGCTTTCTTACTGCTTTGCTTTGCATTTCACCTCTTTTCCACTGGAGAGGGAAGTAAAAGAATTACAAACTCAAAAGTTCTTCACTGGTTTCAGCTGAAATATAAAATTTCCCAGTACTGAATCATGACAATTTTTGCCTTCCTATTACTGTGTCTGTGCATCTCTGATTGTTCTTTCGCTGGACTCAGAGCATTTCAAGGAAAATTACTTTTCATTTTGCTTTTAGCTTTCGCAGGAAAGATTTCAATTTTCAGACAGTCTACTAAGGAAAATTAATAGAATATACTTGTACTTCTCAGCATCAGGAGCATAATTTACATGCTTTCAAGCTTACACACACAACAAACCTCTGAGGCCACCTTCCCAGCACTATGTTCTGGCCCATCTTGATAATCCTGATGTACCTGCTGTATAAATTCTGGTAGCATTCAGGACCCAGGTAAGCTATTTTCTAGTAAAAAGTGGCTTTTTTGCATAGACTAAATGATTTTAGTGGAAAGTAATTGGAACTTCTGATATCATCTTAATCACTCATCCATGTATCCCATTATGGAGCAGTAATTTATACAATTTCACTATCAAAAACTCAAAAGTCAGCCATTTTTAGGCATTTTTCCTTTTTCCTCACAAGGATCAGTGAAAGCTTGATTAAAGATCTCTCTCTGTCATAATGAAATGGGTTTTGTTTTGCTACAGGACAGAGATTTGGTTCAGAAAATCTGTTAAGTTGGTAGCAACACTGGAAATGTCAGAAGCCATCAAAGAATAATTGAATTAACATACTAAACCTTATCACAGCCAGTGAACAGCAGAGGAGGATTTGTGAGACCCCACACTGCTCATAGCTCTTTAGAGGGCTAAACTTAGCATTGAACCTGAGGAGAAGTGTTTTAGGACCTGCTCAAAGATCTTTAAGACCTACTGTAAGTGCTGAAACAGCTCCTTTGTGTTAGGAAGCGAGAGCTGCTGATTGACTATGTTGCTTACTTAGGAATGAGCTGACAAAGAGAGCCTCTGAAACCCATTGTGAGGAAAAGCAGGTTGTCAGGTATGTCCAGCAAAAAATGCACTCCTTCGGAAGATTTATTGCTAAAATACACAAAGTCTAAGTTCTTCTTTAACTGTAATAGGCACTCCTGTGGGATCAGAAAATACATAACAGCCTGTGAAGCATCTTTTCCAGCTACAAAGTGGGAATATTCACCTCCCTCAGAGTTACTCTGAGAATAGCCTCATTAATAACTGAACTGGAAGGCTCTCTAAGGGAAGTTGCTATGGGAATAAAAGGTCAAATCTCAGTGGACCAAACTGGTTTTCTCCTACAATAAGATTTACTGGTGTGATCCCAAGGTGAAGGAAAATTGTTAAATGAAGTTACCAATAAGAGACATCAGTCGATCTTATCCACATGGAGGCCTCTAATGCTAAACGTGCCAGGGGAAGCTAAGAAATGTCTTTGCTTTCTGTTTCTTTGGGCAGTGGCTCCAAAAACACTGTTCTTGCAGAGCAGGATTTCAGAAAACAAGTCTTGGTGCTTTGTTAATGGGAAGTTAGGGAGGCATACAAGTAGGATCTTAGCCAAACACCTAAGCAAAGTGTGAGCTGTTCTCCTCTTATTTGAAATTCAGATCCCAAGAGATGAAGAGTCTGTGTCCAAAACTGGACATGGAAGAATAATTTCTTCTATTTTTAACCACAAGTGCAAATTAAATACTAGGGGCAAATAAGGACACTAAAAGGTCAGAAAGATCCACGTTTCAATTGGGATTGCTTCCCGCTTAGTGTTTTTAAAGCTACTCAGCACCACAGGTTTCAAATGAATGGTGCCATTTCTGACTTGCAGCAGAAGAGTGCTCAAGTGCAGTCTTAGGCTTGTTTTTCATTTGTCATTGTAAGATTAAAGCTCATCAGATGTTCCCACAGGAAAAAAAAAAATCATTGCAAAAGGAGCAAGCAAACCTGAGAATTACAAATGTGGCTGTCCAGGTCCGATTTATTTTTTGAGATTTGAAAACAGCTTTAAAAGTGCAAGAATTCTGAAAGCATTTGAAGATAATTTCTGAAGATGTCCAAGCATCTGTGCCTCCTGGCTCTTCCTCATAAAAAGTCACAAATATCAACATGAAAAACAACCTGCACCATTCAGGGTTTTGAGGGTCCTAACTTTGCTGGCTTTGGCCAGCTTTGCCTGCCTCACTACCATCACACTGCCCAAAGGTTCAGAAGCCTCACTGCAGCTCAGAGGTGAGACAGACCATTATGAAATGAGAAAGAGCCATGAAGTGCTCTTTGAAAGTTTTGGCAAGTCCCCACAAGGCTCCTCACGTCTCAGTCCTCCACCTGAGCTAGATTAGAGATACTTCTGTGTCTGACTATGCTCTCTGAAGTGGGCTGAGTCCACTTCTATCACTCACCTGTTCTGCTCACCTGGCTTAGGGACAGAGGAGGTGCTCCCTGCCCACTCCTGTTTCACATGAGCAGCTCCAGAACTGGACTATGTTTTTACTTCCTACAGTCCAAGCCCACTGCTGTAGGGCTGCACAGCTGTAGCTGAAGGTAGGGTGGGGACAGGAAATCTTTGGGAAATCCTTCCCATGATGAAGTAAAGGTAGTTTCAGGCTGATAAAACCCCACAAGCAATTTCAAAGCAAATAGGACCATGCACCAGTGAAAACAGTACACATGAATAAGGAAGTTAAGGTCTTTGTCCTATTTATCTACTGCTAGGGTTAGGAAGGAAACATGAAAGCTTTAAAGCAAAACAAACATAGATACACTCTCAAAACAAACCAACTCCACATCTCCATTCGCAGGCTTTTTCACCTCAGCTGGCACAGAGGCAGCTGAGAGAAGGAGCAGGACTTCAGACCAGCCATGGTACTGGCAAGGAACTCGCATTAGCAGTAGGAGATCAGTAGATTCTAAACCACAACTTAACTTAAAAAGATTTGCTGTATCTCAGCATGCAACAAGAGTAAATAAGATTTGTGTGCCATAGAGAGTAGGGAGCTGACAGATATTAATGGAAAGAACATAACTTCTAATTTTAACAACAGAAGTTATTAGCTTCAAAGCTCAAACAAACAGTGAACTGCAAAGGATAGAACTGCTCAGTGTAGCAGAAGGTTTATTAGTCTTAATGTCTGAAACACTGAGTGCTCTGGAGTGTGCATGTACCAGTTCTATGTAATCACAGAAACAAAACCTCAGATAAGTTTAATTATAGATGGTAGATGAAAATAAGGAAAACTGGTGACTCAATTCCAGAGCTGCCTACCACATACACTGGGTTTGTTTTGATAGGAGTAGTGAGAAGGAAGGGAGGAAGGAGAGGGGGCAGGAACTGAGAAGGAACTACTCTCTAAAATGTAATTAGAATAAAACGGTAAATCAATAGATCAAAGCTTCCTCCTGGCTATTTATGAAGAGAATGCTAAACAGCTTTGCTCTATTCACTGTACAGAATAGAAAACTTTCAAAGGAGGAAAAAAAAACATTTGCCATACTTACCACCACCAGGTCTATCCTGGGTTTTTTTTTTGTTTGTTTGTTTGTTTTCCCTGTTATCTTAATCAACAAGTGCAGGTGGGAAAAGAACTGGAAAAAAATTATCTTTGCTGAAGTCCATAAGACATACATTGCATTCCACAATAGTCAAATGCATTGCATTTGACAGTAGTCAGCAGTCTTCCCCAGGTGATCTGCTAAGCTATATTTTCATTTTCCAAATTGGAGGGTAGCACTGCAGGAGGTTCTTTGCAAAACCCAGGATATCCTGTCACTTAAAACATGAGGGTATTGTTGATCCATCTATGTCTGTGGATCAAAAGAGGTATACAATCTACCTACCAGACAAAGGTTAAGAACCTGACAGCCAAATCTGTAGTTCCTCATTGGCATTTATATGCCCAAGGAAACAAAAATTTCTCTGCACTTCACTAGAAAAAGAAAAAAACTGCATACCCCAAGCAGTATCTTTTCTCTGTAAGGGACAGCAAGTGCCCTGCATCACTTTCTATTAATGCCTGTGCTCTCTTTGACACCTGTGAGACAGGCTGATGGCTCCTGGCTTAGGACAACCAGAGATCTGAAGTCAGAGCAGCACTCAGTGTAAGTGCTTAAAACCACAGAAAACACAGCATTTCTTCACAGCTACAGTTACTTAATCCTTTCTAAGCATCAGACATAACCTCTCTTCATTCTCAGAAAAGCCTTATAAAAAGCCATTCAGAGACAAGATGCTATCCTAGCAACAGCAAGAATTTGCCTAGCTGCCAGACAAGCTCCACTTGCATGTCCTGCCTCCCACAGCCCCTACCAACAACTGTCCCAGGCAGCTATTCTCTAGCTGCTCTCTTCTCCAGTTCACCAGTATAGAGCAACCTAACTCCAAAACCCCAATGATTGCTCTGGGGAAAATTTGTATCAACAGGAAAAGTTTTATCCTCTATGACTCTTTTTCCAGCAAAATCTCAGAGCACTTAGTGCTGATATTTTTTTGTTTAACAGATTATTATTATATCATGCAAAGAAGTCTTTCAACACTGAGATTTCTCTAGAGGGTTTTACACTAAAAGTGTCTCTCTTTCTAAGGTATTTTTGTATGCCGTTATCATTCACACCACATAACAATGTAGTTTAACAGTTTAGCTTAAGAACTTAAGCAAAAGTCCTCAGAGATGTTACTGGGCTGCAACACACCTGGAAATAATGAGAGAAATGGCATAGTGTAGCTGGGAAAAAAAAAAAAAAAATCACATACCAAACTTGGGCAGAGAAGAATCTCATTAAGTTGTGGAAAACTTCTGGCTAGTCTGTTCCTCCCATTATATCCAAACCAATCACAAAGTCTAACCTGGTTTTACAGCAATGCCATACACATAAGACTGTGCAGCTCTGTAGTTTTCATATGCTAAAGCAGTCAAATATGAAGCTGGGTATAAAATAACTTTCCCCCTACTTGTCAGAAAGAATCTTTTGTTCTTTGACTTCAGGCTCTGTGTAGCATATCACAGTGCCCAAGGTGTGGCATTTCCCCAAAAGAGTTTGCAGGCTTTTACTGATAGAACAAAGATCTACACCTGACCCCAAAAAGCATAAACCAAGTCTTCATTCAGTCATTGTTTCTGTGAGAACAACCCAGGGGGAAGCAGAGGACAATTTCAGAAAGGTATGAAGGACACTCAGAAAGCTAATGATGATTTTGTGATTATATTGCAACCCTTGTTCAACAGGGTGGCTAAGAACAGTTTTCATGTCCCAGCAAGGGATGCACAATGATATCAAAAGGAAAAAAATAATTACTGGGAGGATTAACTCAGATTGCATTTTTACATCTTAAATAAGAAACAGCAGGTGTTGCCTTACTGCTGAAGAACTAGGAAAAAGAAGGAAAGGGGATTTTGGTTGGTTTTTTGGGTTTGGTGTTTTTTTTTTTTTTTTCCCTGTTGCAGTATAGAGCCTCACGGTGTATTTATCTTATTTAATATCACAGGCTTTTACACAGAACACTGTTAGCAATAGAAGGAAACCAGTGCTCTAGTTCATTCAAATGTCAAATCAAGCTAAAATCGACAGGACAAAAAAAGGACAACAGCAGTAGAACTTACCTAAAAGTTTCCAAACTTTGAAGAACTGAAATGTTGGTAGTTTGTTTTTTGGTTATTTTCTTTTTTTTCTTTTTTTTTTTTTTTAATAGAGAAAAAGATAAAGTGAGGAAACTAATTTTAAAATAAGAAATACATTGCTTCTGCTTCTATTTTGTAACAATATTGTTGGTGCAAGTTTTTGACCTTTGTAGAATAATAATCTTTTACTTCTCAAAGCTGCAGAGAAGCTTTTGTGTACACACATACAATGTTCACAACAGCAAATCAGCAGCAGCTCAACATAGGCTTGCATTAGGCAGCAAGTAATGTAGTTTAAGGTAATCAATTTAACTAGCTCATGAAATTAAGCAGAACTGTGCTCAAGAGAGATAAAGTCCCCTGATGTGCATACTGCTTACTACCTCTGCTGCTCTTCCCTCTGAAGAAAGTCCTTGCCTCTCCAGTTAGGCTTGGTGTAGGAGTTCCCCACTTTGTGTCCCTTCCCTTTGCATGTTTTGCCATGATAGGGAATTGTAATATCTTTTTTTTCCCCTCACAAAGATGAAAAGAATGATTCTATAACCTACCCCTGAATAGACATGAAAAAAACAAAAATCCACCAGAAATACTAATCCCATCCTGTATTTGTTACTTTCACTAACAAAAACTATTAAGATTCTAACTCCTTTATTTAGCTGTTCTATAGGGCTCTGTTTTATGAAGCAATTAGTTTGAAAAGAGGATGTTATTAGCTTCGTGATTCAATCTCTTTGCAGTTGCTGTATGACTGCCTCAGACATTATCCATTACAGCACTGTGGTGGCAGGCTGGCGAGCGCTATCATATCACTGACAATAACCGGACACAGCATAGTCTCAAGTTGACTCATTTTGACATTTAGCCATTGCTTTAAATTGATTCCAAGTGAAACCCTGAGGTGTCATTTTTCCCTCATGTCACTTTTACTGTTCTTCAAGTTCCATTGTGCTTTGTATGGACTCAATCATTATGTCCTGAATTTTCGCTACCTGAATCCATATTAATTGCAGGCTTTTTTGTTAGGATCTGCTTGGTTGTTTTTTGTTTGTTTTATTTTGTTTTTGTTTTTTTTAATGCTTTTAGTGCAAGATGATCTTTTCAGCAGCTGGTCATTTAATAATAATGTTTTTCTGCATCTCACCAACATCTTGCAATCCTTTGTATAAGCTGAAGGCTTTTTTAAGGCAGAGAAGTAGAAATCAATTTTAAATTACAACTTAGAGCTTAAAGTTTAACTCCAAAGGATGGATGCTATATTCTGTTTCCATCGAGCTCTGTAGTTATGAGGCTGCAGAAGAATGAAGCCTGATGACTCATACAAAGCAGTGGGACTTAAGCACTTGCTTGGAGTTCAGTAGATCCATAAGCAGCACAGTGAATCAAGGAGTGGCAAAGGCATGTTACTATGCCTCATTTCCCTAGTACAAGGCCACGGTACCAAGGCACAGCAGGTCACACTGACATTTGCCAAGTAGTGCTCAAGCTCTACAGTTTCAGGATGCTCAGTGAAAGGCTCTCTGGAAATACATACTTCCTATAAATGTAAAATCACATACTACACAGACAAGCTCTTTAAAAGTTCAGTGCACTTGCTGCTACAAGTAACTGTAGCAAAACTGACTTTTGAAGCCCCAAACAATCAAATGCAACTGCCATATCACTTCACAGGACCAGCTTCTAGCCTCTAACACTTGTGTCTTACCCTTTCCTCTGTATTTTCCACTGCAATATAGTTGTTACTATTTGGTAGTAGCAATCTCCTGAGCATGCTCTTTTCTAAATGACTCTTTTCTGCTATTTTCAGTTTCACCTGTTAAATGTCATGGAAGTTTTAACTTAGCAGACTCAAACAAACCCATCATGAAAGATACTCTTCACAGTCACCAGGCTGCTGTTGATGCTTCTGTTAGTTATGATACTTACTGAGAATTTGCAAGTAAAATTTGTCAATGGTGAATAGCCCTCTCGCTTTTCTACTGTCATTCTTCTGAACTTATTGCTGTTTTTGAAGAGCTGAACATGAGGAGAGATGTGTCCTTTCGTGCTTCTGATGCTAGCACTGGATACACACATTCAAGAGTGAATAACTATTATGAGAATATTTGAGGTAAAGAGTTTCTGTAATTCATCAGGGTTAACCCAAAAGAAACTGTTGTCCTTTTACCCCAGTGCCAAACTGACTACACAGCTAGCGTAGTATTTAGCTTAAAACACTACCTAAATGTCTGAAAATATTTAATAATTCCATGCCACTAAATCTAGCTCTGACTGGAAGTAGAAATGCAGCTACACCAGACCTAGTTGTGTTTATCAAACATACATAGCAACAGAAAAATTACACACATTTCTCCATCAAGCGTCTTTAGCCAGAGTATAAGTTCTAGGCAACAAAAGGACTCTGTCAGACTTCTCTAGGTCTTGTTGTGCTTTAATCTAGATTGCAAAGAAAAAAAAGAAATAGATAAATACAGCATAAGTTTCCACAAGTTGGTTGTACAAGAGTAACCAGATAATTTTCTTGACAAGAAAATTGTGTTATAAATGGCAGAGTTGGCTTAGATCTATTTTTTTTTTTCTATTTCAGTAAAGTGATGTATAAGAAATTACAAACAAAAGTGGACAAGCTGACGACTAACTGGCAAAATGCAAGGTGGGTAACAAAGGGAAAAACCTCTCATTTTGAAATGGAATTTGTGGGGACAGAGAGGGCTAACAGCAAGAATGATGAAGCCTGAGAATAATCTAGTTGAATACTGGGACAGAATATTCAACAGGCTTGATAACTGTTGTGGAGTTGATGAGAGTGGTGATAATACAATGCATTGGTAAAATAATGGAGAATCAGAGCATCACAAGGAAAGGAGTGATCAGCTTTGAGAATAGGAATAAAAGAAGCAGACTGAAAATCAGTAATGCAAAAATGCAAGATCATGCACACAGGAACACTAAAAATTTACTTCAGATTGGAGCTCATCAGTGGGAATTACTGAACAGGGCTCTAGCGGGCACACATCACAGCATGACTGAATTATCCATAGGATGCATCCATGACAAGGGCATATATAGTCATAGGCTGTACCAGGAAAGTTACCTCCAGCAGAGATCAGAAGGTATTGTTTACAGCAGGAGGTCCTGGTGAAAACTCACCTGCTATTCTGTGCGTAATTTGGGTTATCTGTGTACAACCAAGACAGATTCAAAATCATACAGGGGAGGAAAACCAGCGTAAATAAGAGAAAACTAGAGGAGTTATTCTTACAAAACAGATTAAAGAGGACATTTTTACTGCACTGAAGTAATCACAAAGGTTGAAAGGCTAAACTAACAAAAATGTTGAATCTTATACACTGGTTGAGAATCATTTAAACAGGAAGAGAGATATTTCTGACCATTCAAAGGCTGAAGTCCTGGAAGCTCCTTCCAACAAAACATAGAACATAGACAATGGACACAGGTAGTTTAAAAATGTGATAGTGATGTGTTATGCTGTCTGTGATATCTGGGGATTTATAGCATGCAGCCTAGCCTCCCAGCATCCCAAGAATGGTGAGGAGTCTATATAGAGCATAGAGCTTTCAGATCTACTCAGTGGATCAACATTTGGTCTCATTAGACAGAAAGTATGAGTGGCAGCTCTAGAGCAGGCAGTGTAGGTTTGTTAGGCAGCACTTGGGTGTTTTCCGTGCCCTATTTCCATGTATTCCTCTGTTAAGCGCTACACTAACTATTTTGTCACCAGTATTTACAAAGTGGCAATAGATAGTTTTAAACCTCTTCTTCCAAAAGTTGTGTTTGATTCCACACACACAAATATAAAATGGCAATGCTTTTTCTCTGCTCCTTTTGCTCACAGTTAGAGGCAGTTGTGACATGAAACAATACACTAAACAGCCTCATGTCTACTATGCCTACATATTCATACACAACTCATCTATTCCAGTTGTCTTTGAATTGAGTAAAATTATGTCATCTCAAGAAACTTCACCTTTTCTTTTTAGTTTCACATTGAGCCAGACATTGTGGGAAACAGTGTCTCATAGCTACTAGTGGGAATAGGAAATACAGCTTGATCTTAGATTAAACCTGGTAAGATACATTTTCAAAGAGATATTTTCCTATTTTAGGTACCTTCGAGCATGTCATCCTGAATAATAATTTGCAAGTAGAGTAGGAAACGGGTTATTGTTTCAGAAGCAGTGAACTCTTCTGAACTAGATGGTTTTGCTAAGAATATCATCTTATGAGGAAAAAAAGAGAGATGCTGTTGAGAACATTCATAATGGTGGGGAATAAAAACAGAAAATTTAAAAAGCCAACTAAGCAAAGAATAAATAATGAACCTAATCGCAATCCATAAATACTATGTGGTTTTTTAAATTAGGTATTAGGAAAATATTTCTGTAATGCAGCCTTTATTAAGAGAAAAAGAACTAAGTGGCATGAAGTCTTCTCAGAAGTAATTTAGTGTTGAGCTTTGTTCAAATCCTGACCACAGTCTTGTCTCATGGGACAAAATAATAATAATTAATTATTAATGGACCCTAACTCCAGAGAGCCCAATTGAAAGTCTTACAGAGGCAAAGGCATGGCTGTATTTTTTCACTTGGAGATGTTTAGAGAGGATTAAAGCCATGCTTTCCTTCTCAAGCATTTCTTGGTGTGTTATCTCAAGGTTTAGAAGACTAATTGCACCTGTTCAAGATTATGTCTGGAGGGAAGATGTGTGGGGGTTCTCTCTCTTGCTTGTTTATTTGGCATGATCTATAGTAAATTATTGACATTTCATACCAGTGCAAGAAGATCATAGCTATTGTACCACAATACACACGTAGTAAATAACCTGTCCCTTTCTCCACACAAACAATGGAGTCTTGTGAATCAAACCTCGGATGTCTTTAAGCTTTGTTAAGGCACAAGGAATAATTGTATCTTAAAATGCAAATAAACATGTTAATTCTTTTAAGTGCTTTACATACATTTGTTTCCTCCCTATTTGGAAAACAATGCAAATACTCCACGTGCCCTGAAAAATACAGGGGAAATCA
Organism: Psilopogon haemacephalus; assembly: GCA_013396835.1. NCBI lineage: Eukaryota > Metazoa > Chordata > Aves > Piciformes > Megalaimidae > Psilopogon > Psilopogon haemacephalus. The sequence goes on from VWZI01010650.1 coordinate 1,754,513, forward strand.
GGTTTTTGATTTGTTATCAGCCTCAGAAATCCACAGCAATGTGACAGTCTTTTGAAACACAATTACCTCTTAAAAGAATAAATTGGGAAACTCTGGGAAGGAATATACACAAAATTAAGCACCCATTACCCAGAGAGGTAACAGCATCTATCCCATGGGTAATATTAAGAACATTTCTAGTGATAACATACCAATATTTGCTTCCTGAGAGTGCTGTGTTCTCTTTGCTTCAAAAATGCATCCACATAATTCCAGTTAAATATGGTCTACATACTAAAATGACATAAAAATTTATAGATCGTGAAGAGACACCATATTTTATGAAAACTTTATCACCTTCCTGAAACTTCACAAGATCCACTTTCTTATGACACATTATTTAGACAAGAAGAAAAAAAAAATCTCAAAGCAACAGAACAAGCTAAGAAAAGTTTCAGAAAGTAGAGGTGATGGAAGAAGTACCGACAGAGAGAGCCATCACCGTTCAGAAGGGGCAGGTGGGCAAAAAGCCAGCAGTAAATGGAAACAAAAAAGTGGGCGCCTATCTGTTGGCAAACGCCTGTGTGAAGTTACCTGCCATGTGTTAAGCCCCGAGCGGCGCCGTGCTCGGCTGCGAGCAGATCCCCACCAAGCGGGCTGAAGGATGGAACAAAGCGGGGCTCTGCCCTCTGCCCCCGGGCAGTAAACCTCACAGCACCCAGCCCGTTGCGGGAGAGGCTCCAGACCTCTCTCGGGGGCAGCGGAGAGGGCGCAGGCAGTAGCCCTGGCGGAGGCTGCTGCCCGCGGCCGCGAGGTGCCAGGGGCGGCGGCGGCCGGGCGGGGCCCGCGGTACCGTGGACAGCTCCGCACTCACCGTCCTCGTTCTCGTCGAAGACAGGCGCCCTGTGGGAGTGGCCGCCCCCCATCTTAGTCCGCGGCCGGCTCCGCATCCCCTGCCGCCAGCATCCCGCGGGCCGCGCCGGCAGGCACCCCGGCTCCGGGGCAGCTGCCCGCCCGCCGCCGCCTCCCCAGCCCGGACCCCGGACCGTCCGCAGGGCTAGCGGTCGCCCCGCCACATGAAAGCCATCCGCCTGCTCCTGCAGAGACCGCTGCTGGCTGGCGCGCACCGACTTGGGCTGTC
>VWZI01010650.1:1755637-1802196 GCA_013396835.1 Psilopogon haemacephalus
GCACCGACTTGGTCTGTCTCTCATAGCAGAGGGGCAGGGGAGGGGAGGGAGTTAGGGGAGGAGGGAGAGATGGAGGGAGGGAGGAGGCGGAGGTCCTGCTGCTGGTGCCTTTCGGTAAGCGGTAAAAGCTGGATCTACCTGGATCCTCGCGGATCCTCCCTCCGCTTTTTCTTTCCCAGACCTCCCCTGAGGAACACGGAGCCCCCACTCCTGCCCCGGCAGCGGGGCCGGCACCACGCCCTGCGCTGCTCTCTGCTGCCTGTTGGCGAGGGAGAGGACACGGATCCGCTCCTGCCACCCGAAGAGCCAAAGTAAGGGCTCCTGGGAACCGAGCGGAGGAGAGGCTGGGAGAGAGGTGCGCGCTTCGACAGGGTGAGGTGGTTTGTCTTTGCTTCCCGACTTGGAGTTCACCCCCGGCATCGCGAAGGGAATGAACAGAGGGGAACAAGACGAGAAGAGTAATTCCCAGCCGCGTTTCTATCTCCCGCGTCCCGGGACGAAGCTGGTGGCCGCGAGGGTGCCACCTGCCGGCGGGGCCGCCCCGGGCCGCGGAGAGCTGCTCGGGCCGGGCACATAGCACCACCTGCCGGCGGGATGTGGATGTCCCCCGGCAGCTTTGGGGCCGTCCTGGGTGTGCACTGACTGCACACGTGCGTGTGTATGCCTATGCAAATGTATACATATATAAATGCATGAACCGGTGTGATCTGACAGGAGTCCACTGTAAAAACACATCAGGGAAAGCTACCATAAATCACAGAACTGTTTTGGTTGAAAAAGACTTCCAATTTCTAGTCCAACTATCAACCTAGGACAACCATGGCCACTAAAGTATCTCCCAAAGTGTCATATCTGCACGTTTCTTGAACACTTTCAGAGATAATGGCCCTACTGCCTCCCTGGGCATCCTGTTCCAATGCCTGACCATGTTTCCTGTAAGGAAGTTTTTCTGGATATCCAACCTAAATCTCCTCTGCCACAATTCCAGACTGTTTCCTCTTCTATCACCTGATACTAGGCCAGAGTCTCCAACCCAACACCCACCTCACTACAGCCTGCTTTTAGGTAGTTTTAGGGTGAAATGAGGTCCTCCTCAGCTTCCCCTTCTCCAGGCTGAAGGGTTCCAGTTTCTTTAGTATTTCTCTAGATCTTTCACCAGCTTTGTTGCCCTTAATGTCAAGGCACAACATGAATCACCTGCCAGATAGTAACATCTGTCTAAAGTCACTATTGATATTTGTACACCAAGAGCTGGCTCTTCCTTTCCAGCAAAAGAGGTACCATTAGAAACTTCTGAGGTGAAGCAACAGCAGTTACTTGTGAAACTTCCTCCAAAGAGAAGCAAATTAAAAAGACACCCTACCTTATTCACATTGCTATCGTATCCAGATCAAAGTCTGTGCTGCTCTATTGGGGAAGAGAATCATGAAATGGAAGTTGAGTTTTTGGCTTCTCTTCTGTTGGTGTGGAAAGAAGAAAGGACAGGATTCTGAAGCCGGGGTTTGTGTGTTTTCATATATAAAGGGAGAAAGATTCTAATGGGCAAGTGTCAGTAGTGTGGAGTCAAACTCTTCTCAGTGGTGTCCAGCGACAGGACCATTCTGTGATTCTGCAATGTTCTCCTACAGTATCTACCACTCTTCCTTCAGCAGAGCTGTTCAGAAAAGCCCAAGAACAAATTCCACCTAAAACAAGAGAACTTCCATGTCTCTGCTCATGATTTTTACCTTACTTATATCACCCGTCTTTGAAGCTAATAACATCCTTTCAAAGAAAGGCTGATTAGGGTTGAATGATGTGGATAAGACTCTGTGCTGTGTAGCTAAGAGCTCAGAGCTTACATCACCTACAAACACAGATAAATTCAGACAGTGGTATTTTTCCATAGGTAGACATGGACAGATTGTCTCACTTGCTGATAATGCCTAACTTAAATTATTTGCTTTGTCACTATTTACATGTGAAAGTATTTGCAAAATAAGGAAGCTTTCAAAACATTGACCCATGATTATTCATCTAAAATGTAGTCTGGAAAGCATCTCTTCATCATTCTTTTGTTCATTACTCACATACTCAAAGAGTTAGTCATCCAGACAAAGGCAAAACCACTATCATGTTACTGAAGTTGTGTTCCTTCTGTCAGAAGAGTGCAGTGAAATACAGAAATTGTTGTCTCCCAGCTCTCTTTTGGGTTAACTGGCCAGCATGTGATGTTTAATGTTAATCCATTTTTCTTTCACACTACCGAAGAAGAATTACATTTACACGTCAACACATTTCACCCAAGAAAAGTTATCTTCTACCACAGCTAAGGGCTTACATCATGTCAATGTATCTTGCTTTTATTCATGTGAAACTATTGTAAAGTGACCTTTCAAATAGTGGGAGAAAGAACTACTTTGGCAGTAAATCCCCAGGTTTGTCATTTTATGCACAAGATGCACGTTCATGGAATGCAAACATGAGATAAACCAGAGCAGTCTGGAATTCCATTGGAGGCAGAAAATTCACCAAAAAAGTACTCCAATCTGTCTCCAAGAGTTAGCCCATTCCTTTATTAAACCTGACTTCCTCCATATAGACCAAAAGTCTGATGAGTCTGAGATGTCCTTCATTATTTCATATGACAAGGCCTTCCATAAATCAAAGCTGTTCTAGCAATTTAGAGAGCTGCAAGTTGTCTCTACTCATTAATTAGTCCTACTAGACTGACATGTCTTTTTGACTCTTGTAAGGATTATCATAGCTTTGAAATTCAGTTGTCCTTGGTTTCTGAAGACTCCTGGCTTATGTTTAAATGCCAGCATAGGTAGAAGGTTAGGATAAACAGCATGCTGCTTTAATGGGAGATGTGGGGGGAAAAGTAACAGTATTGATAAAGTACTGGTTTGTGATTTATTTGTTCCTCTGGATCTCTTGCACTTGGGTAGTGACAGTCATTTTCTGTCTAAATACACCAAAAAATAGCAGCTGTACATAAATTAGTGTTTGTTGTATTCATTGCTACAGTGCCTTTGCTCTTATTGTCCACTGCCCCTTGTCTTCTCAGTGGTGTCCAGTAACAGGGGTCTGGCACACCACAACCTTCCTGAGAGGATTCAACAGTTCTCTAGCCAAATCAAATGTTTTTGCCCTGTGAATCAGAGGGTGTGCTTGCCTAGGTGTGTGCTTAAGATCCCACAAAGACTCCAGGAAACCAGTGGCAATTTTCCAACACCTTTGATACGATTCATATCAAGCCTTGAATATGCAGAGTGCTCATTCACATGGTCCTGGGCTCCCCTTTGTCCTTTTCAACCCTGACTACATGCTAAACTCTGACCAGATACATAACCTCAATATCTGCTTTTTTGTAACACTACCCAGAACAATCTGAATTCCACTGCATCTGCTCCCTGTCTAGCAACAACGTTTCAGGAACAATTACTCATGTGTTTTTCCAATTGTTTCTGTAAATCACAAATCTGAAATTCTATATCACAGTATCATGAATATGAATGAAGCTTTCTGAAGCCTAAGCATTTTCAGGCCAATTAAATATTTACTCTTCTGGGAGAGATATTTCTAAGATACAAGGAAACACTTTCTACCGTCTTGCAAGACCAAAAACCAAATCCTTCTCACACTTATCTGTTCTCCACGATGATATTGAGACAGTTTAACCTTAAAAATACATATTTTCAGCAAGTAAGTGCTGCAGAGCACATGCAGAAAACACGTTAGGAAAAAAGAATAAACTAATAGAGTTCCAGCCCCCCCCCACCACCCATGAACGAGAATCTACAATCAGCATGAGCATCATTTTAAGGTATTGTTGTATATTTTAATTTAAGATCAGTGCTGTCTGGCCCAGACTAACAGTGATTGTTTTTTTCAGATAGTCGTGCAGATTTACCAAAGAAAACTCAAACCTGATTGCACTCCTTTGCATTAAGAAATTCCTCTAAGGGAATTCAGCAGTTTAGTCAGCAATTCCATGATTATAGGTTTTTGTACTAAAACACTTCTGATAACACTTACATGGTGACCTTATAGTTCTTGATTTCAATGCCCCCCCCACCCCGTTGACCTGCTACATTTGTAAAGTGCAGACTGTTTACACTAACATTTTCATGCTTTTCCTGGGATTAGCAAACAAGACATTTAAATTCTATCTCTAGTATCTACGATTGTGGCTACTGAAATAGGGGAAGATGATGGGTTAAAAATAAGCCCCTCCTTGGAAACCAGCAGGGTTCCCACACAGAGGTGGTTACTTCTGCTTGCTTCTTACCTAAGGAGAGTCACGTTCGCTGCTGTGTCTCCTTCCTGACATTGTAGAGACAAGGGCAGGGCACACCACGTCCATCAAAAGGCACTGAGGTTTTTAAAAGGAGTACCAGTGAGAGAAGACAGTTCTTACTGGTATTCCAACTCACCAAGATGTGGTCACAGATGGCATAGTCACATTGGTTCTCAGGAGAAAGTTCAAGCAGGGTAAGGAGTTCGAAACCTTTGACTGAGTAGAGTTCTCAGCTGGGGCATGAGAATGGACTGAGTGTTTTAAACCAACTCCTTCCCAGTTCATCAGCCCAGCCAAGCAACTGTTGCAGATCCCTTCCAACAGGGACCTTCCATTTCATTTCTTTCACTTTGCACTGGACTGCAGTAAGCTCACCATGGTTGTTTACATCAATTGATCCAGTGATAAATCTAAGCAGTCTTGCCAAACCACATCTACTCCCCTGCCAACTTCCTTTAGATTAGCAAAGTGTCATAAAGGGCAGAAAAAGCTGAAATTAGAGGGGGAGAACCCACACTTCTACCTCTCCATAGTTCGCTTTTGGAGCATGCTCTCCGCCCTGTATTTGTATTCTGCATTAGGAGCAGTCAGCAAGAGGCAAGAAATTGAAACACACACTGACAGCTTTCAAGTCACCCTTCAGGCACAAGTACTTGCTGTTCCTAAAAAAGGTTACCGCTTGTACATATTGCCTGACTCCTATTTCATCCCTGGATGAATTTGGAGAAAACCATTTCCCCTAATGTTGTATTGAGATAATGTTAAAACCTGAAAGTTTTGTTGAAGTGTACTGAGAGTAGCTGCAAGTCTCATTGCCATCATCTGCCAAACTTATGCAAGTGACAATGTACAAGTACTGGTCCAAGCAAAGATCAAAAACTTTCCTTCACTTTGCCAGGGTACCTCTCTGGAAGGCAGTGGTTTAGCTCATCTTCCCAACCTGTTCTCCTAACTACTCCTTCCCCAGCAATTCTGTCTCCAGTCCCCAAGGCACAACACAAAGCATAATGCAGTTCTGAACTAATCCCAGTATGGGTCATACATGTATGGATTTGTGTGAAGGTGAAAGGAGCTCAAGCCTTCCCATTACAGAGGTTAATGGAGTATGGAATAGACTCAGACAAGTTGTGCAGAATCAAATCTCATTATTAAAACTTGGAGGATTTTTTAAAGGTCCTTTCTTGGTATGACTAAAGTTTTGAAGAGCAGAGCTCTTGCAATTTAAGGAACTGGCAAAATAAAATATCTAAAGTAAATTCCATTTCTTTAGAGAGACAAACTGTTTCCAGCATCAGAGCTGTAAGAGCATTACTGGAAGAGAACAAGGCCCTGGTGAGGCCTCATCCAGAATATTGTGCCCAGTTGTGGGCCCCCCAGTTCAAGGAGAACGGGGAGCTACTTGAGGGAGTCCAGCACAGAGCCACAAAAATGATTAAGGAAGTTGAACATCTTCCTTACGAGGAGAGCCTGCTATAAGGTCCTGCAGTAACCTAACACCTTCCTACAGTAAATATTCTAAAGGAGGTCAGACTAGACCTCTGCTTCCTCAAGCAAGCTGCTCTGCAGCTTGGAGGTACATTCATTACCTGGCAGTATAACAGCCCACAGTCTTTATGTGTGCATGGTGTTCCACTCAGTCTTGGCTGTTTAATAAGCTTTACTGCTTAACGGCTTTTTTTTCCCCTTCCCTTCTTCATATAATACAGCTGCATCTGGAGCACTGGGGATTCTCCATTAATAGCTTGGCCTATTGTGTTTTGTCACATCCTTTCTTCTGAGTAGTAATTTATCAGGAGTATTGATTGATGTGAAATTATAGACTTCCCAATCTTCCCTAGCCTGCAGAGTGTCTTTCAAGAACTCATAAAGTAGCTCAAGTGATGAAGAGACCTACTTCACAGAATAGTTAAGAGGCTGCCCTTGTACAGCTGCTACATTTGGGCTATTAAGGTAAAATACTAAATAGAGGTGCCAAGGTGACATATAAATCTTGTCTCTTTTCTTCCCAGTATAGCTACACTTTCTCTGTTTTCTGTATGCAAAACACCAAAATTGCTCAAGACATGTATTTTCACCTCTAAGAGATGAAAGTGATTTGAACACTGAAATAATCTGCTGTAGGTCACAAGATAAACCCATGCAAGTTGAGCTTTCTACAAAGAATGATGATACAGGTAGATGAGCAATGAAAGAAAGAAAAAAACACACCCAACGGCTGACAAAAGTGGCACCAAAACTGGATCTGTACAATAAGAAACAACAGTATTTAAATATCCCACTTGAGCTGCTTGCTCAAGTCAGAGGAAATCATGACTTGTTCAAGACTGCATGAGAAGTACAAAACTCATGCACAAATTTGCAGACCCTAAAGAGAGAATTTTAAGGTTGTACCTAATGAACAAATTCCATAAGAATCTGAGCTTCTGTTAAGTGTTGAACTTAGATATTTTTATCTTCTTTTTCCCCCACTACCCTAACTGCTGGAGTAGAAAATAAACACTATGATAATTTTCAGTGAAAAAAAAATTTACAAGAATAACACTGGAGCCTGAGGAAAGATGTCTAATAGCTATGTATTTATCTGCTGTTTGTTTTGCCGTTCTTCAGATTTAATTACATCACTTTGCCCCATCTCAAAGTGATTTGCTGCACACACATTTAATATACGTGTGCCAGAGCATAATCGGTGCAATAGAATGGCAGAAGAGAAAGTAGGAAAGAAGTTTAAGTGTGCTTTGTGAATGAGACCCAACAGTGTTTAGGAAGCACATGGATTTGGAAAGCTGAAAATATGCTATTACCCCATGTAAGACATAACAGTTACATAGTTGGGACTTTGTAATTCACCTTTGGTCATGCATAAGCATGGAAAAGCATTTTAATTCTCACTGGTATTGCATTCACTGGAATCACATGCAACAAATGCATGAGGCCACTTCTCCATCGTGATCTCATTAACACAACCAAAGTCATCACCAAGTTTTATACATCATATTTCCATGAAGAAACTAAGCTCCTTTACTCCCACACGATTTATTAGTTGAGGAAAAAATGAGACTGATAAAAGGTATTCATGAAGACATGTTTGTCTTTTCAGTTTTAGGATTTCCCTCAAGTGAAACTACTGCAAATATGCCCAGAATAAACATGTCCCCAAAGCTGTGACCAGATGCTCACCCCCCCACCCCACCCCACCCCAGCACTGACTGTGTCTACACTACTACTTTGGTTTGACACAGAAGTGTTTTTCTAAAGCAAACCTCATGCTTGAGACAATTTACTGTGCTTTACATGGTGGAGGAGTCTCAGAACATAATCTGTATTCTTTTGGGATGAATCAAAACCAGAAGGTTCCCTGTAGGAGTGCACCCAGCACAGCCTGACTGGTACTAGGCAGTGAGCCCATGGCATCAGACTGGGGCTAGCACAAGAGAACACTCCAAAATACATAGTGTGGATGTTACAACCTTGGCACCAATTCTTTCTCACTCTAGATCTGCTCCCACAGTACTGAACCAATTGCTAACACAGAGAATATCTCCAGTCTTCTGACTGGCTGTCCTCTAAAGAAGTGATAGCCTATTTCATGCTCTTTCCTCCCCTGCTGAAATTTCTGCAGGGGCCTTGGACTCAACGATCTCTAGACATCCCTTCCAACCCCTATGATTCTATAATATCATGCACACAAAGCAGGGTAACTACAGACTCATTGTTAACCTGCTCCTTCTCTCACAAAAGAAAATAATCCAAAATTTGAGCTCCTGAAATAAATAGCTAGTGAAGAAAAACCTGTTGTGTACAGACCCCTCAGCATTTAGTTCTGTATTAGAGCCCAGTTTACCTCAGTTTAGTGACTTCAAACAGAAAAATGTGTAAAAGCAGCAGGAGAGCCATCTTATTAAGAGTCCTCGATATCACTGCATGGATGCAGGCAACAACTAGACCACAGCCATATACAACAGCTGCCCTTAATAACCAATCAACATGAGAAATGAGCCCAACTGCTAAAGGTAAACCTGCAAGGGTAACATACATTCACAACAGTCCTTTTTTTTTTAAATCCACCTCTTGTTAGAGCACAACTGGACACTTACATCTAGCTCGTATCAGGGCTAAACTCTAGCAGTTGCACTATCACTCAATGACCCCTTCCCAGCAGAGCAGGGGAATCATCTCAAAGAAGGTTCAAAAGAAAAAGGATTTCATGAAATAACCAAACTGCTACCAACACTAATACAAAACACAGAAAGTTATAATCAGCCCAGGAAAAGTGCACTACTCACAAGATCCAGGAAGGCAGTCCTCCAAAGCAGGAGAGGCAAGAGGAAGAGAGCACAAAGACTCAAAGCAGAAAGCTCTAGCAAGAAACTCCTCTCTCTTCACTGACTTTTCTCCTTTATACTGAGCGTGATGTGGGACACACCTGTAGCCAACTCCAGTTAGCTGTCCTCGTTAAGTCAGAATTGCTAATGGCCTGCAGCTGGTGGCTGGCCTGGGCTGTCCTAGCAACACCAGAACAGATACACATTTTGCAATAGTTATGCTTGATTAGGAAGGGGAACTCTTTCCACACAGACTAGTAAGAGCAGAAGTGGAAAATGAGCTATACTCATCACAGCTGTGGTTTTCTAAGATCCAGAGTGTATGAAGCCTCATAGACACCATTGATTTGACACTGTCATAAGTCCTTATAATGTGAAAAAGTTCCTCATCTTTCTGTGATATTACAGATATTACAGCACTCTTTTCCTCTGAGAAATCTGAGTGATAATATACTCTAATCCAGGAATGAAACTACTAGGATTAAAATCACATTTAAATTATGCTTTTGTTTAGAAAAATCTTAATGTTAACTTTTTTATGCCTTGAAAATGAATTTAAAACCTACAAGTAATCAAGTTTTTGAGTAAATTTAATCTATTAAAGTGTCATTTTGTATGTTTTATATTCTCCTGATTCTTCAGGAGTCAACCAGCCAGGAGGAGAAAGACACTCAACACAAAATGGGCCCAAGCCTAATATCTCCTGCTCTGAGAGAGAAATCAGACTGATGACAACTTGGTCTGGTTTCTTCAGATCTGCTATAACCTTCACAGTTGTGCTTATCGCTCCTTGAGGCTGTTTATTTCATATCATACCTTCCCTGACTTGCTTTTTGCATTTTTTTGTACTCTTCCATAAATTTAATACCTTCCTGTAGTCAATAGTATTTTCTACAACTGGTGACTCAATGCCACGTGTGATTTTTACATTTACTTTTTCATTTTTACCTCCTTTTAAGTAAAAGGTTTAAAAATAGCCTCAGATTGCATTTGTGAGAACGATGACATGCACAGACAATTAGAAATCATGCTGGAACCCTAGAAATGGCACCAGCTTCCAATAGGCTCCTTTTTCTGCATGCACACGGAGGTAGTTGTCTCTTCTGCTTCTCAGCAAACATTTATGAGTGGAGAGTTACAAATGGCCTCATTGCTCAGCAAACACCAACGCTCCACAATGACTGCTGCCTGCAGCATCTGTTCTTCTGCCCATGTGTGCGTTTTCTATAATGAAAGCCCCATTGTGCCTTCAGGCTGGAAAATGAGGCTGAAGTAGTGATGCAAATGGTGAACTGGAAATTAAGGAATTCAAGCCGAACAAAACGCAGTTCCTTCTTTCATTGCTCTGAAGACAAAACCTGATTAACTCCACTGAAGGTAGCTTTCAAAACTGTTTCATTTGGTACCAGCGTTCCCAAAAGCTGAAGTTCCTTCACATCTCCTAAGAAACATGAGAAAATTTCAACTGCAGGTCAAAGAAGGATCACGTTTCCTGTCATGTTTCAGTCCAGAGAAGAGAAACTCTGCAGTCAGGCCCTGGGAAGGAACAGAGGTTCCTGCAGGTAAGCAAAGTGCAAATATTTGAGTTATTTTTCTGCAGAAATAAATGTTTCAACTTGCTTATCTGTTTTGTTACAACTCAGTTTGCAGCCTTTGTCTTGCTGGGCTGGGAGGTGGTGATTTGGGATTTGGAGCACATTTGTGTGCCTGAATGAAGTCAAAGTGTGCTTGCTTGGAGAGAAATGTGTTACTGGTGTTGCTTGCTGTGACGCTGCTGCTGTTGATTGAAAGGAGCCTGCTGTGGCTTACTGCTGAAATTACAGGAATCTTCAATAGAGCGACCAACAGCCCTCAGAGGGGGATAAAAAACACAGAATGGAAAACGTTAAGGTAAAATTATGTTGATGGTGAAGCGTGTTGTTTATATAAACTGTTCCTGCTATGAGCCCAACTGTGACCTTTTCTCACATAGAGCTCGTTCCAGTCAAAAGTATTTGTGAGTGTGCTCACAAATTAAAATTTTGCAGGAGTCCTGGCAGTTTGCATCCGAGTCACTTCCTAAGAAGGGGCTAGCAGCAAGACTGTGAGGGGCAAAACCACTCCAGCTCATGGACACGGCAGCAACTGTAGACCAAAAAAATAAATACACTCCAAAAGCAGCATTTGTTCTACAAAGAACTGTTGGAGGAAAGAGATGCCAGCCTGAGCACCCCGTGTACACAAAACCCCTAAAGCTGTCAGCAACAGCAACCGGACCAGATACAGTCTTGGTCAGATGTATGCATGTGCTCTGCCTGTGTGAAGAGTTAATACAGAGCTAGTAGAGTGCTCAGGAGCACGGTGTGTCTTGGAAAGAAGAGAAATTTTATTACCTTCTAAATCTGCTATCTGAAGTGTGAATGATTCGTTGATGCCAGTAGGCACAACAGGGAGAAAGCCACCATATTAACACAGACATTTTTCATTTATTGATCTCATGAAGCAAATACTAAGTAAGGCATGAAGTTGGCAGACAAGGAAAATATGTTTCTATTGATGGATGGAAACAGAGCAGTAGGTCGCACAGAAGATTGTGCAGAGGTTATGGCAAAGTTTTGCAACCTGGACATTGTCTTTTCACCACATGTTTGCACAGCTTCTGTCTCAGTTGGAGACCTGATCTGTGACTTTGCCCCCTATGCTGTTATCCATACAGCAACATATGTCATCTGGAAATTAGTCTCCAGCACTCAGCAGCACAGTCAATAATCACATGTAGTGTCTTCTTACTCTGTGCTTCAAACATCCTCCAGTAAGTTTCATTAACAGTAGATTTTGTTCCCTTGCTGAAGGCTGTGAGCCAAAAGACAAAAGGAAATAAGGGAATAAAGCATGCATAAACAAAAGAAAGTGCAAAAAATCATTACATTCCCTAAGGCACCTAAGCTTCAGAGCAGCCAATGGCCCCATGGTTTATTAAAGACGATTCTGAATTATGCAGTAAAACCTCCAGCATGGAGTCAATCAAAGCATAGCTTGCTTGGCTAGGAGCTTTCTTGCAACTATTTGCCCACAACCTTTTCTAAGCATTTTTTTTTCTTATGATGTAGGCTGTAGGCACATAATATGCACACGCTTTGAAGTAGAAGAGTGTTGTTACTGAATCCAACAGCATGCCTAAATTCAGTTTTTTTAAGAGTTTTGCTGGATGTGGACCTTGGGTTTCACCCCAAAAAGAACACTGTCTTTACACCAGTGTTTAAAAAAAAAAAATCAACATCAGCTACTGATCTCTGGCACAGCTGAAACTCCTTCATATGTTCCACTGGAAACCCAAGCAATTTATACACCAGTTCTATATGAAGAATGTCTCACCAGCAGCAGTCTAATCCAAAATTAGCTTGCATTTCTCCCAAGAACATAATTGCCCCACCTACTGTTTAATGTCGGATTAAGCAGCAGAACAATCTGAAGGGGAAAGAGACACCCTCATTTACATTAGTCTTATCCTAGTTTTTTAACATATCTGCTCTCTAATTACTGGAATCATTTGCTAGGAAATGATGGTATGTTCAACATTGCCCAAAACACTTAAGAAAACTCAGTCCTTACCCAGCAGTGTCTTTGAGAAAAACCAGCTGCAAAATCCCTTGCAAGGTTTGTGATGTTTTTATCTCTGAGCACAGGCATTTTTCTGCATCATTCCAGCATCAAGCACTGGCACCACTCAGGCTCTTTGTACACTTAAGACAAGACCATCCACTTTTTGCATCTTCTGCCCCTTTGGGTAGCTGGTAACTGAGGGAGCACCAAGAAGGTCCTTAAGCTCACTGGCATAAGTGAATGTGAGCCTTTTCTTTGGCAGCAGAGGTGGGACACCTGTTATTGGAGCCGGTTGCAGAGACATCTCTCATGGCTTGGCTTCACGTTAAAAAAAGATACAGCGTGAAGAACAGCATGCACTGAAGTTTAGACCCAGACCTTGTGCTGGTTTGTTTTCTGTTTAAGGTTTGAATTTTCAGAGAGTGCCTCTGTGTGCATGTGTGTGTGTGGTTTGGCTTCAATATTTCCTAGAGGAATGTGTCCGCATAGCTGAACAAAATACCTCCCTGGGGGCAGCTTGTGTTTTACAGTTGCTGCAGCACAGAGAAAAAATCAGATTTTACAAAGACAGAAATGGAGTACATCCTGCCAGGGTATAAGAAAACTTCATGCTTGACATAATTAATGGTCAAATTATAACATCAGAAAATAATATTTTACTCAAGTGCATTCAGATCAGAAGCCTTGAAACCTTACCTATCTCTTCGGGGAAAGAATGGAAGACAAATGCATGAAAATAATCAATATTTTCTATCTAGAAAAGGATTATGACCAGTCACCTTTTCCAAACTTCTCCTTAAATGTGTTCCACATGTTTTGTAAGTCGTTCTTTCCCCCTGAGGCTCTCTGTTAACAAAGAGGTGTATTAAATACAGACGAACAAAGACATCAGCTCCGAGTTTTGCCTTGTGCTTGCAAATGCTGATTTGTCTACAGGGCTACTCAGACCTGACACTGTCTGTCTCTCAAGGAGGACTCACCATCCTCAGAGAGCAACAAATATATTTACCCTTTTCCTAGCAAGTTCAACATTTGATAGCAAAGCTTAGAAAATGCATCTCACTAAAGATTCTTTTTTTTTTTTTTCCCCTGCCCCTATCAAAGTATAAAGCTGCACAGAGCTGGTTTATTGGCATCAAGACCCGACGCGCTGTGCTTGGAAATGGAACCCTTCTTTGAAAAGTACGTGTAAAGCAGAATCAAAGAGTCTGCTTTGATCACTTTGATACTTTCCTGAATGTTGTTCAGTTTCTTTGACTCCATTCGCTCCATTTCTCTTTGGTGTCACAAAGAAAATGGTGTGGACAATGCTATCATTCTCTGCCCAGCACATTGTTTTATTACAGAAGCTCATGTACCTAAATTATGCAATAGGAAGAATTGAAACTATGTCTTCTTGACATGAACAAAGCTGATGCCAACCTTTTTTTTTGTGAGTGCACAATTAATGAATAAAATGGGTTGATGTTCTGAGGGCAGTTCATAGTGTGGCAGCTGCTGTGCTGCCTGTACATGTGTTTTTCACACTCTGCAGGAGCAAGCCCAGCCTTTCTGAGAGCACGACTTAACCACACAGTGCTGCTGCCACTGGGGTTTTGATGCTATGTTCAGACTAGGGTCTGATGGGACACCTGTAATCTGGCCAGTGTATTGCCACATCTTTCTCTGGGGTGAAGTCCAAGGACTCCAGTCTCTATTTCAGGCAGCTGTGGGCTCTCCTAGAAAGTCATAGACCATCACCCTACACCTCTGCAACTTCTGTTCTCATATCAGTCAAATGGATGGCTACAGCTCAGCAGCTGAGGCAGTGTCAATCCAAAGGGCAGCACAGAAGCAGAGTTTCTGGCCTGCCTGGGCTCTGCAATCTTATGTGCCTGGATTTCTACTTTGAGCAACTGTACATGTATAGAGAGTCAGTTTATAGCACCATCTCCCTTTCCACCTCTGCTGTAGAATTTCCCAGTAACAGCTATGGTAAATGGGCTATGAGTAAGAGAGGTTGTGATGGGACTGGAGTTCCCCAAGCCACACAGCCAACAGCCAGCTTTATGAGGGAGCAGGACAAGGACCCAGCTCTTGGAAAAGTAGCAGAGAGTACAAGGAAAGGGAGGTAGAAGGGAGAAATGCCCACATTGTCACACCTCTCCAATTTACTGAGTATTCTCACTGCTCTTTCTCCAATCTATGCTATCTGAATTCACCCTCCTCAACCATGGGTCACCAAAAATGCTTGTAATATGTCAGATGAGCAGATCCCTGCTTTCACACTGATATCAATATCTCCTGTCCCTGCTGGCTGTAACTCCTCTGATACATCTTTAAATTACATTCACCTTTTTCGTGGCGGTTCTGAGTAGTGGCTAATATTTATCCCATGATTAATGATGAAGTGTGTACCAATAAATTTAGTGGCTTTTTTTTCCCATCTTCTGTCATTTCCAAATCACAGACTTCCACATTACAGTAGAAAGTCTATGCAAGAACACATAGCTGAACATATATTGGACTTATTTTCATTAATCTAATTTCTAGTGATCTTTACTTACTTATTGAGGTTATTCTAAGTCTCTGCATTGATACTGGCACTTAAACTTTTGTTTTAATTTGCATCAGTGGAAGGGTCTATGGATCATGAATAATATAGTAAAGATAATGCTTCAGTCATATATCTTTATGTTACCAGCACTATTTCACACAAACTGCTTGATTATAAGATAGATGATGAATATATATCTGGATAATTTAAGGTAAACAGACAGGAGTTTCCTCCAGTATTTAGCCAAGATTACTGGGGAACTGGGCAGCCTATTTCCCTCTTGTGCACTCACATATGCTTTTACCCTTTTGGGGCTATTTATTCGAAGAACAATGTTTTAACAACAAAAAAGACCCCAAAACATTCAAATTGGCTTTGCAAACTTTAGCATGGCTTTACTCTTGTGTACTCAATGTATATGGATATCAGAGGGACGCTTTACATTTCAAAAGCAACACGCTTCTCAGACTTTTTTGAAGACAGCTTCGTATTTCAAGGGAGCTTCTCATTTGCCTCAGCTCTCAGCAAGAGAGATCACTGCACTGACTCACTAATTGTCATTACTGATAAGACTGCTTTTTGCCCCAAATGCGTTTTGCCTGGTTTTCAGCTTGGGAAACTTCTTTAAATTCACCAGTGACTTTGCCAGCTAGGCAACGACAGCATCAGAGTGTGAATCACACCATTTCAATGGGCTGATTGTGAAATAAATATGAACAGAAGCAGCAGGGGGTGGCTTTTCTTTAGCAGTCACAGTTTCCTTTTCACTATATGCCCTTAAAATGCCCAGGCAGCCTATTAGCAGAGGGGAAGATTGATAGAATTGCATTTACATTTTAAATCAAGCCAAGTTCTCACTTCCACAGCCACAACCCCTTCTAAAACATCAAACAAACAAACAAAACAAAATCAAACCAGAAAAGCTGCAGCCGAACAGAAAAGAGGAAAATAAATGTTCATTTGATTAGACTTCTAATGGAAATTAGCTTAATGGTCCAAAATTTAAAGCATAAACACTAAAGAACTTGTCTTGTTCTATAGATGAAAGGCATAACATTGCAACTTGGGTGATCCTTCACTCAAAATATTTCTCTTCATGCATCCCTTGGTGTTTTCTTCAGTACATTACCCAGCTGTAGTGTTGTCTCCATTTTGCATCATTATTTCTTTTTTCTTTTTTCTTTTTTTTTTTTTGGGGGGGGAAAAACAAAACTGTAAACCCATGATGGTAAGTAGACAATGCTGCTGAGAAAGTCTCCCAAGCCACCCTTGGGTCTGACCCACCTTTCAACCAGCTGGTGACCGTGAACACCCATGCCTCTCCCGGCACCAGCTACCCTGGACACCCCATGCCAAGGCAAGCTGGGTTAACAGACTGCCAGGCACCCTCTGGGAAGCTGCCTGAGAACCAGCCTTGTAAGCAGGAGGGACCCATTTGGCAGCTTGCCCTTGCAGGTGTTCTCTAAACTTGCCGTTGAATGCTACCAGCACCTAGCCAGATGGATGGGGGCAAAACTGCCTCCTATCTACCTCTGCTGGGATCATGAGGCAGTTTCCTGCCCTGGACAAGACCCTGCCACAAGCTACAGTCCTATGACCATAGAGAGCCATCAACTCTACCATGCATGTATACAGCTACATTTCACATGTCTTCAACCGGTTCTTTTCTTAGTCACCCAATTTAAATACAAACTAAGGACGTACTTGTAAGGACACTTAGTCACCTGCAATTCCATTTACATGTGGTTCAGAAGCAGAAGATTCATTTTCCTTTTTTACTTTTGAGAAAAGTATTTAAAAGAGAAAAGTTGCAATGGAGAATGAACTTCATGTTCAAATGACAGTTAGGTCTGAAACAATCTGGTATTGACATCAGTTTTTTACATGCAGAGATAGTTACATTTCTTTGTTTCACGGCAAGTTGCTGGAGCAAAAAATATCATTATTAAGTTTATTGATTTTCTTGCATGGAACGTAACTCCACTTCTTTTCATCATTTCTGGTTTTTACCTAGTAGACTAGATCATCACCTATTCCACCCTATTTTATAAATTTGTGTTCCATGGAAGAGTATTTACACCTGTACAAGGTGCTGGTCACAACATTTGGTTTCAGAGCACCAGAAAAAGACAATTTTGAACCTGTGTCATGTTTCCAAAAGACAGGACTCAAAAAGGTAATGCTTTATTTGAGAAACAAGAAATAACTCATCTGATTCACTCTTGCTTTGTCTTCAGGGCTCTTGGGCTAAGGCAAATGAACTGTGCACAAGTTTGAATCTGCAGGAGTCTGTGACTTGTGTCATTGATTTCAGCCATGACAGGATTTCTTCCACTGTGCTTAAATACAAAACATGAAAAGCAATATAAAGAAGAGAAAGTAGAATTATGGAGGCAATGTATTTTATGGACCCATATTTCATCTTCTCAGCCAGATGAGCTGAGAATTTATTTTACCTTGTGGTTGTGCTGGCCTGCTGCAAGAACTGTTGCTCGTATCTAGAAATATACACAGCAACATAAGCTTTGACGTTTGCAGGTTTCTAGGCAAGAATAAATAGAAAACGGAGTCTGCTAGAATGCTAAACAGCTACTAAAAAGCTCCTGTGCAGGTCGTGGTTCAGCAGAGAAATCTCTTTGGATTTCTGTTTGGCTTGGACTGCATTGTTACACTGAGCTGCACGTTCAGTCTCACCCGTTTATTTTCTTTTAGTGACATAACACTTTTGAGAGGTGCAGGAATACCAGTCCTACAAAATTAAGTCACTCATCTCCTTGCAGATTAACCACAGCATAGACAAGAGCTCCTTGGAGGGACAACCTCTGAGAGCAGATAGCTCAGACCTCATGGTTTTTTCCAGTTCTTGAATCCCCCAGCAGCATTATGTCAGGGACAAGCTTAGTAGATGAATACATTTATTTGTATTGCTTCTGATACTCTCCTTGCTGGCTGATGCAATTTTTCATCGTGAGTATAATTAGGAAGGGTGGGAAGCTGACCAGCAATGATAAGAGCTGGAGCTATCAGCCACATTTACATGTGCATGTGCAGGGAGAGGAATAATGAGGGCAGGAAAGCACGAGTAACTTTGCTGAGTACCAGTCTGACCCTGAACCAGGTTCTCCCTCCAAAACCCCCATTACTGAGGCCATGACTTCAGTGTTTATGAGAAAGGGTGTTACCTTAAGATAACTCACACACATGAGTGGTCTTCAAGTGCAGACAAAGCACCTGTGTGCTGCTAGGAGGAAAGGAAGCATGTCCACACCAGGCAGCCAGGCTGAAGGCATGGCTGTTATTCCAGTGGAGAGCTCTGCCAGTTACTCCCAGGTAAAATTGCCTTTTCTTTAGCAAGGCAGTGAAGGCTTAAGACTCTAAATCCTGCATTACTTGAATCAATCAGCCTTGCAGTCACTGAAAACAGTATCAGTGACGGGGCTAAAGCCTGTAATCTCCTGTCTCCCTGGTGTTGATGACTGCCTTCCCACAGTGTCTGTGGGAAACATCATTATTCCCATTACAGACAGCAGCCAAGACACAGGCAAACTGTGCCATGTCTGCACTGATAGACACTCATGTGGACATGCATGAGCCGTCCCGGCCACTGCCACTGCTGCGCCCCGTGTACCTGGGGGATGCAGGAACATGTGCCTGAGCCCCTGCCCTGCTGCAAAGATAGGTTGGGCACAACACCCACAGACAGGACTGGTAAGCAAAACTAATGTCACTGATTCAGTCACTAGTCCAAGGTAGCGCCAGGAAATTATTCTTGTTCCCCAACCCATCCCCATCCTGGACCACAGCTCTTTCCACTTCCATACGTTTCCTCACAGGGAGAGTGCCCATTGCCAGTTTGGTGCTAGTAAGACCTCCAGATTTCAGAACATCTAGTTTCTTTCTCTGACCCAGATGGCTTAGCTCCATCTATAACCATTTTATCTAAGAACAGGCTTTTGAACAGTAACATCTGTTTCCTCAATATACATCTACATTTTTTAAAATAGCAACAGCAGTTTAGAAAACAGAAGCCTGCACCACTGAGAAAGCAAAGAGGACTTTAGCTTAACTCTCATGGGGAAAAGGCATTGTAGCACCAGCCCAGCAACAGCCTTGTCCATTGCTTGCAGCTTCACCAAGCCATGCAGATTTCCAGCACAGATATATTTTTGCTACCTTGAAAAGGAAAAGGGAATACAGATTGCCCCAGTTTCAAACGCAGACACATTCTGTTGCCCTACCCAGCCTCCCTCCTGTACCTGGGCAACCTCAAGACCCAAAGCAATGTGTGAGGCTGCACAACCCCTATCCCAAAATTCAGTGCTGATGTCTAGAGGGAAAAAAAAAGCTCAACCAAGTACAAAGCACTTCTTGCACAGCAAGGAAAAACATGGCAAGCACATAAGACCTTCATCAAAACACCAGGGTTTCCAAAAAGCCTTGTGCTGAGATGGTGGCTTGAAAGGAGGTTTAGCTCTGTTCTGAAACAAGAAGTGGCACCTTTGCTACAACAGCCAGTTGAGTCACAAGGCTTTGAATCACCTCTTAAACACAAAGGGCTTTTTTTTCTGCAGAGTGCTGGTTTACTTTTCCTATTTTTCAATGTAATTAGAAGCTTATTTCATGGGGTGTCTCATGGCAGCCCCCGACTATTTTAAAATAAACATTTTCATTAAACAAGTGGATTTTGGTATTAGGAAGTCAGCAGCTTGAAAGGGCTTTTGTTAAAAGTTGGTGGAGGCTTTGGTAGACTGTTCAAACATGGGAGGAATTTCTGCCTGCATAGTGACTCCTTTGACTTTTAGAAAAATATTATTGTTTTAGTTTTCTGTAACTTGGAAGAAAAAGTACAGCATAGCGTTTTTGTTTTTTTTTTTTTGTTAAATACAGAGTCATGTCTCGATGAGCTTCTAACTTTCCTCTCAGCCAGTGTATCTGCTTTTGCTATGGAATATTCCATATCAAGCAGTAAATAAATGTACTGTAAATAGCACTTAGTGCTGTAGTGACATCATCAGCCTCAAAAGCTGATGGAAATCTCAGTGTGTGTGTGTGTCTTGAGCCCTTGGAGTTCTCATATGCTCACTGAATTGAGAAGTATGGTAAAGATGTGTCAGTGGTGAAGATGTCCTTGTCATGATGATCATCACAAATCTGGTGGTACTGGTTGACTCCCGCTGTGCTCCCTTCTAATCCCATCTTGCCTTGCCCTGCAGACTGGAAGGGTTGTAAATAGCATCTTCTCCACCGAGGCGATCCTTAGGCAGGTTGTGACTCTAACATATTTGTTCTTTGCCCCTTCCAATCCTGTAGCTCTAAAGATTTTTTTCAGGTCCATTCTGAATATTGCCTCTGAGATGCTATTAGCGTTTGCGAAGAACAGCTTGTGTATCCCTGTTAAAGACCTCTGCCCAAGGGAGTGCATGCACTAGAATTAATAAGTGGCTTTGCACAAGTGACTGAAAGAAAAAAAAGAAGTCACTGAAAAGAAAAAAAAAGAAAAAAAAAAAAAAAAAAAAAAAGAAAAGAGCCTGGAGTTTCAAGGCCTTCAGTAACTGCATATCTGGCTCAAAGTTGTGCCAAGTTCCTTAGAATGAAAGGAATCCCAGTGCCTGGTGTCAATAGCTAAAGATCTCCTGAAGTCATCAGTGAGCTTTTCAGGCAAAAAGAAGTTATTTGTTCATATCTGAACCAGAGTTCAAAGATAATCCTGCTGATGAGCTATAAAAGGAAAATAACTGAGAAAAGAATACTTGTCGTTTTTTAACTGAGTTGCATATTCTGCATGCTGGGATGTGCAGAAGTGCTGATGAGCTAGTAGGCATTGGAGAATATCCATCTGGGTTAGAGTCAACTATGTATGTAATGTGGCCCAGGGAGGAGAAGATTTAGCTGAGGATATTAGATTCCAGTCCTTCCTTTTTCCCCCTGAAAATTAACACACACACACAAAAAAAACCCCAAACAAACAAAAAAACCCCACCAAACAAATAAACAAACTTTTTCACCCTATTATTTCTGAGGCCAGCTCATTTTTTTAAACTCCTTGAATAGACATCCGTGACAGATGGATTTCCTTGAGTTATTTCATATGGGATCAAAGAGAAATGACAAGGCAGGCATACCAAAGCTGAGCAAAAACTTCAGAGTAACTTACGTCAGCAAGTTTGCCCCTTTGCAAAATAGTTTGGAGTTTTTTTTCTTCATCAGATTAAATGTTTTGGTGAGGCTTAGACTGGACCCAGCCTTTGCTTTGCTGTTTGGGCTAAGAAGAGCTTGGGCACACAGCAAGTCATTACGTTTCCCTGTTCTGAAGAAGAAACTGGATGGATGTATCATTTCCCATGGTGGGTGACAGTTGTTTCCTCCCCTTTCCCTCTGTGGCTAGCTCAGAACATGATTGTCCAACCCTGCACGCTACACCTTCAGAAACTAAGAAATTAATTCCAGGTCTTTCACTTTGGGGGACAAAAGTTGTAAGCCCTCATTGCTATGCAAGTGTTGTCCTTTTCCTCACCATTTGTCCTTCAGGAGCACATGCTGTTACTAAATCAATTGCTCCTTCTGAAAGCAAAGAAAACTATAACAAGACACTAGTCTGCAGTTCTCTTCCCTTGTTTCTTCCACCAGGTGTTTTGGCAGATTTCACTTAGGGTCCTCTGCAGCATTTAGAATACTTCTCTTTCCCCAGACCAGTTTTCAAGGTTGACTTTCTCTCTAAAATGGCTGGTGAGAAATCCTCTTTCTTTTGCAGGCTTTTCCCCATCTCCCCTCCAGATGAATCTTCCTTGTTTTTTGCAGTGCTAGGGGATTGCAGTACTTCAGCAGATACTTTAGTGGTTTGATTAATATGTAGCCAGAATCCAAATTTGAAAGGTGCTGTGGTTTCGTTGGTTGGGGTTTTTTGGGGGGGAAGAGGGGAATAACTTGCAAAATGAGTTCTTCATTCAAGGGTACCTCCATTTTACAGAACAATTAATGTGTAACAACAACATATGTTCAGCCTCAGGCCTGCATCCCAGCATCTGGATTTCTCAGCTCTGTCTGGCATCTAATAAAAGAGCAGCGCCTTATAAATTCAACTCAGACAGCAAAACAGTTTTTATATATTTATGACAGCCATAGAGACACATATTTATTCTCTTTGAGGCCATGAATGTGTAAATACACAGGTCCCCTCCCAAGCAGCCATCATAAGCACTAAGAAACTGTGAGCATCTGCACAAGCTAAAAGAGAAAACGATCCAAGACCTGAGAGGCTTCTTTCCTTTACAGCAATAACCTTTCAGACCTGCTAAGGATGATAAGCAAGTCTGATTGATACCTTCAACATATGGCACCAGCCTTGGAAGGATTTCTCTTTATCTGCAGCCTATGTAGTTCCACAGCTGAAGATTACATTCTCAAGTGTAATGCGTTTGTGTGACAAGTTTTTAGTGGGAGAGCTATAAGGTTGGCTTTTGCAAGAAGCTGCTAAAAGCTTCCCCTGTGTGCAACAGAGACAGTTCCAGCTGGCTCCAAGACAGACCTGCTACTGGCCAAGACCAAGCCCATCAGCAACAGCAGTAGCACCTCTGTGATAACCTATTTAAGAAAGGGGAAAAGTTGCTGCTGCACAACAGAAATTGCAGCTGAAGAAAAGGAGTGGGAATATGAGAGAGAAACAACTCTGCAAACACCAAGGTCAGTGAAGAAGGAAGAGGAGGGACTCCAAGTGACAGAGCAGAGATTCTCCTGCTGCTCATGATGAAGATCATGATGAAGCAAGCTGTCCCCCTGCAACCAACAAAGGACTCTGCAAAGTCATAGCATGCTTTGGACACCCATCTGGTCCAGGTTGTTTCTTGCACATATTTCTGATTATTAACTTGCTCACTAGGTTTTCTGTCTGGAATGTAAAGTGCCAGTAGTGTTTGTTTTTGTTACCTCATTCCCTCCTTTCTCTGCTCCAGGCAGGAAAGCACTAGCAGCTCTGCCTCATAGGTTGGCAGGAAATTCAAAAGAGGAGCAGGCTGCTGCTTGGACCACCCCCAGACTTTTTTTTTCCCCCATTGATGCAGGAAACTATTTAATTGGGGGCTGACTTGTCAAACTTACTCATCGACGCTTAGCAGTAGCTGCCTAACCAGTAACGGTGATTTTTTTCCCCCCCCCCTTCTCCTTTGGACAAGTTAGCCACAACAAATATGCTGCTGAGACTCATTGCTCTGCTCTCTTATGTCCTGTTGGCCAACACAGCCCCTCCAACTTGCTACTCGAGAGTGCTGTCTCTTAGCAAAGAAATCACAGAGTCCTTTAAGGAGCTACAGACCTCTAAAGCTGTGGTGAGTTTATCTGAAAGCTGCTCCTGTGACAGTGCTGCAGGTTGCTTGCTTTTGGCTCAAGTTTCTCTCAAAAGAAAATTGCAATGGGTCTTTCTTCTTTCCTGCAGGACTCGTGTGTGACAACGATGCCCAGGCTGTACTTGGACATACATGTAAGTATTCACACTTCTTTCATACTGCTGTGCAGTAAAAGTAGCTAATAAAAAAAAAAACAGAGTAACTCTTTAACATTGTACTCCGAAAGAGTGGTTTGAAATTAATTTTTTAAAGCTTAATTAACTGGAGACATGAGTGGAAAAAAAAAAAATTCATTTTGAACCTTATTTAAATCCCTATGGAGCTTCTGAGGTTTTACTTGTTTAAAAATTTAAAGATGAGGAAATCAATATTTTGAAGTGATTGCCATTTGTGTATTATTAATTTGTTGTGAAGGAGCCTTTTCAGGAGTTAAATATGTGCAATAAAAGTTTGAGTAATAGTTTAAATGAAGAAATGCAGAATAAACTTTCTTCACTTAATAAATCTATTTTATTTTATACCTTGAGTGACTTCTGGCACTACAGTTTAATAAAAAGAAGTGCAGGAATACCTTACTGGTTTTTCCTGTTTTAAAAAGCCACTCATTGAATGCAGAAAGAAAAAACTGTGCCTGAGGATATATACAGAAGTGTGATGCTGAGGAAAGACAGCAGTAACCATCTCCCAGCAAAGACAAAGCAGTCTCCTGCCCACATAGCTTTTGTCCTGGTGTTATGCCCTGGGATATTCAACCAGAATAGGCTCTGCAGGGAAGTGGCTGAGTCCCCATCCCTGGAGGTGTTGAAAAAAAGGCAGAGATGTGATGCTGAGGAACATGGTTTAGAACCAGCCCCGGTAGTTAGATAATAGTTGGACTAGATGATCCTAAAGGTCTTTTCCAACAGAAATTGTTGTATGATTCTGCTTTGCCTTTCCCCCTGCCCAGTGCTTCACTGACTAACTAAAAAGTAGAAAATAGCAGACAGAGTAAGATATATCTAACACATTTTGCCAGAAGTCTGGCTCTCTAGATCCCAAGTCCAGAATTGCCAGTGCCTCACTTCATCACAAAGATCAAGCAATGCCAGTCCAGTGCCTCAGTTTCCCTCTCTTTAAAGCAAGAGCTGAGATATGTATTTAGCTGCTTTACAAGGACATTGTGAAAATCACATTGGCTTTGTTTTATTGCAATCGCACAAAATCTGAGATAAAAATTACTCTTAATTTAAAAAAAAAACTTACTCTTAATAAAATTCTGCCTGGTGCTCACTGTATTGCCTATTGTACAGGAAGAGAAGATTCATGTCCATGAGATCTTAAAACTGAGACAGTGCACATATTCTGTAGGTAATGCCACCTACTGCAGGAGCAGGTTTGATTGTATTGGCATTGCTGCCTCCTTTATAAAGCATGTGATAAAGAAGTTGGCAGAGCCAAACTGTGTCGATGCACTTTTGCCAGCGCTTGTTTGGACCAAACAACTCTGTTATGAAACAGTGATGGTGAATTTTCCTAATGAAAGCTTACATGGGTTATACAAACATAGAGGTAGGATTCCAGGTTCCCACAGAGGCAGCAAGAATTTCATAAGTGGTGGCTGAGAAACACAGCTCTCTGTTTGTGCAGGGTCACACACACACACCTCGTTTACATGCTTTGCAGAATTACTGTGTGCTGGCAAAGCTCCGTGAGTTTGTGGCCTACCCAACGTGTGACAGAGTGCTTGAAGTGAGCGAGCTGAAGGAAAAGGCACGGAGCCTGTACACCATCATGATCTCCTACTGCAGAAGGGTAAGTCAAGATACACAGACAGGGGCATCCTCTCTGCTTTCAGCCTTCTCTGTCTTCACTCTATGCCTTGACCAGCAAAACCGGATCAGGTCCTGAGTTTTTGTATACTGTGCCACCTTCTCAAGTTGTGCCAGGGGAGGTATAGGCTGGATATTAGGAGGAAGTTCTTCACAGAGGGAGTGATTTGCCATTGGAATGGGCTGCCCAGGGAGGTGGTGAAGTTGCATTCCTTAGAGATGTTCAAGAAAAGATTGAATGGGGCACTTAGTGCTGTGATATAGTTGATTGGATAGGGCTGGGTGATAGGTTGGACTGGATGGTCTTAGAGGTCTCCAAACAGGTTGATTCTATGATTCTGCCTTCCTCCTTATAAATGTTAGCCTTCTCTTTTGTTTCTCCAGGACTTGGTGTTCCTCACTGATGATTGTAACGCTCTGGAAAATCCTATTGTGCCTCACATTGAGTCCTCCATCACTGAGAGCTAAAATGGAACTAACCCCAGAAGCTGTACCTAAGAAATTTTCAAGGAGACCAAGAGCCAAAATGTGTATACACAGCCAACTACAACTTAACAACTAAGATCTTTTTCAAGCACACTAGTGATATTATCTCAGACTTACTCATTTTTCTCTGCCTTAGCAGGAAATGCACTGCATGCCTCACATACCTACTGAGCTGCTAGGGAGAATCCAGTTCGAGAGCATGTTTTCATTTGGCAAGGTATGATAGTTCAGCTTAGCCAAGTGTATAAAGTGTGTTGTGTTTAAACATTAGATACTAAACTTTTTGTTACTCTCTTGTGACTAGCCAGGTTCATATAAAGAAAATATGTTATGATCAATATTCCACCCTGAGTTAGCAGCTCTTCTTTTATTAGATGGGCATAGAAGAGGGCATACTTGCATTTTTTAAAAAGTGTTTGATAGGAGAAATGGAACTGTACTGGCAGCTGTCTCCGCTCATACAGCTCATATTTGTATGCTGACTGGTTTGGGCGTCAGACTTGCAAGAACTGAGGTGAAAGTAAGCTGTCTCTGTGTGCAAACTAAATAAAACCAACCTTCTAACCCAAGATGTTTGTGTTACATCTTATCTTTCAAGATCAACCTGAAAGTCATTCTTATAAACTTACTTTTCACAGTCAATTAGAAGTTGCTTTTCACAGCATAAGCCATCCTTAGCTTTGTTTCCATAGCAATGTAACTTTGCTGTGTCTGCATCATTTGACAATGTGAAATGGACTATTAGATAAAAGTTTTGTCATGATCTTCTCATACCCTGTCTTTATCCTGATTTATTGAGGCAAATTCCCTGCCCATGGCAGGGAGGTTGGAACTACATGATCCTTGTGGTCCCTTCCCACCCTGACTGACTATGATTCTATTAAATAAGCCTTTTCTAGCTTATTTTGATGGAACTCCTGACCCTAATTCCAAATTTCTCCTGCAAAATTCCCATTCTTTACCAACTCCTTCCAAATATATTTTCTCCTGCTTTAGGCTGATTACATATGCAGAGAAAATATTGCATAATTTCCTTAGTACAAAATATTGTGCAAGGAGATTCTTCAATTGGAACCAGAGCAGAAATAACTACTTTATTTGGACTACTTTTGTAATTTTTGCTTTTTCACGACTGAAAAGGACACAGCCCTGCAAATTTGCAGTACATTTTCAGCATTGTCACTTACAAACAGCTCAGTTCTGTACTGTTACATCCTAATTCTACCCAAGATGAGAAAAGCACCTGGATGCTCTGGGGACTGTACATACTTGAACAGACTTTAAAAGCCTATCCTCCATTTGCAGATGCTGGATATTTCATTCCCAGAATCAGATTTGTCTGTTTGCTGGTGTGTGCTTCTACATTAAGTATATTCCCTGTGGTTTATGCTGCGACTCTATTCACGTCTTGTATGTGTCATTTCTAATGGAAAGTGTGCTGAAAGCAGAACTATGCTCTTTCAGTTTACAGCAACCTGCTGTCACTCAGACTGCCTGAATGAGATTTGTGATTAGATGAACCCACTTTATGAATAGCACCTTCTTTCTGTGCTGGCAAAGTCCAGAAGACAAAAGAAAAAAAAAAAAAAAAAAAACACAAAAAAACCCCACCAAACCCACACTGATAAAAAGATCTAATCCACTTGTAATTTGCCAAGAAATCATCCACTCCCTTTTTCAGTAAGACAGCAAGTTTACCAACTTTTTAATTCACCATTATACCAGGTATATAAGGAGCAGTGGAGCCATTTATACACTTACTCCTGCAGCACAGCAACCCGTGCTCATTAGGGTCCCAGCCAGCAGGGAGAGCATGAAGGGATTAAGAAGGACGTTTTTGTTGTAATTTGTCAACTGGCACCTTGCCTGGCTGTTGCAGAATATTACTAAAAGCACATCATTAAGAAATTGCACTCAATCTGTACGATCATTAGAGAAGAACTGTAGAAAAAAACAAAGCATCTGTTCTGGTTTCTTGCCCGTTGAAGGAGATTTGTTGGAAGGAGCAGTCAATCCCAGGACTAGATTTTTCTTCTGTCTACAAGAAGCCTCATTAAAGAGCAGTTGCAGGACTGCTAGACTCCCCTGCCTGTTAGCATATAGAATCCCAAGGTAATCAAAATGGCAGGGCCTGGGAACTGTCTCTGCAAAATTATTCAGGCGCTAAGTTTTGTCAGAAAGTTGTACCATGGATTTTACTAGAGTCAGTTTCTCCTTTCCCATCTCTTTCACTCCAGTCTCACCGACTACCCTGTCTCAGCTTATTCCTCACAGCAATTTGCCTGACAGATTTTGAGAAAAGGCTGATCTAGAAGGCCCACAGCAGTTCAAATCAATCCATTCCAGACCCTTTATTTGTTACAAGTTGTACCTGGTATTCAATATGCCCTTCAAAAGGTAAGTCTGTTGCTTCCTGCTTTATTCAATCTCAGAAGTGAGGGCTGGATTGTTCTTTTTAGTCTTTGCAGCAGACGTTAGTACATTTAAAGATTTCTGCCCCTGTCTCCCTACCAATCCAATTCTTTCAATTTTTCTTCATTGATCAGAAGCCTGGAGGGGGGAAAAAATGGCCTTTCTCCTTTTTACCCTTTTTTCTAGCTCTATCCATGTGGTTTCCACTCTTTTTGAAGCACAGTGCTTGAAATTAAATGCAGACATTGAGCTGAGGTTTTATCAATGTCAAGCAGCATAGAAATACTTCTTGGTAGTGTTCTGACAACAGCAGGTTACAAACAAAAAAATTATCTCCATGAATCTTGAGATATAGTTTCATGCTTTTATTGAAATTTTAAGATGAACATAGAGTACAAGTTGGCCTTGCTACTCTAGAATGAACAAAATGTGGGGGGAAACAAATAAAAAAAAGCAACAGACACTGAAATAAAATTGCTGCTCCATTGTATAAAACCTACTGGAGCTGGTGTGTTTTGGTGTTTTTTTAATACAGACTATGCCATGAAGAATCACTGTTTGTAAATTCACATGGACTTCACAAAGTGATCCACACCTCCTCCTTTCCTAGGACACTGCCCCAGCTGCCAGGTTGTCAAGTCCTTCCAGACAGAGCTATGATGCAACTGAGGAAGAAAAGTCACTTTTAGACCCCTACATTAAATGTCTCTGCACCTTTCTCTGGCACTCTCTGACAGGAAACAATTCATATCCTCACTACTTAACATTTGCCTTCTTAATCAGAGTGTCTGCAGCTTTTTGGCAATGGCCTCTGGCCTGTGCAATCTCCCAGAAAACTTTCAAAAGTTGTTTGAAAGTGTGGTATCTATCCCAGGCCAAAACTGAGCAGAAAAGTTACAGCAATTTCAAAGCAGAATCAGGCATGTTTCAATACCTGGAAATGTTCCAAACACTGGGAAGATGAATAAAATACTCCTTTTGGAGCACAGAGATTCAGTTGTTCTCCTGGAAGAAGAGCTGTGGTCTCCATGTTGTTAGTCTATTTCATACTATTACTGAATTAAAACACAGACCTTGAAGTAGTCCAGGAAACAGACCCAGATCCACCCACTTCCCATATGATTTCCCCATACCATAATTACCATATAAGTGATTGAGAAAGGTGCTATTCCTATTGAGAAAGAATGGGAAGCAAGAATGGAATACTTAGTAAACCAAGGCCAGACAGAAGCATTTCATGACTTAGGAAAGGAAAAATGTATTTGAAGATAATTTTTTTTTCCTATTTGTTTTGCTCTGTTTAATACAAAGGAAGCTTTTTTCCTGCAGTTGCAGAACTTAAGTTATTTTTCCCCACTGTGAGTTCTCTGAGGGCCAATAAGTGCTTGGCTGTTACTGCCTTCTTATGACAGCTCGACAGCCAGAAGATGTAAGCTTGGAAAGCAGGCTGTTTATCAAGCACTTTCCCTTGATCAGGACACAGAGGCCAGGTCAAGGAAGTAAGGAGATACACTCAGGCTGCTCTGTAGCCTCCCTCTGCTAGCAAGTAAGAACCATCTCTGGGTTTATAATGTCAGTCACTTAATATGGGAATTTTATGCCTCCATGCAGTCCTAGTTGCCTTTTAATTGCTGTGAAAAGTATTGCTTGCCTTAGTGTCCTACTCTGAAATTTTAATAAAGAAATTATGTTTTATTCTCTAATTTATTGGTTTTGTTGGGGTTTTTTTGTTTGGTTGGTTGTTTTGTTGGTTTGGGGTTTTTGTTTGTTTTTCTGTTTTAGTTTTGGGGTTTTGTTGGTTTTTTTTTAGGAAGACTTATGAAGGAAGACTTAGGAAGACCAAAACATGTCATGAGTACATTTTGCTCAGCCTTTACACAGCACTGGGATGCATAGGCTGGGCTCTGGGGTTACAGCAGACAGTCACATTTACGTGGCACCTTTCTTTACTCAGCACTTCTATTTCCTTTAAACACTACTGTCTCATTCTATTAAACATTTGGATGTACCATGGTGGATAATTCCTAGGGAATATGTGGCCTGAACATTGCCAAGTTTTGTGTGGACATTAGGAGAACATCTATAGTCAAATCACTTGCATACACTACCCTTGAAATCCTCTGCATCAAAGGTAAAAAATGCAATAAGGTGATACATGAAAAAAAATAAAAATATGCAGCATGACAATCTGCAGGAGGGACAAAGCTAGGAAATCTCCCACCATGGCCAGGAAGAGCAGGCAGAATGTCAGAGCCACATCTTCCCCCTCTCCCACCTGCCAACTCCCTGCTCAGCACTTGGGCAGGTAAGTTTATCTGGTTGTCTAAGATAAAGATGACATAAGCCTTGCATTTTTGCCATGACCTTCAGAGACAATAGTTTTCAGTTGATATTAGATGACACTTGATGACGTTGGTGAACAAAGGGCAGTGGATGGGGATAGGAAGGAAGAGCCAGGCAAGAACATCCTGCACCTTTTTTTTGTTATTCAAAGAAAAATAGCTCACATTCCCCACAACTCTTTTCCCTCAGTCGAATGCAAATGCATCAGACTTGCTCTAGCATCCTGTCATGGCATTTTATCACTTACATCCTCACAAAACAGACTTATTCGGAAGAAAAAATTATGCAAATAAAATCATTCCTAATCATCACCATCTTCAAAGGAGGACAACAAAGAGTTGCTCTCCAGAAAATCTATTGATAAGGGTAATTATGTTATTAGTCTTTCTCAGCCATCTCTTCATACTTACAGTAATTGCTTTCAACTTATAATCTTTCATCAGCATGGCATAAAAATCTGGATAAGGATGTAGACAGGTAAAGAAAAGATTGTGAAGTGCTTTATGTACATTAATTATACCTTGCAATACCTCTGACAACTCAGAAAGAGATTATTAAATTTAGTCATTGATGCTTCTAAATCAGACTGCTTGTTTAGTTATTTAAATGCAATTTTCAACATCTACGTATGAACGCTGCAGCATAAACAGCTTGCCTAGGATCAGACAGTGAACTGATGACAGTGCCAAAAATAAAGCACATGCTTTTTGAGCCTCCTCCTGAAGCACTCTGAGCACTGCCTGCAGCCTCATGTCTTCGTGTAGTCTGCTAGTGCTCTGGTTTACCCAGCAATCACACAGATTACTCCCTCCATTGTGCTTGGCAACCTTTGGACCAAAGCTCTCTTCGAGGTCCAAATTTAAAATGGATTCTTATTACAAATGCCAGAACTGGTTTGAAGAAATATTTCCTCCCTGTTAAAGCTCACGTCAAGCCAATGAAGGGCCGATCTAGTCATTGTATTTTATATCTCTCAGTGGTTTATACGGGACACATAATATTAAAAAAAAAAAAAAAAACAAACCAAAACTGAGTCACTGTAAAATGCACTTCACAAATTGTTAAGAACATCATATCCAAAATTCAGCAGCAAACCCTATCTTCAGAACAGTCATGGATTCTTGAGGGTTGTTGGCATCCTGCAGAGTTATTAACACACTGTTTAACCTGGATGCCTGATAGCACAGAGATTTGTTATTAATGACTTTGAAAGTCACTCCTGCAGTCACCACCACTGAGAACAGAGGATGCAAGTGTCTCCATACAACTTGCATTGTTTACAGTCAGACATCAGGCTAGACTGTATAATAACACCCTGTACCTCTGACTTCCAGGAAAAGGCACACTCAGACACCCTACACCTTCACCGTTACACACATGAATTGGCACCATGCTAAAAATTAAGCAAGGAATCTGCCTGGGTCACAGACTTTAAAAACCCTTGATTGCCGTGTATTGTTGCTATTTGAAGCAAGCTGATCTGTTAAGCTGTAAGTAACCTTTGTTCACTGCTTCAATCTGGAAAGCAGATGCTGTGTTTCAGCAGGAGTCATTGAGCTAAACCAAAAACAACCAGCAGAAGCACAACTACCAACCTTTGAGACTGGCTGAGTACTACAGAAGTTTTAACAGCATATTTACCGTGCAAGCACTGAAGTTAACAACAACAATTTATACCTTCAGTGTTTTGTGGGTTTTTTTATTTATTTTTTTTTTTAATGTAGACTCCCCTTCAAAAGACTCTGCCAGTTGGTTCAAACAGGCTCCGAAAGAAAGCTTTTGGCATTTTTGCTTTTCAACTGTCCACAAAATTATAACTTCTATTCACCAAGTCAGAAAGCTGTTGTGTGGACTATTTTTCTCTTCTCCACTCCACTTAGCTTCATTGATTTTGAAATCTGCCTTTCTACAGCTGACTCAGGGTTTATTATTAACAATAGCCAGACACATTATAATGCTACTTGATGCTGAAGATAGGTTTGAATAAAATGGAGGAAGATTGCTATAATACAAGCAGGCAGGAGGATCAGTTTTGTCTCTGTAAGTCTGGAATATGAAAAGTTTATTGCCAAGTCTAATTTATCCTTTCTGGAAAACATGAACTCTGAGAGATAAATTTGTCCCAAACATGCAGAAAACAGCATGCCTCATAAAAACTCTGCTCATTTATCCTTTCAATCAATTCCCATAAATCAAACCCTAAATAGATTATTTTAAAATGCCCTACTATATTATGGAAGTTAGAGAAAACAATTCTGTTCCCCTTGAAATTACATTCCCTGGGCTCCATGCTCTTCAAAGAGGATGTCTTTACTGATGCTAAAGCAAGAAGAATGTAAGACCAATAAAGATGGACAAAGAGCTCCTGGGAAAATATCAGATATATAAAAAAAATAAAGTTCATATGAAGTGGCAATGGGGTCAGAAGAACAAGGAGAAGTATAGAGACATTGCATGAGTGTGATGGGACAGGGTTAGGGAAGCCAAAACCCATTTGGAGTTGAATCTGGCAAGGGGCTGTAAGGACTTCTACAGGTACATGGACCTGCACTCCTCAGCAGCATGGTGCCACTGCTGAAAGGAGAGGGGAAATGATGACAACTTAGCAAGAAGAAGAATTTCAGTAGTAAGGATGAACAATCTTTCTAAATTGCTTATCTGGAATTTTCCATCTACAAGAGATTGTTTTGCTAAATTTTGACACTTGCAAGTAATTTGCTGCTAAGCCCAGCTTCCAACAGAGGAAGCAGCTGCTTCGGTCATAGAAGGGAGGAGTTGGGGGAGCTCTGAATAATATCTTTATTTAAAGGAAAGTCATCTTCCTGGAGAAAGGAAAAACAAACAAATCAAAACAACAACGTCTAAGTATTGTGCAAGGTCAGAGAGCTGAGTAGCACTTGACACGATGGAACAGGCTGTACCCTGGCAGTCATTGCAGGAGCTGCTGCCTTCCCATGCTTGATCGCATCCTTTTCCCTTCTGCTCTGTGGCTGTACACTCAGTGTTAGGAATATTCCTCTAGGGAGGACATGCTATTTCCTTTTGTCCTCTCTTTTAATTAAATTCCTAATTGAGTCTTCACAAACAAGAGATTTGAGATATCAAAAGTAGAACCATCACCACCTTTTGACAGTGTGGAATGGTGTGAGGAGATGTGGAAAACTTCTTGATACTTCTAAAGCCCACATTCTGTTTTTCTCTCACTGAGAGGAACAGCCTGAAGAGTAAGTACTCCCTGGCTCCATAAAGAATACGAGGGCTTGATGGTCCACCACACACTACTGTCACCACCTTGTTTACTGACTGTGAGATCACTTCAACAAGTCAGACAGACAGACATTAATTCATTCTATATTTAAATGTTATGCTGAGAAGGAATGGATTTAAACACAAAACACTCAGCTTCTAACAGGGTCTTCCAAAAGAGTTTTGTAGGAAAATGTGTTCCCAAGCAACGTAGCCAAGTCAGGTATACCTCTTTTACTTAATCCCCTTATTAAAACCAATGCTTCATGCTGTTGCAGTAAGTGAATAACAACAGCAACCTTACATGAGATATTCTCCTAGCATATCTAACAAAAAAGCTAACAGATGGATTGGCTTCCACTTTAAAGCTTTCTCAGGAAGGTTTGTTTTATGAAAATCTCAAATTCTAGCTCTGAGAATCAGGGATAATTATTTGCTGTTACAACTGCAACAGCTTCCCCTCTCTTTTCTACTCTCCCCCATCCCAGGCACTCACCTCCATCTACTAGTGCTGAAAAAGTTTTGTAAGGCACGGATGTATATCCACACAAACACATGTGGTTTTTTTACTCTTATTTTCTCCCCAGATGTAGAGACTGTTACTGCAAACACAAAAAGGACAATCAATCACTGCAGTGAGCCAGGCATCCCACAGCTAGAGATCACAGAGGAAAATAAATCCCACGTCACAACACAGGAAAAAACAAAACCAAACATACTTCTGCCTGGTTGTGAAGAGAGCAGAAGATGCTCTTATTGGCACTTCCATGTATGGGACCATGGCTGTGTGCCTGAGAGTGACTGTAGTCAGCAAGATGTGTGGAGAAACTTCCTTGTGCACATCAGACAGATCCTGAATAACCTTTGAGCATTCACTCCTGCCTTGACCAGACAAATGTGCCAATGCTGTCCTCCTGCCTCCAAGAGCCACTGCATCTCCCTCTCATAGCTTTTCACTCCCCCATACACACACTATATCAGCTCTTCTCCCTGTTGTTGTGAAGACCTGGATGGTAACTTCTTCCTTAACTCAAACACTTTGCATAGACCAATTTTTTAAAAAAATAAAATTACTCACAGTAACAGATGCAAAAATTTCAGTTTCTTAGTCACTTAAAAGGGGCATAGTCTTTTCCCTCGTGTTTTATAAATTATATCTTTTAAAAAAAACAAATCTAAACACCAAAACCAAAGACATCACATAACAAACACAACTCACGACAACAGTATTTCCCTTCCAGGCTTCCTTGGAAATTATTTTAGATCTATCTAGCTACAGATGTCTACTGGCTCAGAATCATCAGGGAGAAAAAGCCTCCATCTGCTCCATGACTTTCTAGTCATCCCTTTTGTTCTAAGGAAACAAAGTGTTATTGGTAGAGAGAAACAAAATTCTCTACTGCCCCTACAGAGAGAAGAGGCTTATAAGCATGCAAGTCCTGCATTAGGGATGTTTAGCTGCCACTCAACTCTTCTGTGGCCTGAAGCAAGTAATTTTTTTCTCAGTTGTCCCACTTATCTGTCTGTGACTTGTCCCTCAAGTCCCTTGTCTGCTCTCTTCTGCAGTGAAGAAGACACCACAGACAGTGTCATACTGAAGTCCTTTTCAAAAGTCTTACACAGATCCCTTTAACTTCTACCTCATCCTCTCTTCAGTCTCATTCCTGTAATGATCTCTCTCTTGCAATCCATATCAATGGTCCTTTCCTCCACATCTCTTTGTCTCCTCTTTCTTCAGCTCTCTTCTTCTTGCTCCTCCTCCCACTTTCCTTTCACAAACCTAGATGTCTTTACCCATCCTTTACTTCCAGCTCTTCCTTTGCCAGGCCCCTTTTTCCAGCTCCTTGCAAGAATGGTGGGAAGAGAGCTCTGCAGTCTGGAGAGCCACCAGCAAGCTTTGCCACACCTCCCCATGCCACTCTCAATGCTTCTCCTAACACCAGCACCCCAAGCAGCACAACTTACAGACTGCTGCAGAGGAAACTGTGTTTGAGACAATGACAACATCATACAGAGAAGTTACCCAGTTTTCCAGGAATGAAAAATGGAGAACATACTTAGGATAGAGTCACAGAATTGGTTCTGTTTGAAAAGACCTCTGAGATCACAGTCAAACCATTGACCTAACAGCACCACTGTCATTAAACCATGTTCTAAAGTGCAATGTCTAAACATTTTTTAAACACTTTCAGGGATGGTGACTGTTGATAATGAGCAATACTGGGACTAATCAATTTAATTTATCAGCAGACATCAGTCCCACGGAAGAGCATGTGAAGTGATGGACTTCACACGCATCCAACTGGCCATGGAGGAAAATCCACCAGCCCTACTACAGCACATGTGCAAATGCCCACTGGATACAGAACAAGTGCACAGGAGCCTGCCACAGCTGAACTCTCAGTTCTACCAGCTGATGAATATAGCCAAGGAGCAGCTGTGGCTGCCACGCATGCTGGCAGGTTTGAGGCGAGGGAGAACAATACCACAAACTCCATTGTGTTAACATCGGGGATAAAAGCAGTGAGCAAGCAGGAAGGGTGTTAGACAGTTCCCACTCCGTGCACACCCCCATTCAACACACGATTTGGCAAGTTTTCCCTGGTGTTTCCCATGCACATGCATTTGCAAAGAGAGAACTGCCCACAGAAACATCCTTCCTGTGCAGACACAGACGCTTTCAAGATGCAAGAAGGATCCTTCACAAAAAAAAAAAGCAATGCTAATAAATCAGGTTTGGGCACAGTCACTCTTGGCAACAAGCCCATCCCTTCCTGATTAACAGTTTTAAGACCAGAGGGATGCTAGCTTGAGAGACGCTGTCAGCACTTCTAGCATCCTGAATTACCTAACACCACAGGTGGCTTCCACAGTGATTCTTGTCAACTACATTAATATCAGTGGATCTCTAAATGAGCTATGTCTTTAATACTGCTCAAATGCACGTCTGGAAGCTGGAATTTCTTAGTATTCCCCTTAGATTTCAGAATCTGAGAGACATGCAATTATTTACCATACAAGCATGCTGTGTTCAGAAATTACTGCTTACTTACATGTAAAACCATAATAAACCTCTTGCTCCTGTCAGTGTGACATTCTTCCTCCAATCTGTGATAAGAATCCACATCACCTGTTCCACAATACCCTGGTTTTGCCATCCAGAACTCTGGTCAGCTTATTTTCAGCACAAGAGCACAGTTTATTGTCTTGCTCTAGGGGATTGCAATTCTATTTTTAATTAAAATAGATTTATATCCTCCTGTTATCACCAGGTTCAGGCTGCATTCTCTCAAAATGGATTCAGGCCAGAAAGAAATGAGGAAACAAGTGATGAATCCTATTAAACCTGAAATAGAGTGGCTTAGTTGCATTCACAAGGCAGCCTGGTTTAGAGGTTTAACCCAGCTCTTGCAAAGAACATCCAGTCCCTTCTGCATTATCACATTCATGATATCTTCAGACTATAAGTAAAACAACTTTTTTTTTTTAAAGGGAAAGGCAAATTCTATTTCATTGTTGGTTATAAGACTGGTTTTTTTTTTCCTTTTGAGGAGCTGATTTCGAAGGTGCTCAGAATTCTTTTTATCTCACTACTTTTTGCACTCCTCTTAAAGCTTAACTTTAAAAGCCATGAAGAAAATTCTTTTAAATTGGGAGGATTTAAGCTTTTCCTTAGCTTCTTTGAGAAAGGATTCAAGGGAGATCAGTGCTATACAGACCTTCAGCATCAAGAAAAACCCCACAGCTGCTCCATTTGAAATGTATCCAAAATGGGCAGTGTCTTAGCAAAAAAAAAAAAAAAAAAAAAAAAAAAAAAAAAAAAAAAANATTTAAGCCTCAGGGAAGTAAAAGAGGTCACTTATTCCTGCTCCCTTGGATTGAGGATGTCATCCCTTCACATTATGCATTAGCACTGACCATAAACCCCACAGT
Source organism: Psilopogon haemacephalus (assembly GCA_013396835.1). NCBI lineage: Eukaryota > Metazoa > Chordata > Aves > Piciformes > Megalaimidae > Psilopogon > Psilopogon haemacephalus. The sequence continues at coordinate 1,792,927 of VWZI01010650.1, forward strand.
ATTCTTAAATAAAAGCCCCATTCTTTCATTCCCCTTCAAACCAAATGACTCATTTCTTATTGCAGCCCAGGCAGACAGGCACAAGCGAAGCAGGCATTATTTTGCTTTCTGCAATCTCCTTCCCTCTGCTCAAGGATCTTTGTTGAGTTTTTCCCCAGCAAGCTAATTATGACATGCAATAAGAGTGCTTATGCATTGACTCTGGAATCTTCCCCTTTTCTGACTAGACCTGCTTGTTAAAGCTTTAGCAACTGAAAATTTCTTTATTCCTCCTTCTGTGGGTGACAAAGGGAGATTAAATACTGTCAAAAAAGGATAGATGCATCATTTTAGGTAGAAGATTCTTATCTCATTGTCAGCATTTAATCTCTATTCGATGCTCGCATAGGCAGCTGGCTTTCCAGTTCTGCAAATCTCAGGTGTCTGTTCAGATGGATAAGCACCTCAGGAATGAGGATTTCCTGAGTGGGATGGAGGGAGGCACTGCTTCAAGTTCACACTGCCATGCTTTGTGAAGTGTGGCAAATCACCCTCCTAAAAACATCGGTACAGATGCAAGGGAACCCTCTGAGAGCTGCTGCTGATTTACCTGGAGGAAGTACAGACTGTCTGAACTGCAGTTTTACAGCTGAGAAAAGCTTTCCAGAAACATTTATGGAGAACATCAACCCCTAGTAGTGCATATCCTCCTTGAGATCTTGAAGTAGGAACACTGTACTAACTTCAGATGTGATGCCTCACCTCATTTCACAATGTGAAGTAATTTAACTCCTTGTCAGGCTACAGGGAATAAGGTGACAGCACAGATGCTGAGCAATTAAAATAGAAGTGTATATGAGGTGAATATGACTCGTGGCTGGTTACTTGCTGGTACTAGGTGAAGCACATCATTTCACTCATGGTTCAGTGGTAGCAGCACTGTGGGTGAAATGCTGCCACAGCCCAGATTTAATACCCCACTTCTGATGTTTCACTTCAGTTCAGGAGCTGAGTACCACAAGACTTATAAATTTTCCCATTTCACAAACAAGTGTTTCCATGTGCAGTGAATTTTGCAGTGGGGAAAAAGTTTATAGGCCAGCACTTAGAACCATCTGGCTAGTGTTTAACAAGAAGCCCAAGCTATAATGTAAGCATATTTTACTCATTCAAGGGCTGTCCTCCTGGCTAGCAGCCAGCTCCCAGGCTCCCTAAGTCATTTTCTCCACCCTATCATATGCTTTAGAGACTGATGCTGCAAACTAAGTATTGCAAGAAGAAGCTTTCACATAAATCATCTGTCTCACCTTACATATCTTCCCCACAGACATAATCCTTACCTTCCTCACTCTGGGGTTAAGTAGTGGGATCACAGGCTTGGTACACACCACTTCTTCTCCATCCATGCCAATGGATGCCAATGCCCTGAAGCCATCTCTTCCATTTATTTGAGTATGTCTTTAGGTTTCAAACCAGCCTCACCTGAGTGAGTGGGGCTGCTGCACTCCTGGTTCCCACCTGGGCAATCACTGTTTGCAAATGCATGCAGCACACATTCCACAGTACAGATTTGGAGAGCTTTTCCTTGAGCAGCCTAGAAGACTTCAATGCCTTTGACAACAGCTGGAAAGATCTCTTAAGAAACAAACCAATCATTCCTCTTGTGACTGAAATTTTGAAATGTCCTTCTCCATGGCAATGACTGGCAATTCTGCATTTGGAACCTCATTTCTTCTTCTCAGATATGGGCTCAGTGGCTAGAAAATACTGTCTGTAATTTCAGTAACTGAGACATTGCCTCCTCAACATGATAGGTGTCTGACTCCTTCTTCAGGAGAAAGTCTTCCATTAATGAAATGGGAAGGTTGGGGGTTTTATGAGGGTGTTTTTCTCCATGAAAGAGACTTTCCAGAGAATGGCTAAATAAACCAGGCCAGGTACAAATTTAGGTACTCATGGGGCTATGTAGTCCCTGCAAGCACAGAAGAAGTGGATGGGATCATATCTTCATAAAATCCACCTAAATCCTTAACAACAATCCCCAATTACTGTATTTTCACCAAAGATTTCATCCTTTTCATGTCAGTTGAACTGTGATGAACTCATATTAATATTCTAGCTGAAAGCTGGTGAACAGGCAAACAAATTACTGGTTTGTGTACCCAGTTATTTTCACTTCCCTTCTTCTCAAGAGCTTCTTTCATCAAACCCAGCAAGAGAAAAACTCCCCAGAACTACTTAAAATAGTGTTGCAGCCAGCATATTGGCTTTGATAGCACATCTACCACATGCAGACTCTCAGTAGTCAAAAGTGGAATTCACCTCATCAAACAAAGTCTCCAAATTTGTTTGAGGGTATTATGTCATGAGAAAAGCAGATATGTATTTGAGGCCTAAGTTAAACAGCCCTGTCCACTTCTTAAGGATCACAGTCACTGTTACAGCTACTGTTTACAGGCAACCCCAGCAAGTCTCAACCAAAACATTTAAAATACTTGACCTAACTTTTAGTTCCTCTGACCTGGCCTCTCATATTTGGCAATAATTCTTACTCTGTGCTTCAGAGGAATTGGCATCCAGTGTTACAAGCAGAAGGGACCTCCAGAGATCTGAGACCCAGAAGCAATAAATTTCTGTTTAAACACTCTGGTGCTGCTCCCAGTGACACTTAAATGCCTGTTGATTTCACTGTGGCAGATGCTTAGGCATAAAATGGCTTTTGTTGCATTAGAGTCAGTGCATATAAGCCCTTTTTCCTTCGGCATTAATAGCATTGCATTTGATAATTCAAACTGCTCTCATCTTGGGAGTAGGTAGAGTCAAGCCTTGTCTTATGTACCAGATGATCAGGCATCTGGAAACAAAGACCACTATAGAAAAGGAAAGGAGAAAAAAAGTGTTCTGGGAGGCTTTTCCCTCTGTAAACCTGCGCAAATACTGACAGCTTAGTTTGAGCATCACAGCTGCCCACACAAGCACAAGACTGTTAAGTCATTGCAGTAGACTGTCCCCTCATTCTAACCATGCTCAGCAGCATCTACGAGCCTGCCTGCATCCCAGAACTTGGCTGGGGGAAGTGGATAACCTGACCTTGTCCAGAGAGGTAGCAGGGACTATGAATCCCTTGTATTTCTGCCAAGCTCTAGGAGCAGTGCTACAGCAAATCCCTTGTAATCCATAGGGATGATTCTAGCCTGAGAAAGAGAAAGAATCATGAAAGGAGACATAAATTAAAAACTGCAGGATTTTACTGCTGCTCTCCAGTGCAAGAGTTTAGAGGAAAGTCTAACTACACACATCCTTGCCCCTGGAGCTAGCAGGATCCCATAGCAGGGCTGAGAGCAGCAAGTGTCCTCTGTAAAGCAGTGAAACAGTTGTGCTTCAGTTATTAAGGAAATCTCTCTTCCTTGCTGCATGGGGCAGCTGCAGACTGAGGAGATGGATGCTTCTGAGAAGAGGCAGCCTAAATTCACTGTGTTGTCCTCGTATCTCCAAATACAAGTATATTTTATGTCTTTGATATTAAATGATCTTTGGAGCAGGGTTTCAGATTTATTCCAATTTGACAATAACCAACAGGCATAAACTATGTCAGGCAAACAGATATCTCATGCAGGGACATAAAGTGAAAAACGTAAGTTTCTGTTACTGAGAACTTGGCCATGCTAAGCAGAGGGTTTGTCATAAATCCCTTCCCTAGGACAAAATACCAGGCATTGTATGATGTTATCTTCAGGAGGAGAACTTGCACATTTAATTATTCCCTGTGATCATTCCTTAGAATAAACATAAAATATTTTTTCCCCTCTAAAGAGATGCATACAGTTAGCTCACAAACACTACACTTTCTCTCCTTCTCCTTACATATAAGCCCTGTTTTTTAATTCACCAGCCATGGTGTTTGTGAATTGTTACCCTTTTTGGCAGTATGTGCTGAACAAACTTAGTTCTAAATTCAAATCCCTCCTCAATTTTCATTATACAAATAAATTCCACCAATGAGTCTAACCTGGTTCCTCACCAAGGTGAGATTAATTAATCACCTGTAAATTAAGATAGATAGATGCATATCTGGTGTATTTATCTAAAAAAGCAATGCCATTATCTCCACTACAGACTGGGTTTATGATGGAAGAAACAGTAAAGCAAGTACAGAGCAGAGGTAAGGACATAGTGTGGTGGCAATGTTAGCAATGGCCATAGGCTGTGGAGCCAGCACCACAAGTAGCAGACTTCCCAGTTTCTCCCACCTCCAGCAAGGTATCTTTCCTTCACCAAGCAGTCGTAGGAAAATGCATCTTGTACTTAGTCTCCTATGTCCTTTGGGGCAACTGCTGAGGTACCCTGAAAAGTCTTTCTGCACTTCTGTGCACAGTTGTGTAGCAGAGGACAAAGGCCTCTCTGTTTTGCCTTCATCTTGAGGTTTGATTTTGGGAGTGCTTGAGTTTTCAGCGAGTGCAGGTAATTCAACATTTATGAATCAAAAATTGCAACAGGAGAAGAGTGGCTGAGATTTAAAAATAATAAGGAAGTATTTTCTCTGTCCCTCTGCCATTTCTCCCCTGTCTACTCCCTGAGTCTGGGTGAATGTGATGTGTTGTTACTCAGCTGTTTCAATGCATCTTTGGGAACAGCATTCATTGCTGCATGCTGCTATCTAGTGGTAAAACTGCAGATGTTTGGTGGTGGGAATGAAGGGCTACCAAATATCCTCCCAGATTCATCTGGTTTTATTCTCTAAACGTCTCTGCTGTGGCAACAGAATCTGTGACCCTACAAATATTCTTTCCCCTTACACAGCCAGCACAAGTCAGAAGAATGTATTTAGTAAAACAGACCCGTGTTAAAGTGTAATTAATCTACTGTACATTTTACTATTCATGAAGGAAGTCTCTTGTAGACCAGTGTGTGGGTCTTGCTCCATATGATTAAGGAAGATGAAACAAGAGATGTATTCACAGAGATAAATAAACTTCCTCAGGGATTGAGGAGAAGGCTGTATAGTAGAAGAGAGATTACAGACCTCTCTTCTTTTGGGTACTGCTGTTTGAAGGAGCAGTGGCTTCTTATTAAATTGCAGCTACTGTGGGTGACTTGTGTCCCAGGAGAAGCATCAATGGGTGGTTGAGATTGGAAGAAACCTCCAGAATTCATTACATTTAATCTCTCTGCTCAAGTGCCTAGAGTCAGTTATCCAGGACCATGTATCAGCTTTTGAATACCCCCATGGAAGAGGACACTATGCTCTGGGCAAACTGTGTCGGTTCTCATTCATCCTCAGAGTAAAAAAGTTAGGGTCAGATGAGATAGGTTCCCTATGACTGCATTGCCTAATCATTACCAATGGTGTGTAAATAGCCCTTCTGGGCTGTGTTTCAGAGAGAGAAAACAGTGGCTTGTAATCAGGAAGTCTGCTACTTGAGGCTCCCATCTTTGTCCCAGAGAAAAGAATAGTAAAGTTGCCTGTGGATAATTCATCCCACATACATAATCTGAAAAACATCAGACATTAATTGAACTAAGTTAGCAGACAGGTCTTAAAAATGAGAACATCTTCAATTGAATTATCTGTCAGAAAATTGGATCACTGTCATTGCTCAAACATGATTTTCGACTCTTGATCTGTATTACTGTAACAGCCACTAATCATCAGTGAGACATTATCCTGCAACTTGTCTTAATGTAGACTTTTGTTCTTGGGTATTAAATATACTGCTGCATACAGGCTCTTCTTTATACCACTTAGTAGCAGTAAATTATGAGGATACCATTGTTACTTGGAAATAGTTTCATGAAACAACTGAATTTGTGGAGCTTAATCTTGCTTTATTAGCAATTGCTCTTTCAATGTCCTCAGTTCCTCTGAATGTCTCCACAAAACCCGCTCCACTATCTCTGTGTCCAGTAATTGTAATGCTCCCATCACCATCTCTTCAAAATAATATGCAGCATGAAAAAATGAGTGAAGAGCAGCAAACTGAGAGCTGCAAGTTGCCTTTGGTAGATTCACTGGGAAATTAAACAAGCTGTTGGGTTATGGTTGGTTGGCTGCTTGGTTTTGGGTGGTTTTGTTTGTTTGTTTCTTGCTTTGGTGGATTTGGGGGGCTTTTTATGTGTTTTTTTGTTTGTTTGGGTTTTTTGGGGTGGATTTTTTGGTTTTGTGTTGTGTTATTTTTTTCATTGCTTCAACAGTTGGGTAGGAAAATAGTTTAGAGATGCAGTGGGTCTGCTGAAAATGTGCATCTGAAGATGAGCTGCTGTCTAAGACTGCCTCTTCTGTGAGATGCAATTAAGCAGAAGACAGACATTTCAGGTACAGGATGAGCATCTGTTTTGATAATGAGCATCAGAGTAATTGTTCTGGAGGCAAAATAAATCAGCATACCCTTCACTTTGCATCACAGCCATGCCAAATAGAAATGGAAAAGCAGGTCAGAGCAGAGCAGAGATTGGAGGGGACAGTATGAGAGGAAAGCAGTTCTGTCATAGGAAAGCTCAGCTCCTTGAAGCTTGAAAAAGAAGTGGCAGAAAAGGTAGGACAGAAGCTGATGAAAAGCATCTGCTAGAACGGTTAATGCTGTGTGTCCTGGCAATTTGTCAGGTAAAAGATGATCCACATCTTACTTTTTCCTTCAATTTGCATTTATCTATCTCTTGCTGCAGTGGTACTGGCATGATTGTGCCAGGATCCCTTTGATCAGACACTCTTTAACCTAGCCTAGAGAAAATCCAGCCCACAAGCTAGTATCAGGTGAAGTTGCTGCTGACCCTAAGGCAGTAACACATTACTTACCATGTGATTTCACCATAGCATTTACTGCATGTCTGGAGTGAGCAGAGTCCAATTTCTTCTTAAGGCTCACTCCAAATCCCAAGCATGTGGCTCAAAGGCTGTTATATGCACACTTGGAGCACCACCACCACAGGGTCAGGTTTGAATTTTTGTCACAAAAATAGTATCAGGAAAAACAAGAGCCTTGCCATTGGGTGCAGCATTGTCCACAAGAGCACAGAGAAGGCAGGAGCCCAGATGATTAGTTTTCTTTCCCCTGCTTTTCCAGGACTTTTCTTTTTGTTCTGCCTTCACAATTTTAAGACATAAAATCAATTGAGCAGTTAATTGCACTTCTTAGATTGGACATTTTGCTCAAAATGCTAGTGCAGGGTTGTTTCCGATGATGAACTTCTCATTTCATGATCATTATTGTTGTATTGGTGTTTCCTCTTCCCCAGTCACTGAGCCAGCATCTGAGGCTTCATAAAGTAGTTTTCATTGGGGTAAGAAATAAGTGACTATAAATCAAGTGAGTTATTGGAGTAATTGAACATAAAAGAATATACAGAGTCCTGCTTTACTGAACAGAGGTAGGTGAGAGCTTGCTTTGCTCCAAAATCTTAGGTGAGTGGCTCTATCACCGCTTCTGGGGAGCTGAGTCATGCTCCTCACCTGGCCATTGATGTGATGTGAGCATATACAGCTGGTGGGAGCTGGACAGGAACAATCTCCCACTCTTGTCTCCATTCCCAGATCAGGAAAGTCCTCTTTAGAGGGGCTGCTTTGAAGGCAAACACAATCTTTGACTGAGCTCAGAGCTAGCACTACATAAATTCATGGTGAGTGCATCTGGGTTTCCAGCCCAGCAAAGGGAAGGAACAGAAAGTACAACACATGGTAAAATATTAGGAAGAAGATGAAGCAAACTTGCAAACACCATTGGCCTATTGGCACAGCAGGAGGCACTGAAAAATCAACATTGGTCAAGTACTGGGTAGTGCAAATTGAGATGACTAAAACCTTCTGCACAGCACTCCACACTTGAGTCATTCAAAATGTAGAGCTCACATGATGCCATAGTTTTAACTTTCTGTGCTGTTACAGATATTTGTTCTGCTCAACACTTATCCCTCTGAGCCGTTAAATTGAGTACATTGTAGACCACAGATCTGTCATCCAGTACAGGAAAGCAGAGTAAGAAGGCAGCAATCACAGGTAATCCCCTGGCCAGAGCAGGCAGGAAAGCACGTGGTTCTCAGCACCCTAAGAACTGTCATGCCCAGTTAACTGGGAAAAGTGCCAGGAAGCAGATTCAGAGTAATGTCTCTGAGCAATGAATAAACGACACGAAGCATATTAAGTACAGTAATTCATCTGAGGTTTGTCTGCAAGATGTCTCACAGCAGTGGCCAACACGAATGGCTCAGTATCTGCTAGCATCTTTTCCCAGAGGGCTTAGCTGTTAAAGCCTCACCAAGCCATTGTCTTGCTGTGGTTAAGACCAAACCAGTCAGGATTAAATGTTCTGTTAAAAAAATGATTTTACAGGGTTTAGCTCAAATTCTACTGTCAGCCGCAGCAGTGCTACATCGTTACTCTGACACCACACTGAGGTAAAAATCTGTACTTTAAAGCCAGAGAGGAGCCAATATTTCCTCTCTTTGAGAAGTCTGCCAGCTCATTAGAAGCTCCTGACTTAGTTCTCTGCCATCCAAACACTCAAAAATTATTTTATGGTGGACAGTTAGAAGGACAAATCTTTAGAAGCAATAATGAAGAAAACCACTTGGACAGCACTCCAGGATCCCACCACTGGCCTGATTTCCCTGCTCAGGAAGAGAGGAGTCACAAGGCTTTTTGAATGCTGGGGAGGCTTGGTGGAGGACACAGGGGAAAGTGTGGGCAGTTTGTGGATTTGCATGGAACAGTTAAGAAACCACTTGGACTTCGAAATTCAGGAGAGATTTGTTTATCTCCTTCAGACTGAAAGCCCTAAAACACTCAGATGTGTTCATTCAAAATACCAAACCTAAAATAAAACTAAAGCAGGAATATAAAGATTTAAAATTTGTGCCTTTTAATTCCACAGATTCCGAACACTTTCAAATAGAGCTAAATCCTTGGCAGGGTAAACTTAGTGTTGCAGATTATAGGTTGGACTATTGTTATTTATTTGAAGTGTCTGGATCTATGCCAGTATCTGCCAGGTGATCACATAGCTCTATTGGTGTACCACACAACCATGAAGGTTTCATACCCTAATGCTGAAAACTACCCTTGCAGAAACACCTCATTTGACGACTACATTTTCTTGCTATCACTTCCATCACATGGTAGGCTTTTAGCTTTAATTTCAAAGGCAAAGTCCAGTGATTATTTTATTTGCTAATTTAATTTTTATTTATAAAATAAAATTAAATAATAAAGACCCTAGAATAGGGGGAAATGGAACGGAACATAGAAATAATTTTGCTAAATTAAAACCACAGCTGACCTCTAGTGGCTGCTTGTCAAAG
>VWZI01010650.1:1802322-1836438 GCA_013396835.1 Psilopogon haemacephalus
AAGGAAGGAAGGAAGAAAGGAAGGAAGGAAGGAAGGAAGGAAGATTCCTGATTTCCCTGGGTGAAGTCACCACTGCTTGTGTCACTTGTTTTTACTGGACCAAAGATTGCACGTTGGGACACCAGACTTTCTGGTACTCCAACCAGACTTTCACCCAGATGGGTATAAATCAGTCTGTAACTCACAGGAGGCTCAGACAGACATGTTCCCTTTGCCACTGCCAGTCACCTGCCTCAATGATGAAGCAGCTCAGAGCAAAGGCTGCAAATAATCTGGGTGGGCTTCAGATTGAGCTTTAAACAAGAGCCTTGCAGGCTGTCAGCTGGCACCCCTTTTATGCGTATTGACATTTTTTAAAAGCCAAGACAACAGAAGTTTCTGAAACGGAGCCTAGATGCATAATATTTTTCTTGTAACTCGGTCCCAGAAATTGCACTGAGCCTGTACAAGCTCACAAAATGCCGAAAACTTGCACTGACGTGTGCTTGAGAAGTTCCAAATAGAGTCACTGTAATACCGTATAAAAATAGCTAAAATGGAAAATCATCAACAGAAGAACTGGAGTCCTAAATGATCTCTGTTATTATTCCCATAGTGATTAACATACTGCATTTTCCCAGCCTGTTGCAATTTATTAGTCCATGTTCTTCTGTATCGGTATCGAATATTATTTCGATACATATATTAAAAAAAAAAAAGTTGTGTGCTTGTTAACAAAAACCAACACAAACAAACCCCTTAACTGTCAACATATGTTACTTGCACTTTTTCAAATTAGAGCAAGCACACTGGCTCTAATTAGTTTCCTGATTAATGCCTGGATGGTAAGCAAGAGAATTACATTAAGAACAATTTCCAGTTTACGCTGGTTAGGAGGAGGTAGAAAAAAAAATATAATAATAATTTTTCAACAGGGATCAAATAAATCTACAGAACCTCATTTTTTTACAATGCTGTGAAAATATGCAAGGCATCACATTGTAAATTGCTGCTTAGGTCACTGGAGCAGGATGAATAAATACTCTTTGCCATATGAAATTGGCTAGTTAAACGAAGATCACAAAATTGTTTGTTGCTATATAAGGCTCATTTTTGCTATAAAAAGGGCAATTTTGATTTACAGGGGCTTAAGGCAATTTTCCATCTAATTTTATGTTTTATAATGTCTGCTAAAACACTGGTGCCTTATTAGTTTGTGTGGTCGAGTGGGTATTGTTTCCAAATTTCAAGGCCGTTGATTCATCTTCACCAAAGCAAAGTGTGGTTGCTTTTTCTTCCTAAGTGCTAAGAAAAATCCATGCAGGTCACACTAAGACAGACCTAAATTAAATGTATCATAGGTACACCTCTTTTTGTGACCAACAGAAAACACTGGAGTTTACTTGGGTATAACAATTTCAATGGGCAAAATTCTAATCCTTCCTATGCCACTCTTTGCTGTGCAATCTCACAACTAAAAGACTTGAAACTGGAATGAGTCAAATGGCTGTTAAACCACAACCAAAGCTGGGTAGACACACAGCATGATTTCTCAAGCACCTGAGCTCTGTTCTCACCAGCAAAAGCCCTGGCAGCCTGGTCAGACACAGTTTAAAGTTTTTTTTCATCATCCTGTGGTTCAGATTCTCCAGTGTCCTGTCACCTCCCATCCCAGACATGTAAGAGGAGAACAGCATTGTCCATCAGCCCAGCCCTGGGCAGTGTTGGCCTCATGGCTCAGAAAAAATCAAGCACCCCACTCCTTGGCCATGACGCAGCCAAGAAGGACCACAAGCAAGGTAAGAGGTAGCAGTGGCATGATGAATGCTGCACTGATAGGTTGGACTGGATGATCTTGGAGGTCTCTTTCAACCTTGTTGATTCCATTCTATTCTATTCTATTCTATTCTCTGCCAGGCCATGGGACCTGATGAGGACATGAACTGTGTCAGGGAAAGCTGAATGCTGGGATAAAGGTGCAAGGCAGAGACTGTCCATAGCAGAACAAGAACTGCCAGGCGAGTGGCCTTTGCACATTGCATGGCTGACAACTGCATGCACTATGCTTTGAGTGTTAGTGAAGGAACTGGAGCTGCTGGAAACCCAAAATTACGTTGTTGGTTTTACAGCTACATTTGTGGTAGCGTAGACTTCTTCTAGCTAGCTAGGGAAAAATGCAAGGCTTTGTGCTGTGGAGACAGCTACATCTCTTTTCTGCAGAGAGGAGCCCTACAACTACCCTGTGAGCACAGTAACATGAGGTAAGTGCTGTTCCTCCTCAGCAAAGCAAGCTCAGGTAAGATAGAAGTTGAAAACAGTAAAGCAATTCTCCTAATGAACAGCATTATCTGTTGTGCCAGGTGATCAGCTTCTCTTTCCACTATCAGAAAAAAAAAATAGTATAACATAAATATTAAAAGAGAGTTGAAATTTTTTAAGCTAACCAGAATTTGTGGTCATAAAGAGTAATGACAAGGGCTTTTTGCTTTGCAAGAAAATTCTTGGAGCAGCACGTAAACAGACCTTCTTGTGGTATTAATATTGCCCCATTTATGCTGAAGCTATGCAAACAGAGACATATAAAATTGTGCTCCTAAAAAACTTAGGTTGCCAATAAATATTTTTACCGCTTTCAATTTATACTGTTTGCAGCTCTGCCCCCTCGCAGAAAAGTAACCCCAGAATGCAAGCTAAGTTATTCTGAGGTTATTGAAGTTACCAAACATGAAAAATAAAGATAATTTCTGTTCTTCTGAGCTTAACCTGTTGCTTGTTTGGAAAGATTTGACTTGGCAGTTTGCAAAGTTTCATCTTATGGGCTGGTGACAAAAGCACAGAATTTTTGGCTTGGATCAATGGCAGACAGCTTTGTTTAGTGCCTCAGGAGATTTGAGTTCCCATCTTGACCTTACCATATATGCCCTCACTGCAAATGCTGGGTGCATTTTTCACAAGGTTACTGCTCTCCAGTTAGCTATCTTGATATCTCAGTAATAAAAAAGCCTCAGTATTAAATAGATTTAATGTCCCTCTCTACACTAAGATACCAACCTGTATTCCATTAAAATGAAAACATAGCTTCAAGCTTTCTTTATAAGCTTGTGCAGTTAATGGAAGCTACAAATTCTAACCACACTGAAAAATCAGTGTGAAAAATCAGCACTTTTATTCTGGTACCTTACACAGTGCCCAGTGGATTTAGTACCTAATTTTCCTAGAGCTTAAGGCAATATTTGTCTTTAAAAGGTATAAATTGTGCTTCAAAAAGCTTCCTTATAAATAAGACGTAATGAGCTTGGTCATTTGAAAGTTTTTATTAAAACTTTCAGGTTCAATCTCCAAACATGTTGTCTGTATTCAATAAGAGGGGGGTGGGGGTGGGGAAAGGATAGCTGAAGTTCTCCTGTGGTGGTAGGATATGGGAGCTGGGGAGTTGAAAGGAAAAGAGAAGATTGTGACAAAAGCAGGGGGAGATGACAATTGAGTCTGCCTCAGGGGCTGCTGGAACTATTTCTGAGCTATTATGTTTATAGTATATTTAGAAGGTCATGGGCAACCTGACTTTCTTCACTTTTGAGTGTTTGGCTTAAGTCTTTACACTTTTAGGCTTCTACTACCTGATTTTCTTTACTGTCACTTTAACATTCTGCTGGGATGCAAATTATAGCAATTTTGATATTACCTATTCCAGTACTAGTTGTTTAGTAAAGAAATGGTTCTTTTCTATTTGAAAATTGCTTTGGTTTCAAGCAGCATTCAAAACACTGATGCAGCTGCTAACTCGCTGACTTAGAAGCTATAATTTTGGGACATAAGCCCATAAAACTTCACTCATTGGCAAGCCTCTGGCCTCCTTTCATTCCAAACCTCTCGTCCTTGAGATGGAAACAAAGCAGAAATATTTGCAATTATAATGTTGTAAACCACTATTTTCTTGTTATATGTTCTCAGCTTTCAGGCTGGAACTGAGGATGATGGATTGAAACCTGAAAGCTTACTAATGAGACAGCTTTGCCTTGGGGAGTGCAGAAATCTGGACAAACAGGTACAACTGCAAAAGGAGGCTGCTGCAATCAAAATACCTTCTCTGGGGACCTTGGTAGTCCTGAGGGTAGAAGTGTCCAACTAGGGGCACCTTTCAGCTCTGGTTAGTCAGCCTAGGGCTACTGTGGGGTCCAGTGATCTACCTGAGTGTCTCCTGGAGAACTACTCATGAGTATCATGAACAGATCCTGCTCAGCTGCCAAAATGTGCTGCGGTGATTGAGGTTGGCATTCATCTGCAACCTTTTTCTCAAACCAGAAAGAGTTTTGTGTGTATACATAGAACAAACAAAGAAATGTTAGAAGAGAGAAAGTAAGTGAGCATGACAGAAACAGGCAAAAAGGGGAAGACACTGGCAAATGTCACTGTTTAACAAAGATCAGTGTTGATGAAGGTCATTGAGACTGGTTGGCAATTAGCCTTTGGCTGTGTAAAGAAAGGACTTTTGACTAGTTAGAGCACTATTCTGCAGAGGTTAGTGTTATATACACTCACAAAATCCTCCTATGCCACCCAGCTTGCAAGTATAAAGCCAGGAAAAAATTATACTTTTTGCCAGTTGGCTATATAATTTTCAATGGCCAAAAGCCAACTGGTTGCTAATTGTTATTGCAGTGAAACTGAAAACAAAGCTCTTGGTATGAATACTTGGACTGTTTGTTATATTCCCGCTTGAAATTCTTCAGGAAGTGCCACAAACTGTTGCTCACACCCACAGCTCCCAAAAAAAAAGATGAACTGGGTGCCTCAATCTGAGTGCAGCAGTTGGTTTGCAGCCTTAGCAAATGTTTTCAAAAGGTTTTCTGCAGCCCACATTAGCTGGCTGCAAAGAAATTCATTTATTTAGCCACTTTACATGCTTAGAGCATTTCCCAAAAGCCTACTGTATATAGACCCATGGAGGCCCCAGAAAATGTGTGAAGGGAGAGAGCTGGGGAAGAGTGGAGTTGCTTTTGGTCACGAGACAGGTAACTCACACCTATCTGCTATTATTTGCAGGGAAAGCTCCCGAGGCAAGGAACAACTCTGCTATTTGTGCAGCCAGCACCGTCCTCATCCATGACAGAGAGAAGGAGGCACTGCCATAATTCAAGCAAATAATAATAATACTAACTCCAAGAGCTGGCTGAGCTGCATCACCTGTGCTCACCCCTGGAATCACTCCCACGCAAAATAAACACGAGGGAAATGTGTCTTGGATCACTCTTACCCCACTTTTACACAGCCCCCTCCACAGAGAGCAACACTGAAAAACAGTTAGAATCACAAAGTGCATTGGGTTGGAAAGAACCCTTAAAGGCTATCCAGTCCAACCCCTCTGCAGTAAGCAACATCCCCACCTAAAACATTGTGTGTTAGGAAATGTGAATGGATTCATAGGCACCTCTAAAATGATTGCCTGGTTTCCATTCAGTTACAGGAGCGGAGCAAGTCTGTGCTCCAAAGTTTTGTTGCTTTTATATTGCTCCAAATACGGATTAGTGGTGTCCCCATTAGTTGTATTTGCTGTGCCTTACAAAACTTATTGTGTAGCTACGAAGAAGCAGCACAAACTTATGTCCTGGGATGTCCTCTTGTTTTGCATGAGATGGATGCCTAGATTGAAAAAAGGAATTTGAGAATGCACCCACAATTTCTGGACATTAACAAGCCCTGGCAAAGCAGTAGCTTACATGGTGTTTCCTGCAGTTCTGATAGGTGTCCATAGGCAGGGCAGCCATGTGGCAGATGCGCAGATACTCCATGTAGAACAGTGTGGGCACACATAGCAGACAGTGCACATACACAGACTTTCCAGGTGGAAATATAGTCAGAACAGAGAAAAGTTTTTTTTTTCCTCGTTGATTTTGTATTTCCCAGAGGTGTGCAACGTCCAAACTGACAGATTAACAGCTTCCATTGACACGTGCTGCATTGGCTGCTCTGCCAATTCACCAAAGCAAAGCTGTAGTACACATGGCATGCGTGGGCAGAACACAGATGGAGAGAGATAGTTCCTCCTTTAGCAACTTAAAGTAGCAGAAGGAGCACCTCTTTTCCTTCAGAGTTGTGGAAAAGATAAGACATCAAAGGACAGACAGAGCTTCAATTACTCTGTTGGCCAGCCTAAATGCACCAAGCAAATACACACATCTCCCAGACTTCTAGCTGCTAATGGTCTTGCCCTGGGGGTGTCACTATTTGCAATGGAAAAAGAAAGCAAGATAAAGGGAACTTGTGAACTAGAGTTCAAGCACAGTATGGCAAAGGTGAGCGATCAACGGTGGAAACAGTGAATCCTAGAAAAAGTGGCAAAGCAAAACTTGCATATATGCTAGGAAAAGCGAAAACCAGCTGTGGGTGCTTACTCACAATGGACCAGCCCTGTCTGAAGTCACTCAGAAGAATATCTATCTTTTATTTTAATGGCCAGTTTGTTTGACATGTCCTGATGCTTAGTATTGTTCATCAAACATATTCCATGACTACATAAACCCCTTCTTAACGTTAATTAAAAATATGCTTCTGGATATCTGTCTGCTACCAAGCATATTGGTCAATATTTAGTTATTAGTGTGCTGTCATGAGTTCAACCTTGTGCATAAGAAGCTGGTACAGACAGAATCAGGAACTAGATCAAACTGCATTGGTCATCTTGGAAACACAGTGAGACGTTGTCCTTTCCCAAACATAAAGCATTAATCAGCAAAAACTCAGACAAGTAGTCCTGCATGAGGATGGCTCAGTATAAGTAAATAGTCCTCGCACATTTGCAAGACCAAAGCCTTACCTAGGGCAATTCACACACTGAAGAACGCTGAGAGATAAGGGGAAAGAAAGGCTGAACACAGCAGTGAAAGAAACACAACATTCGTATAAAATAAACTATTTTGAGTGCAAAGTGTCACAGTTCGAAAAACTATTAATGATGTTATTAATCTTCATCATTAATCAAAATCATCATACAAGAAGGAACACCTTTAGAAATTAAAAAAAAAGATGGTCCCTGTGCATAAAGGAACGACAGATAAGTCTTTCGTTCTCCAGAAATTATTTAGGAGGCAATTTCTCTCTTTGCTGTTACTGTTATCACAGAGAAGTAAGAAATGCACTAGAGACTGAGCAAGTTTAATTCACACATGATAGAAGGATAGTCTCAGGGATGTTGTGCTCCTTCAAGGACTCAAGAGTCCCATTGCCCTGTGGAAGTCCTGGTCGACATTCCTTCTCCGGGAGAAACTGATGCTTCCCAAGCTCAGCAGTTGCTCTATGTGGAACCTTTGATGCCACTCTGTCTCACATTATAGGGGATTTCCAAACTATTGTTAGCTTAGGTTGTGTTCCCAGCCACTCCTCCTTCCATCCCTATGGTGAGAAACTGCTCATTCAAGCACTCAAATATTCATAGGTCAAGCAAAAACGAGTTTTAATGTGTGGTTTTAAGATAAACACGTGTAGAGTTTTTAGCTACTCTTTGGGCTCCTGTAACTTCAATAAACATATTTTTAGGTTTATCTTCAAGAGCCACAGGGCTGGGAGTTAACCACTTAGTTTAGAGTTCATCACTGTAAACTACAAGCTGCAAATCTAATGTATCTTCTTCAGTTTGGCAGTTATCCCTCCTAGATCAAATGTCTAAACACACATACACAAGAGCAGAGACTTCAGAGAGATTTCTCCATGGCCACAGAAATGTGTCTGCTGCAGATCTTAGAAACATCCATTCATAGGGGAATTTTCATGCTTCTGCCAGTATTGCTGGAAACCAAAATTCTTCACATGAGTGGAAAACAAACAAGGAACTGCAGCAAAGGCTAACCCAGTCTGGTGTTATGAATCCAAACAATTACAACTTCTCTGCAAGATTCATTCAGCTGTGTGTCTGATCATATTCCTCAACTGAAAATACCTAACATTTACTGTATAGTATTTATTTTGAATGGCTTTACAAAGGTTGCTACACAATGACTTCATTTCCAGTTTCATTTGTATTTTAGGTACATGGTAAGTCAAATAAAATCACAGTAAAGCAGGGTACTTAAAAGCCAGCATTTCTACAGCAGAATTTTAATTGCCCAGAAAGAAATTTATTCAGGTCAGCACATAGTGAAACAGCTTGAACAGTTTAACTGTTACTGAATTCTGCTAATAGCTGCTCTTGCTAATGCACAATTAAATGTCCACCATTATTATTGTTTGTTCACAGGGAATTTGCCAGCAATAATACATGTTTTTATAATATGGGCTTAGAGCACACCCCAAACCAGTCTTTGGAGTGGAGCCACTGGGAGCCAAACTGGGAGCGCTGGAAGCCATACCTCAGAAACAGGTTCTTTACTA
Source organism: Psilopogon haemacephalus (assembly GCA_013396835.1). NCBI lineage: Eukaryota > Metazoa > Chordata > Aves > Piciformes > Megalaimidae > Psilopogon > Psilopogon haemacephalus. Next base: position 1,810,666 of record VWZI01010650.1, read on the forward strand.
TGAGGGTGGTGGAACACTGAAACAGGTTGCCCAGGGAGGTGATTGGGGACCCAGCCCTGGAGATATTCAAAGTGAGGCTTGAGAGGCCTCTGGGCAGCCTGATCTAGTTGAGGATGCTCCTACTGACTGCAGAGATGGTTGGACTAGATGACCTTTGGATGTCACTTCCAACCCAGACCATTTTATGTTTCTATGATTCTATATAATTTCATTTGGGTTGGATTATTTTTTTAATTTAAAAAACCCTCTACAGCTCTTACTCAACAACAGCCTTTCTGTCTCTTTCTCTCTCTTAGTAAATTCAGATGTGTGTGCACTGGGTTGCGGAAATAACCTGCACACACACACACAGCCTCCATTTAACCTGGCTCTGTAGCATTGAACTTGCCAAGTTGTGCATTTCCTATTGCTCAGCTCCAGTCTCTCAGAAGCTGGAGATCTCTCTTACATGAAAGTTACTTGTAAACAAAATTTCCTCCAGTCCTGAGTTATTTCTGATTAAGTTTCCTGCAGCCCTAGGAATATCAGAGAATGAACTTTGGGAATGAGGGCAGCAGTCATTACTACTACTAGCTTCATCATACAACTACATTCAGAAACTCATGATATCCCATCTTTAGGCTCTGCTGGTTACCAGAGAACTTAAAAACCTGTAATCAGACAAGTAATTTTTAATAATTTGATAACATCATCAAATTTGAAAAAAAAATGTTTTTAAAAAATTCTGATTAGTAAAGCAAAAGTATTTTCAATTTTCACTGTTTTTCCATGTTGCAACCTGTCCAAAATCTAGGATCTACCTGATAGATGTTTGAACACCGAGGTTAGGCAAATCAGTAAGTTACTACAAATTGTAGGAATTTTGGACACAATGTTCTAAACAATAAAGGAAAACGTTATTATGGCTAGCAAACAAACCAGAACCAGAAATAAAATAGCTCATATTTTATAAAATATGGCAAATTGTGGGTTATGTCATTTACTTCCCCCCAATGAACTGGCTAAGAAGTATAATCTGGATACTTCTAGTATACTTTTATTTCTGCTGTTCCAGTACATGACAAATTGGTAAACAAGATCCCACTGTGGCTAAGGTGTGCCCTGCTAGAAATCTGGTGATAGGGAGGTTGATCAATGCCATCTGCTTCCAGGACTAGAGAAATTTGGGTCCAACCCCCAAAGAATGCAACACAGACACAAAGAAATGCAGTTCAGCCACAGGACTAAATGGTCAGTGGTGGAGGGACAACTTGTGAAAGAACCTTCAAGAGACAGACTTTCAAGGGTGGAACTTGGCAGGCAGGAGCAGGGAGAAAGCTCTGGGGGTAGGAATGAGTAAGAAAAAAAAATTAAAGCCAGTTGTGGGAAACTGAGACACAGGAATCAATAAAGAAGTAAAACCAGGAGTGTATGGCATGAAAGACTCCAAGAAAAGGAGGAGATGCTTTACCAACTTGTTTGTGCAAATGTTGGAAGAAATGTTTGCCATCCTGAGCCAGTGTCACTTTGTGTATTCTGGATGGCTGAAAACCCCTTGAAGTCTTCCAGCATTTCACAGGAAAAGATTCTGGGATTTTCCTTGGGGGTGTCAGAGGGAGGAGGGGTCCTTTTTCATTTAACATTTTTAGTATTCAAATTAGAAGACTTTCAGCATCCTGGGGTGAAACTCAAAAGCTTTTCCCTAGGAAGCCTGGGAGCATATCAGAAATCAATGGCATGGAGGATGGAAAAAGTTTCAAAAATGTGAGACTGGCAGGAAATACTGGCACATTTCTGTTTGATATTTTCTTTCTTGGCATGCAGTGGCTCTTCTAGCGCCAGTGGAAAATCCTCTAGTGCCAAGCCACTCTCAGATAAATCCGCACACAAAATACACTTTGAATTGGCATGTAGCTTTTGAGATTAAGGTTTAACCCTTGCCAAAATATATTTGTTTGTTTGGTTTTTTTATTCTAGTTTCTCTCGTAAGTAAATTAGGCAATTTCATACTACTAAAATGCTGTACGTGACTGATGTGAATTTGATGCATCTGAGCTCAGCCAAACCGAATGAGTAGGGAAGAGTGAGGACACCTGACACGGAAAGAAAAGCAACCAATTGAGGCCCTGAATTTCATGCCCATTTTTGTACAGACATCAAAGATATCGTAGCCTACCACCTACACAACCTAAACCTGATTTCTGGGGATGGCTGGGTCCTGCTACAAGTGTGGAGGTTATCTTATGTGAGTGGGGAATGAGGAGGCGTTGAAGACGTGTGAGCAGACATTGTGTCTACTCTTACTAATGAGTACTAAAGCCTCTTATCCTTCCTTATTAAATCCAGACAGAGGCTTTACAGTTCAGTCTTCAATTGGACAGTCTGTAGAAAGAAAACAAACAAACAAACAAGCAAAACAAAACCTCACATTATTATTCCAGAGATCATGGGTTTCTGCTCAGCCTATTGGCAGTCCTGTCGCTAAGCTGGTCAGTCACTGGGTGCAGGCTTGCTGCTGTCTCTCACTACTAAAGCACTGCTGTGGGATTATTTCAGATCAGCAGTGCACCCTGTAGCAGTCTGGGTGCTGTTCTTGGGGGTCCACTTCAACATGACTAAATTTGTTCAACTGTATGGTAGCACAGAGAGCTATCATGGACAGAGGGAATGTATATACGTTGCTATGAGGAGGTATGGTGAAAACCACGAGCCAAAGTCAAGTAGCACAATGAAATAGCTACAGAGCAAGACACTTCTGGAGGTCTAACTCCTAGTCTAGTGGGCTCATTTCCCACTTACTTCTTTCTCATTCTTCAGCATTATGCAGAACGTTTGTCAGGGAGGAAAGATCCTTTCTACCCTCTTTCTCCTCACAGTTTTCCAAAACAGCACACCTGTGAGTCTCTACTGTCAGCGGTACAATGAGAACCCATTGCCACTCTCCTGGAAGCAGGAGAATTTCTGCCTTTGGTGTGCCTCTGAGTCAGCTGAAATTCTAGAAGTTGCACTCTCTTTCATGTGAGTATATGAAGACAACACAGCCAGTTGCAAATAAATTAAAGGTATGGCAAAAGAAGTTAACCAAAGTAATACTGCTAAATTTTGGGGGTTTTAAGAGAGAGCTTAATTAGGCTCTTTTTAAAAGGCTGAGACACTTAAATGTACCATGAATTCAAGTTACCTGTATTTCATAATGCCAGCATTATATCTCATCACAAAGCAACTACTGAAAATACCTCTTGCTCTAAACCAGCCTTTTTTTCTGGTGGCAGTAGAACAAGAATCTTAAAATTCAGTTATGTTAGCTAGGGAAAAAAAACAGCTTTGCTAAAAACTGCAGATACACAAAGTATTCCAGAATAAGGCAATACATCAGTATTAACTTTTAACAAAATCTGATAGACAGCCTATTCAATTATGTGTGACAGATCATGCTCACACAATTTCTCTCTTCTGCTGTTTCTCTGGCACCAATACAATTATGCCAGATCCATACAGAGAACCCTAATACAAAGTCTCTAGCCCTGTATTTCTAGGCCTACCCAACTCACTGACAATGTCAAACTCTATATTATTCTGACTGTCCCACTGTAAAATGGTTTTGAAATCATAGATTTATGAAAAGAGGAACATCAGTTGTCATCACAGCTTCCCAGCATTTGGCTGACTTGCTTCTACACTGTCAATAAGAATAGGTTATTAACAGAGCAGAAATTCAAAGGAATTGCTTGAAGCCTGTTTCTTAGATACACAATTTACGGTATTCAGACAAATTCACCAAAAATGTCTTGGGCAAAGAGGTTGGTTTATGTATTTTCAGATCAAGGATCTCATTATTTTAAATACTGCAAGGTTGTCTTTCATCTTCAGAGCTGGCAAGCATAGGAAAACATGTTGCAAATAAAAGCTGCCTTCCAAAATGTTAGGCTGATTATGCATTCACAAGCCAGCTACTTGAGGCTCAGCTAGATGACAAATATCAGATGAGACCACCACATGCCTTAGCTGTTGTGGTTTGAGAGGCTGAGCAACATTTATTGCAGAAATGACCACGTTGCAAAAAGGCATGCCCAGTGACAGTATTTCCTAACCTATCTCTTATGTTAATTTGGTTTGGAGGTTAATAAAATATACAAAGGCTGATATCAAGCTGCTAGCTTTTCATGGCTTTTTCACTTCTTTGACAGGGCATATTTTGATATGTTCTGCAATATATTCCACAATATTTTTCCCCCACTATTTCCCCACACTTCAAAGGTGGCAGCGGTCTGCGACCATCTAGTTCTAAGAAGCTAGAAAAAAAATGTATTGTAATAGATGGTTAGGCACATTTTGTTCCTTCAAAGTTGTGAGATATTCCCCAGTGTGTCCTTTTCCAACATTAATGAGGTGCTGAGCAAGAAGAGGAATGCATGTCACACTGTAACTGATAAAGGCCAATGATTTACTTCCACTGACTTTACCAGCTCTCCACTCTCAGGAAAATATTTAGTGTATATTTTCATTAGTATGGTATTCTCAGAAGAACAGAGAAATTGGGACTATTTAATGTCTCTTAAAGGAATGCTTTCAACTGCTGAGAATAGAGGGGAAAAGCCATGGAAGTAATTTGCTACTGAATTTCTTCATAATTACAGGGTTACGACACATACAAAAACAATGAGTCTCCTTTTGAAATCTTACGTGGGTGAAAGGTGAAGACCAAGCTGAATTGGGTCACTTGTTTGTTCTGATGATGATGACAAGCTTGAATATATAATAACCAAAAGAGGCCAAGCCCCACGTTGACATAAATGAAAATTAACACTCCCTAAAATTGCAGAAAAGCCTAAAATGATTCCGAGTCTTTCTTATTCAGAAATACTTTCTTCAGATTCTGGCAGCACCAGTAAAAATTGATTAAAAACCAATACAGCCTTCAGTATACCCATATTTATTAATGCCCATGGACCTTGTGTCTATATTAGTTCTCATAATGATAACATATTGCCTACCTTGGAAAGCAGGCAGTAAGATAATGCTTGGTACAATAAATTCAGCTGAGTTAATGTTTGCTGGTGGAGGAGTGAGGTCTGTGAAGAAGCCTTTAAGGGAATAAAACTGTCTCCTTAATCCACTGATGCTCTTTACCACACACCAATAGGAGAATTTCAGCTGAAATTAGCATCACTTTGTCAAAGGGATGGTGAGCGAGCCGTCATAATCAGCCCAATGTCCTGCACAGCCCAAAGAGTTTCACAGAAGGTGTTCGTGTATGAGATTCTTTAGGCGTGTAAAGATGTTACTGGTAGGACTTACTCATCTAAAGAACAGCAATCATAAATCTTTGTGAGCACGAGACACACAACAACTCCTTTTCTAGTTTGTTTTTTTTTTTTTTAGAAAAGAAAAATGTGTTTGTTTTGTAGCATGAAGTACGAAATGAAGCACAAAGATTAAAACATTCAACTACGACAAGAACGCCTCAGGCCTACCTGATCCGGTGCCATTTCCGCCATTTCCTCTCAGCGCTTTAGTCCTCCCTACCTTATCTCTTGTCCAAACAGCTTGGCCTGCACATTTGTCTCCAAATAAATGGGAAGGACGTAAGAACACAGCCATTATGTTAATATGATGGACACATCACTGAGGAGCTGGTCGAATAAGCTGCTTCTCCGCTGCTGAAGAGAAGGGAGCGAGCACTAGGCTGCTGCCGCCCGTGCCACTGGACTGCTAACAGGCTGCCTGACGCGGCCCTGCCTGCGCCGTCCGTGCCACTGGACTGCTAACAGGCTGCCTGACGCGGCCCTGCCTGCGCCGTCCGTGCCACTGGACTGCTAACAGGCTGCCTGACGCGGCTCTGCCTGCGCCGTCCGTGCCACTGGACTGCTAACAGGCTGCCTGACGCGGCTCTGCCTGCTACCCTGCTCAGGCACAGTGTGAGGCAAAGACAAGACTCTTCCTAGCAGGTTTCACAAACAAAACACACCTGATTCCTTCCACTGCCTACTTTCCAAGGTTATCCCAGTAGACTTTGCCTCTCAACTCCTCTTCAAGCCACTCTGTGGTCGCGCAATGCACGTGCTCAGCTTTGTGCTGTATGGAAGTACTCTTAATGAGTGCAGCACAAGATTTCAGCCCCCGTGAACTGAGAAAAGGCAGAATCTGTTTCACTGCAAAATGGAATAGCTGATCTTGCACAGACTATTACCACTTCAATATGCCTACCTGTTTAGGAATGCTGCAGTCACTTTGATGATTCCCATCCTCTGACTGCAGGTGAGATCTCATCACTGAAGGCACCAGATAAGAGTCTTTAAAAATACTGCAAGTCAGCAAACTCTTCTGCTTCCTCTGGGCACATGAGGCAAAGAGGAACAAAGCCTGGCTGCCCAAGTCTCCAGTTTACGCTGACTTCTTTTAATGTATTGTTTTAGGGCAGAAATGGATTCAATTTGATCTTCTGGTTTTGATTTGATAAAACTGATGCAAGTATGATAAGGTAGGCAAGGAGCCTGCTTGTGTTCAGATAAATTTAAATTGTAGACATCTTCCTCTTGGGGATGGCCAATGGCTGGAGAGCAGCTCTGAGGAAAAGGAGCTGGGGGTCTGGGGTGATGAAAAACCCAACACAAGCCAACAGGGTGCACATGAGGCCCAGACAGCAACTGTCTGCTGGGCTGCAGCAAGAGTAGCTGTGGGCAGCAGGGCAAGGGAGGGGATTCTGCCCCTTACCTCTGCTCTCCTCACACCCCACCTGGAGCACTGTCTGCAGCTCTGGAGCCCTCAACACAAGAAGGAGATGGAACTGTTGGAGCCAGTCCAGAGGAAGCCACCAAGATGCTGAGAGGGCTGCAGCAGCTCTGCTGTGAGGACAGGCTGAGAGAGCTGGGGTTCTGCAGCCGGAAAAAGGCTTCACGGAGACCTTCCAGTATCTGAAGGGGCCTACAGGAAGGCTGGCGAAGAACTACATACACAGTTTTGTAATGACAGGACGAGGAGCAATGGCAGAGGGGAGATTGAAAGTGGATGTTAGGAGGAAGTTCTTTGCAGTGAGGGTGGTGAGACACTGGCACAGGTTGCCCAGGGAGGGTGTGGATGACAGAAGCACCCAATGTGATCATTGATCACATTGGGTGCTTCTGTCATCCACACCCTCCCTGGAGGTGTTCAAGGCCAGGTTGGTGAGGCCTTGAGCCACCTGTTCTAGTGGGAGGTGTCCCTGCCTGTGGCACAGAGGGATTGGAACTGGATGAGCTTTGAGGTTCCTTCCAACCTAAACCATTTTATGATTCTATGATGAAGTAGTTTTTATCAGCTTTTATAGGATACATATTAAGTAAATACTTAGAAATGTCACACAGGCAATGGAAAGAGGTCTCTGAAGGTCTCCGTCGTTATTCTCTGCCCTGGAATTAATCCCACTGAAAACCAGTAAATATTTATTGATGACACTTCAATGAGTGCTTCAGAGTTGCACAGAGAGCTTGCAGATAAATCTAGCATTAAATCCAGACCTCTGGGAGCCAAACGACTTCTGCACAAGATCTTCTTTTTCCATCTGCCTGAAAACCAGAACCGCAATTAAAAGATAATCCACCTAGACCTATAATGATTATTAGGAGTAAGAATGCATCTCAAGAACACCTTCCAGGTGATAAAATCAGACTGAGGACTCATCAGCATTACTGAAGAGGGAAAGAAGAAAAGAAAGAAAAAAAAAGCACTATTTGAGGCTGAAAAAGATACCCATTATGAATTAGTGAATTAACATTTCCTTCTAGATAAACTGTAGTGGCAGAGTGCCCAGTCTGTCATGGTGAACAAAATGATCTAATAGGCTTCTTTCACCTCTAATTCTAAAAAGCCAATTATCTACTTAAACAATATGCTTATTTTTGACAAGGGCCAACAATAACGATGATAGACATGTCTNNAAAAAGGCAATAATAAACATTGGAGACATGTTTCTTTTTTTTTTTTTTTTTTTTTTTTTCACTTACAAGGGTTTTGGGGAGGGTTGTTTGGGGTTTTTTTTTGGCAATTTAAATATATAACATTTTTCGTAGCACTGACAGTACTCAGAAATATGTTGAAAAGATAATTGAAGCAAGCCTAGATCTGTCTGACATGTAAACATGTGGAGTGCACATAGATGTAGGGTGATCACCAGTAGCTTAAGTGGCTTTTATCATAATGGCATTTTAAGCCTTATTTCATGTGCTCTGAGGTTGGGGTGTTTTTTGTTGTTTTTTAATCTGCTATCTAAGAAGACAAATAACTTCTTGGGAGTTTTTCAGCCATTTGATTAAGAACTACCCATCACCCACAAAAGCCCTGCAGCTCTTCCAGCAGAAACTAAGGCCAAGACAATTCTAAACATCAGGAATAATATTACAACGATTGGACTAAAAGTGTGTTTCTTTACTTGTTAAGATTCACTACATTCCTTAAAACGCAGTTCCCGAAAACTGTAGTAGGACCTCACTTAAGTGGCAGCTCACAAGGAGAGAACTCAGTGATCTTCTTAATTCAAAATATGTTTGGTTTGTAATATGAAGGAAGAAGTGAAGCACAAAGATTAAAACATTGAACCTTAACAAGAATGTATGATGTCATGTTTCTTCTGCTCCCAGTATTCCTTTTTCACAGCAGTATCTCTGTTTCTGTGTACAGACAGCTGGGCCAGAGATTGACTTCTTAGCTATGGGCAGCAAAGGAAGGTGGGGAAAGCACAGAGTCTAAGTACATTCCTCTGCAATTTACCTTACTTACCTAAATGTACCTACGCCCACCAGTCCTGCAATTGGATGGTCAAACAATGTGCAAAGAAATCTCTTTTTCCAGAAAACTCAGCCTGGCACTAATTGTGGGTTTGTGGGAATGACTCTGTCACAAGCATTGACCTAATCGGAGCCTAAAGCAAAGAGCAAACATTCCTTTAGCCTACATGGCTCCCTCTCCTCCAGCTATCCTGCAGAAACCCTTGCACAACTCAGAAGCAATAATGTATCCTCCTGAAGGCAAATGCTATTCATGTCTTTAAAAAAATAACTGGGAGAGTATGGCCACGCTGAGCCACAGCTCTGTGTTGCCTTCACAGCACAGTCAGGCAAAGACAGACAATGGAACCAGGAGGAGATCCTGGAATGTGCTATATCAAGAGACCTGGGAGATGTTTTCTTGGAAGACATTCAGAGAAGGTTTCAGAGTGCACGACTACACCAGAGTTACTGAAATACAAAAGCAAAGATGATTCCTAATTTCCACGAGGAAAATTTGATGATTGTTTTTGTATCATGACATCAGTTATTTAAAAGATGTGTGCGCCTCTCAGGAAGTAAATTGTATGGAGAAAACAGAAGATAAAGTTCACTTTTCCATATCAGTCTGTGATTTTTGGGAGCAGGCTCTCTACTAAGCCTGTTGTTTGTCTTGCTATATGTGAATAACAAGACTAAAACTTCAAGGACTCTGTCCTCAGCCAGTGTATATTTGTGTACAAGAGTTGAGGTTTTGGCCTAAGCTATTCAAAAGCCCATTTGTGTTTTAAAAATTCAAACAATTTTAATATTTTAATATTCCCCCTCGGGTTATTGGGAGGGAAAAAAAAAATCAGATTTAATACTCACCAACCATCTGATTTATATAAATATCTTATAAACTTTAATACTGGTGCCTTTGCTCACTTAAGAGCCACATGGGACATGAGAACAGGGAAAAGCTGCACAGAAAGTCAGTGGGAAAAGATCTGGTTTCTTAGTTATAAAGCAATAAAGGGCACGCACTTAACATTACATATTTTAATATTCCACAGAACGCATGCTGGATGCTACAGAAAACGAGTAGAGTGCTTGGGAACCTTGCATGTGCTTGTTGATCATAACAGGGCCAGGTGGGGGGCCTGAGCTGTGCTCAGGAACTGTGTGGTCAAGTGTGCAGGCTGAGGAAACATCACCCTTCTGAACTTCAGCTCCATGACCACTCCTGCTGTGTGTGCTGCTCAGATCTCTCAGCTACAGGACTGACCACCAGGGAAGGTAACTGGGGCATTAGTCAGATTGATGGATTGGAGTCAGTTGCTCTATTGCACTGGAAAGATAGAGCTCCCTTGAATTCCTGACCTGAACAAAATTCCTCTCTGCGTAGAGGAGTAATACGAAGTGAATGTACTGCACAGGTTCCAGTTAACTGCAAAATACATTGCAGGTTGGGGAATGCAAATTGGGGGATGCAGGAGGGAAGCCATGGGGATGGAGGCAAGAGGAAGCAGGGAGTGGGGCAAGGTGAAAGCATGCCAGGCAGGGCTCACCAGCAGCCATTTTATATGAGTCCTTGAGGATGTAATCATTCCTTGTACTGCCCTGGAGCCAGAAGGTGCCTGAGAGGCTTTTGGCCAAGCCCTGGGAGAGTCTTTGCAACAGACTGGGTATTCAGAAGGACAACGATGAACTGACAAGAGGGCTTGCTGCTGGGGAGAGCAAGATGGAAGGAGCTGAGGAAGAAAGTTCTCTTTTCCAGGGTACATCCTGTCACTTTATGCCATGTGAACTATGAAATGCAGGGCCCTGTGCTGAAAGCTGCCACTGACCCAAAACAAAAAGACAAATAGCTGCAAAATGCTGGCGGCCACAAGATGTGATGGGAGTCAAATCCCACAGCAGTGGCTAGACCCATGCAAACCCCTGGTTATGTTCAGAGCAACACTGTGCTCTGATGTCACTTTGGAAACTAAATGCATTTAGAGCAAGCCAAAAGAAACCAGCTCTTATCTCAGAGCAAGCATATCCCCAGACTGGGCTGCAGCCATGCAGCACCACTGGAGCCATGACACAGGAATAAGTGGCGAAGCTTGCCTGCGATGACAAGCCCTCAGCTTGACACTCCCTCTGGAGCACACATGGATGGAGAGGCAAGGAGAGACAGGGGACAGATAGGAGCAAGGGGCAGCTTCTGCACTCTGTCCTCCATCTCCTTCCACTCATCTCAAGCAATGCTGCCTGGGCCTGTTGGTGCTGTTTGGTAGAGAACGGCAGACTCCTGGGTCTGTCAGCTCTAAGTGCACCTTCTATTTACAGCATAACCAGAGCAGGGAGGCAACTGTAGTGACCACAGTGGCAGCCACAGCTACAGTGGGAGGAAAAAAAAATGCAGAATCCCCAAAAATGAAAAGAAGCTTTTAAAGCCATTTATTTCACCCTTCTCTTTCCCATTCAAAAGCAGGATCAAATTAAAATCTGCTCACGGCAGGTGCTTGCCTCCCTGTCCTTAAGGAATTTCTAATTTTGAACAGTGTACACTCTCCTTAGTAATTTATTGCTGTCTTTCTTCAGTCTTTGCCATTAGATTTTTTTGTTCCCCCCGAGATCCCAACTAAATCACACAATCAGAAGATTTTACTGACACTAAACAGAGAAGCACTTTTCCTTTTGCTGACTGATGAACCCTGGACACATTTGAGGCCTCTAGTACATCTTCCATACGCCTGCTTTACTTGAGGCTGGGAACAACAGACAGATGGCAAATAACTTACACAGAAAGCTTAGGTAGTGGCCCATTGCATTCAAGTCTGTAAATACAGCACAGATAGAGTATTAGGATGATCCATCAGGCTGAAAACCATCTACTCATACTTGGGTACTGGAAACAACAGTTTTAATGGTAAAAATGAGAAGAACCCAATCAGTATATTGAAATATTTTCTACAAGATAGATCTTCACCTATGTATAGAATTTATCTGTCAGTGGGATACTGGTGTGTGATCTGTAACTTCTAAACCCCAGTAGTAATGAGCATTTCATAATAGATATGCTTAGTTAGATTTCATCTCCACCAGAAGTAAGCACTGAATCAAGAAAAACAGCTTGAGTCTGAGAGGCATACCTGAGCATTATGATCATTACTCATTTATCTCAGCTCATCTTCAGATAATATGGAAACTGCTCAGTGATGTTGATTACACCAAATTTCATAGCAGACCTCTGTAAAGACAAATACAGCACTTTTCTTTCTTTCTTGCTTCTAAATATTTTGTTCCTGCTTTAGTCCACTTCTTTCTTGAGAAATTTCAACCTTGTCTTTAATTTGACTCGTCTTATAAATGCACTCATAAATATATTTGAGGAAATAACACAGGAAAGCCGTAGTATTTGCCCTGTATGTAATTCCCAGGATGAACAGCTAAAGGAACTTGAGATGGCAGTGCTCTGATCAACTGTTATTCCATGTCCAGTTCTGTATGCAATGATCTTGCCAGAGCCTGGCATGAAGATGAAAGAGGGAAGAGTTAATTAGTACATTGGGCAAGCCTCTTGTATATTATTGTCAGAAAATATGCAGATTATCTCAAAAGAAGTCAAAATACTAATCTTCTATAGCTTCTTAGGAGCTCAGATGTGGTTATATACACTGCACATGGAGACCTGTACTCACCCTTGCTAAATGAGTCATCAAACTGAGGTTTCCTACACAGGCAGTAGAGAAATAAAGGACCCTCCAGAGAGTAGCATGAGTAATCGCTCATGAATTCCCCACTAGCTTAATTGAGGAATTAAAGGCAATTTTACTCCTAACTTTGTCACTTCAGCTAACCTAAAGGTCTAATTATGTAGGCCTAAGAGAGGAATTTAGGAAATATGATCTCCTGCAGACAATATTAAGGCCCTCAGTCTACATACAGTGATACCAGCAACCTTTTTCTTCATATTGTGTTTCAATTCCTGGCCATAACTTTACTGTACTGACTCCAGCTGCAGCTCACCAGTTGCACTGATATCTCTACTACATAATATTTATGAAACAATATAACACAACACTTCCCTTCAACAGCAGTGTGGGCACTTTGAGCAGCATGAACAGAAAAGTAATTGTGGAGCAAAGGAAAAGAGAAACTGTTTTAGACAAAGTTTTCCTCTTTCTGGAAGGAAATGGGGAGAAGAAATGCAGACAGAAAAATAATGTGTGTGACAAAACATTTTTAATACGTTGCCAACAAGCATAATTGGGTTGACCATCTATGTTCAGAGCTTGAGATTCATTTAGCACAAGCAGGAGATCTGTAACAGAATATGGATTTTCCCACAGTGAGCTCATCTTAGAAGTGCTCCATACTGACAGTAACCCAAAGTCGTTGCCACCTGACAATCAATTCAGCAGCCTGTGCAAAAGGAGTGGATTGTCTCAGCTCAATTTCCAAGTGTAAGGTGGTCACAGTGGGGAAATCCCTATCATAATTAATAGCAGTTGCAGCTGTACCAGGAAGACCTCGGGTGATTCCCTGAGAGCTAGACAGGGATGCCAAGGACACTTTAAGTGCATAGCCACCGATAGATTGAGGCTGGCTGTGCTGTGCCAGTCTTACAGCAGACTAACCTATAATGTCTGCACTACTTATTTGCAAATGCAAAATCTGAAGCATGACTATTTACTTCCGTTTCCAGTGTTTATTTCTCACCACTCTGAGCACCAGCAGAACATTCTTAACCTAAAAAGGAAAACATCAACTTTGTGAAAAAGTCCTCCTGATGTATATTCCTACCACATAAGGGCAAAAAAGGGACTAAATTCAATCAGCTGTGCAAAAGACAACACAAGATAGAGTCCCAAATTTGACAAGGAATTCGGTTTTCAGGAGCATCACCAAGATAACACAAGTGGCATTGGTGTTTCTAGCTCGGATACTGTGTTCTGCCGCAGAGCCAGCTGCAGCTGGACTCCACTTGGACAGCAGATGGTGTCCTACTGTAACGCTAAGCTGCAGTGCTCTGAGAGGAATCTTAAACCAGCCTTTAAAACACTCTCCAGTTTCCATTTAATTACTTTAATTGGCTTTATAGGCTGCAGAATAAAAATGATGGATCTGCTTAAATGCTAGCCTGACTTTAAAAGTTTAGTGTGTCAAAAACGGTGAATTTGAAACACAAGTCCCATTTCTGAGAGCATTTTCCACTATTTAAAAGAACTTTGGAAAAATGTGATCATACCACTTAGGTGCTGGAGTGGTCCTTGTCAAAGGCACCACAGGCAAATAAATGTTAAGGATCCCTCTGAGGCTAAAGGGCATCAGATGCCTCACACTTAATTGCCCTTGAACGTTTTCTCCTTACAGTATATGTTATCTGCACATAATAATAAGAACTCTAAACTTACAGCTGTTCTGGTAAAGGAAATGTAAAGTCTTATGAGCTCACATGAGAAAGGACCTTTTTTTCTTCTCTTGTGTGCTGTATAACATCTTATGTAGTAGGAGTCTGATCCCCACCGGAGCTCTCACATACCAACTCAGTGCAATTAAAAATCTATAGGTATTAAATTTATCCCTGATAAATTACATACTACTGCTGTGATACTATATCTGCTTTCAGTATGCATCCAAAGGCATTTTTCCTTATACGGTTGGGTTTGGCTTGATCTTTGGGATCTGCAGAAGCTCCCAGCACTTTGTGACTAATGAGGTGGACTGGATCATTAACAGAAATCTGTTATATGAAGAAGCTACAAGTCTGCTGGTGCCACTAGACTTCAGGAAGTACGTAGGTAAAAGTGAGAGATGCTCACAGGCTTGGAGCCTGTCAAAAGGCTGCAGAGAGCCTGTCTCATGACTAAGCCTGGTTTAAAGCCACTCCTCCAGTGCTCCATTTTCACATCACTTACCGAATCACAGATGTGGCCACTGTGGGGTCTGACGCACTGCCAGGGTCTGATGTACTGAGCAGACCAGTGTGACTCAGCTCAGGGTTATCTAGAGTTTGCAAGCCTAGATTGAATTTACTGTCACTAGGAGGGCAGAACTTGTTGGGAATCGTTTTGTCATTTGTTCTAGGAGGTGATGAAATTTTTGCCTGTTGGAGCAGATAATCATAATCTTCTACAACCAAACCCAGGCCAGAGCAGAGGAGTCATAAGTGATGTGGTTTGCATGATCACCACTGAAACACATTTTTCCTTTTTCATAAAGACCCTTGTAAAATTCTACTCCTTTTCTGCTGCTTTCATGAGAAAATAATTTTTTCCTCCAGCCCTGAATTGTGGGAGTAGTCTCAAGGATCTTGGTGAGATTCTTCATACGAGAAAGCACTCTTGACCTGATCCGTTAGAGAAATGCTTTAGTGGTAGTCATACAAATGAGATACCTGGCTTGCAGAAAATGCCTGTATTTTCTGTCTCATCCCAAATCTGACAGAGGACGCAGGGGTCAATATTCTCCAAAAATATTTACATAACCTCTCCAAAAGCAATAAAATGATGAAACCCAGGATCTGCAAATTGTGGTGATTTGTAGCGCTTTGATTTATAGCCCTGTTGGGTTCAGAGTGAATGATTTCTACAGAGACCAGTCCCTCTAATCGGAATTTTACAAGAAACGGATGTGCTAAAAGAAACAGAAAGCTAACAGGGCTTCTGGTTACATTTTCAGCCTGATTTATAGAGCTGTAAAACTCTCTGTATCAGGGAGCTGACACCAATTTCTAGGGAGCTGTGAACATTTGTTTTCATCTGATTTTCCTGCAGGGTTCCTAGGCCCACTTCATTCACAAAAGACCCCAGTGAAATCCATGTCAGGTATAGGAAACTGTGGGATGCTGGTGTCACAAGAGAGGAGGCAGCAAAGGAGAACAACTTTTGTAGCTAAGAAAAAAAGAAACTAATCCTGGGAACATCTGTTTGGGGGACAGAAATGTATTTTTAGGGATTCAAAAATGGAAATAGAGCTGAGGTAGTAGCATGTACTTTTAATGATTCAAAAGTGGAAATGGAGCTGAGATGGGAGCAGGTATTACCAGGGCTGGGTCCAGTATGGCAAGAGGATGCTGTAAAACAGTCCCCAAGCTAATCAAAAGCCAAGTCTGGTGCTGCAGCAGCCATGTCACTGCAGTGTGACCACAGCACATGCACCTGCTAACAAAGGCAGTATCACCTGCATGAGGATGCATTCAACAGCAGAGAAGAGGGAGATATGGAAAAAGAATAGGAAATGAACCATGGACAGGATGTGCAGCCTGGACAAAGTTAGTGCCCATGAGATGCCATGGAAACATGGTGAGACTGGCCAAGTGGGCAGAGAAACACCCAGAAGCCTTGAGAAAGGAGAGAGAAGTCAAAGTGTCATGGCCAGGCTCTGCTGGACATCCCGCAAGGTCTAGGATACAGACAGAGATACACACTTAGAGGCAGTGTCTACGGCCGCTCACAACAGTAAAATCCCCCAAAGAGGACCAAACCAGCACATCCAAGTTAAGAGTAATGTCCAAGATGAGGGAGTGGAAGCAGAGAGGAGCAGGACAGGGCACGAGTCAGGCACAAAGACCAGGAGAGGAGAGAGAATAAGCGAGTGCTCTAGTAAAGAGGGGGTAGATCACCAGGAACTGTCCTGAGAGTGAGGTGTGATTCACAGTAAAACATTTATTTGCCTCTATGAGGATGCTAAATTATTTGACCTGCAGCAGAGAAGAGCTGGGTCAGCTTGGGTCTCACTGGTTCTGCTCCTTTTTATTGCTAGAAATGTGTAGCAATGTTTGGCTTATATTTTCATGCTCCAAAATAAGATGATCTGAAAGTTAGAACCAAGTAATCTGAGGCGTCGTTTGAGAGGGAAAGTTGCTCTCTTCCAGACAACAAATCATGCATTAGTCAGACTGTTACAGATGCTTGAACCAGTATCCTGTCCAAAGAGAGCTGCAGGAGATTCTAGTGGCACAGAAAAGAGAAAGTTATTTTAAAGCAGCACTTTTAAGCCTAGTGGCTCCTTAAACCCTGATTATTCTACATTCTAAGGTCCTCCGTGTTCCAGGATGATTAGCAGAGTTGTGGGCAGGCACTACCATGCCCAGTTGGCACAGGTTTTAGGATCAAAGCCTGAGATATTTATGTGCTGGCAAAAAGGCTAGCATAAAAATGGCAGCTTCTGCTGACACAGCATTGAAGAAAATGTTCCTACCTTGTTATGCTTTTTAAAGAAACCCTATTGGTTACTTTATTATATCAAACTATTAAATAATAAACATGTTCTTTTATAAAAGGGTTTACGAATATGTCCATGTCATTTTGGGTTTAGAGTGTCAAATTAAAAAACAGTTATTAATTAATAAACCAGGGTCCATTTTATTGCACTAATAAGTGCAGCTCTAAAAAATTTATGACCACTTTCCAAGGGTTTACTTCCCTTATTTAAAAAANTTAATTATAAAGATCAAACTTACGTGGAGAGGCCCTGATCCAGCAAACACATATGCTTAAGAGTAATTTAGCTGCATGAGTAACTTCATAGAATTCAGTGGGTGAGAGAGAAGCTGTGATCCATGGAGCTCCTAATGTGGGTAAAGTTATTCATGGGCACAACTGTTTGCAGGACTGGAGCCAAATATAACACATATACAAATTCCCATCCAGAAGAAAAGGCAAATGAATACATAGTAAAAAGCAGTTACATGTTCTTGAATGTTCTAACAACTGTATATGCAATAATAACTGCACCAGCACAAGCAGGGGTTCAGAGATGCTCAGAATCTGTAATTGATAGATAATAACTTGAGAGGTAGAATGAAATGCAGAAGTGAAGCAAACACAGTCCAATGCTTTTCACGTCTGATTTTCTCAATTATTGAGCTATTGTTGATTCAATAAATGTACAGGGGGATTGGGAAAAAAAGAGAAAGAGATTGGACTCAACTCCCATCTTTGGACACAAAATGCAGGCATTAGGCTGCTTAAAGAGCATCTGTTTTGGTGTCCCAAAATGTTTTAGAGCATCTAAGGCTGGTGTAAGTGAGAAGCAGACACTTCTAAAAATTGAATTTTCAGAGAGCCTTGTGCCATACTTAGGACCCTGCCACAAAAATTGCCTATGGAGTTTATATCAGATACCCTCTAGCTGGAACATCAACACAGAGCTGGGTTTCTCCTCTTGCTTGTTCTCTCTGTGATCCCCTTGGCTGTTTACTGCATCCTGCAGAAGGACATGGCTTTCATGGGGAGAATGGGGACATTGCCCTTGGAGGCAAGTACATTGGCTTTGAACTCTTCAGGAGAGCATAGAGGGAAACACTGAGCTAGGCTGTTGTGCTCTGTTCCAGATGTATTTTTTTTTAAGAGTAATGTTGACTGAGCTATCAGATGCTGAATTCAGCACTTCCCAGCCACTGAGTTCAGGCTCAGTGACTCCACACCCTTACTTTGAGCTGAGCTTCCTTGAGAGTAACTGTTTAGCTTCCAGACTTTAGAAGGTATTGTTATACCTCTAGGAAAATGTGCAGTCCAACACAAGAGGACCAACTTCTTCTAGATGCAGAGAGCAATGCCAAATTGCTCTCCAAGATTTAGACAGTTGTAACTTACCTGTGCTCCAGGACTGGCAGAATCCAAGTTACCAACAGATCTCCTGCAATGCTGAAACCCTGTAGCTGGGAGGGACTGGATAGTTCCCTTTTTGGCCTGTCCTCCCTATTAAAATATATGTGAATACTTCAGTCCCCTTGGGCCAGACTGTGGAAGCATTAAGCACTCTGCATGTTCTCCTTATGAATTGCCAGTAAAGTAGGTGGTTTGCAAATGTTTATGTTCCTGCACTTATTTTTCCCCTATGAAATAAATGCTGCCAGGCAGCAGCACAGTACAAAGCACTCAGTGTCTTCTGCAGCATTCTTGCTGCTGTTCACTATGAACTGCATCTTTAGGGATGAGCTTCCACCTCTTCAGCTCCCTACCACCCACCTGTGCTTTGGTAGTGTCTACATGGAAGATGTTGTGATAGCTTTGCTCACCCACAAGATGCTCACTTCAGTCCCACCACATGCTACCTGGCTATTTTTATTCTGCCTTTTTTTCTTTTGTACAGAGTTTTTTTCTCCCTTATCATTCTCTCCCCTCATTGTGCTTGGCTGTCATACATCCTGCTCATATCCTGGAAGTACTTCTACTCTGGGTGCTGGCACGGTATGGTAGGAATATTACAAAAGGTGCAATTGTTCTGACAAGCCTTTCTTCCTGGTGCCTATTTGGGATGCACAATGTCGGTGACTGGGTCTTTTGTTCATATAGGTTATATGCAAAGTATGAAAACGCTTGCTTCGTGTTTACAAAGGAGGAAAATAACATGGGCAAGCCTTAGTAATCCCTTATTCCTCACTTGCAACTAGACTTGAAAATAAAAGATCCTATTCATACCAACAAAAAGTTTTCCAAAAGGGCAATTGCCACTCTTATCTTGGTGGCATTGTCACCTTAGAGAGTTCAATCTGATACAGCTTTCTAATAGCCCCTTCTTTGCAACCTCTATTTTGCCACAGCAGCCATTAGTAAGGTTGTAGCTCTTGATCTCATTAGGCAACTGACACAGGATTAAAAAGACAGTAAAATATTCTGTGACACATAGCCAAGAGGGTCCTCTGTGAAATAAGCAAGGGGGTTAATGAGGAGCAGATAAGCCAGTACCACCTGTAAATGCTTCAAAATGTGAAGCCACAACATCAGGCATTGTACAACAATCTCAGAGATCAATCAGGGCTCATTACAGGCCTGATCATGCCCATAGCTATTTAAGGAGTGGGGCTGCTGCCACAGTTTGTATTCAGGCTGTAAACTCACAGAAGATGCAAGGTGCTCTGTCTGAAGGGAGCAGGCAGTGGAAATATAAGGGTTAATTATAGCTGGAGCAGAGAAAAGATGTCTTGCTCTATTAGCTCATCCAAAATAGTGCCCCTTCTGGATTTTCCCCTCCTTTGTGCATCGATTGCTTTACTGGTTTGTTTTTTTTCAGTGCAGGCTAACTTTGCTTATCAGTACCCAAAAAGCAAGTCCCTGTAGAGTCCCCACTGACAAATGCTGCCAGGCAGTCATGCCCTTTCCTCTGTTCTCAATGCAGTAATTAGAGAGATGCAATTTTCCAGTAGTGCTTGACAGCCTACATCAAAGGCACAGAAACTGTTTCTGGACATTGAAAAGATAAAATTCTAATACTAACTGATGCCTCCTTCAGTTTTTATTGCAGTTCAATGTAAACAGATGCTGCTGGTTTCGAAAGTGTATGTTCAGATCTGTCAGAGTATATATACATATTGCTACGGTGATATCTACTATAGTAAACACTGATATTTACCATCATGTATATGGACTTGATTCAATCATCTCTATGACATTAGCTCTGTGTGTGCCTACACATTCACAGATGTCTGCCTTTACGTGAACATGCACACAAATACAAACACAATGCATATGAATTAAATGGAAACTGTAATCCAATCTTAACCAGGGTTCTAAATTAATCATAATACATACACCCACTTACAAACATTGGGCTATATTTAACTTTCATATAAGCAGTGTAGAGCTATTATCTTCTGAGGAGCTCTGTAGTTTATGAGTCAGCCCCAAAGCCTGTTTAGTTAGCTGATGGAAAGATGCCACTGACTTTATTGGGCTTTGGACCAGACCCGAAGCCAATGGTTAATTGTCTCATATAATGTAACTTTCCCTTCCAGAAAACTTAAGATAAACTTAGATTCTAGTTCCAATAACTCTCTATAATTTTTTCCAAACAAATTCCTTATGGAATGGAAATGCCCATTCGCGTTCTGGGCGTTTTTCAATGCTTTTGCATTTCTTTGTTTTGAAAATTGATTCAGTCATGTTAAACATTATGCAAGCTTGAAAAAGATCACAGTCTCCAACTATCCAGAGTGAAATTCTCATACACACATAGCTCAGAAATAAATGTCATTAGAAACTTCAAACTTGGCTGGTATTAAAGCCATCTTTGAGGAAGGGAAAACAATTTGCATTTGAAGAAATTCAGCCTGGTGTTTTAGAAAGTAGGAACAGTTTAGGGTTACACCTTCACCTCAGCTTTCTCATTTTATTATATGCCCTCTACAACTTTCTATATTCTTTCCAGTTTTGGTTGTTTTGGATTTTTTTTTTTACTTGGATTGATTCTGAGTTATGTACTTGAAAGATGCAATTATTTAGAGGGAAAAGTAACAAGCCTGCACCAAGCTTCTTGAATTCAAGGGAGATTTGTCTTAAGATCTGTATTTGAATTCCAATTGGAATTCATCTTAATTCAGGTATCACATCTGACAGAACTGCAGTTAAAGACATTTCATTTTCAAGAATTTGAAATTGAAGAGTCTTTTGACTGATTTAAAAGCTCACGTCTAAGCTTTCTGAAAGGAGATACAGGAAGATACACAATTAATACTTAGGCCGTCTGTAAAAATAATATGGCTGAAGATTTTTAGCTGTGCTAATCACTACAGAAAGATTGCATTTGGATTACTATTTCTATCAATACAGTTGTTATCTGATACAGCCACTGACACAGAGGCATCATGCTGCCTTCTGCAGGCTCTCAGCTGCTGGGGGTCTCACAGGGTACTCGAGTTAGGGTTCCTGGCTAAGAGGCAACAGGGAATATCTCTGTTCAGTAGCCTACAGTCTCGATATACTCAAATAGGTGCCCTGGAGACAATATTTAACCCAAAGAAGTGAAAGCTTAAAGTGCTAAAGTGTTTTGGAAACCACTGACATCTATCCTTCTCTGCATCTAGTCCAGTCCCACAGCACATATATTGTATTTTGCAACCCGTTATTTTTCATGAGTATAATTTATTTTATAAATAAATCTTAGTATGTGTTGTTTATGTACCCTCCTACCCAAAGAGAGAACTGACAATACCATAGAAAGAAAAATCTTTGGTCAGACTGATGACATTATGACATGCCACTGTCTCTCTTGTGGGGATGCGGCTTTCACAGTAAGTCCACAGCTCATTATGAGGTTTAGAAAAACATTTACAGCTTTTAGTGAGTAGAGTGTGAGGAGCAGATGCTCCCTAGGACTAATGCACACAAGGTTGTCGTAATGTGAAGGCAAGTCTCAGAGCCCCAGAAAAATCTCTTCCAGTCCTTTACTGGTGTAAATGGAAACAGGGCCATTGGCATACCTCTAAATGTATTTACAGTGTATGACAACTACTTCTTGCTTTTTAAAGCTTCCCATCCTCACTTCTGCGTTTGTGTTAGCTGGTGTTTGCATAACAATGCCCAATGCACACACAAGTTGCGTCGGAAGAAAGCTGCTCCTTCCCCCTAGGTTGTCTTTTAGAAATAATTCTCTTTTCCTCTACTTCTGAGAGCTTTCACATTTGTAGTCTCTAAGTTAACATAATTTTGCCATCCCTTGCTACCAGATCTCTCTCCCTCTGCCACTTCCTTTGTCTGATCCAGCTTCGACGAGAGTGGGTCAGAGAGACAGAATCACTCTTGAATTTTGAACGTTCCTCCCATAAAACTCTCTGTCACTGTTTGTTTGTCCCACAGCTCACTTAGCTGAGCAGCCTTGAACCCTGCGTGCGAGTATGGGAGAGGGTTGTTTCTCTTTCAGAGGGCTAAGCCAGAAGAAACGCTGAGTGTGTTGTTCACACCATCATGAGAATCAGTAGGCGGCTGAGGAGAGCCCACACCAGGCAGCAAACCAGAGGTGAGCTCGTTGCAGGCACTCACCTCCCGGTAAGAGCTTGCTCCGTGCTGCAGAGAGGTCCTCAGCTGGGGCCACTTCCCTAGATGAAAAGGACAGCTCTGCACGGTGGATTTATTGCACATTCCTGGTCACACGAGGGAGACTGTGTCCAGGTAGCTGCCTCTCCAGCTCTCTCTTTAATCACTGCAGGGTGGGAACCGGATCCAGCCTGAAGGGATAAAAGATCTCCGAGACGAAGAATTACAATGGAGTTAATGTCAACCGGTTTACTGTTGTAAGCAAATCACTACCACATCTCTCTCTGCAGCATGTTACAATTTACTACTCGTAGTTAAGTGAGTCAGAGCTGTTGCTTCTGGTTCTGCCTCCAGCTTCTCCTGTCGCAGAGCTGGACAGACAATGGCCCCGTGTTGCAGCGGGGCCGGGGGCCAGCCCCAAGGAGCTATGTTGCAATGCCCATTATCGCAATGCCTCATTTTTAGGCTCCCTGCTGTGGAACAGATTGCTCAAGCCAGGGACAGACACCACTGTGCTTCATACAAGGTGTGGAGAGAGTTAAAAGCTAATGAAAGGAAATCCCAGGAATCCACATGTTTCTTGAGTTATAATATGTATATTCTCATTTATATATAGTGGGACGCAGAGAGGTGTATTTCTGTCACAGACTCTCGCAGTTAAATATCTAAGTCAATTTAACCTGCGTCTGTGGAAAATTAGGGAGGGAGAGAGCCACCTCCTCACCGCATCGAAGAGCTCGCTGAGTGCAGTACATCATAGCCCAAGTAGGATCACCCATCACCAGTCCGCTGGCTTGAATTTGAAAGGTCCTATGGCTCTGGGGAGTGTCCTAGCCATGAGGCCATTTAAGCAGACACTTTTTCTTGAACTCTCTGGCCATGTCCATGTGTAATGTGAAATAAAATGTACCATAAGGAGAGATTATCCCTGTATAAGGAGCAATTATCTCTGTATTTCTAGAAAGCCGGCGATAGGGATTTTCATTTTGCATACAAAATATCCGAGTTCAGCTCTTTACCTGAAATTGGGCAGTAAGGAGGAGTTTCACTGTGAAGGTGTCCAGCCGGTTTGTTCAACAGACCTTTCACTTCCCAGATCTTTAGGAAGAAAGTCTGAAGCTTCTCGGGAGGCAAACAGAAGATGACAAGCCTGGATTTAAGCATAAAAGTACTACTGAGAAGCAGGTTCACTCCCTCGCCTCTGCCTAGCCTTTACAACGGATAAGTTAGGCAGCTTCCCTGTTCTTCCCTCTGCCTTCTGAAGGCTGTGTTCCCAGGCACAATCCTGAGCAGCAGGAGGCTGCTGCCGCTGTGCCTAGTTCACCCTCACTTCTGAACACAGGCTTTCAGCTCATAACTCGCTTGAGCACCACGGAAAACATTAAATAGAGCATTTAAGAGGACACTGGTTTGTGTTTCGACTTAAAGAGCGAATTCAGAAAGAAACCCTGAACACCCCAGAAACTGAGGGCAGACAGCAAATCCACGATTTAACCGACGATTTGCCCAGCAGGTTTTCCCAGTAATCTTCTTCTCTGGAGATAAAACTAAAGAAGAACTTCAGTTTAGCGGCTTTTCTTCCCCTGTAACTGCCAAGACACTAGCTGCCCGCTCCTCTGCCCCAGCCCGAAGAGCTGCCGAAGCCGGAGCCGGGAACGATGCCGTGGCGTCCCCGAACCCGCATCGAGCCCAGCCGGTGTCGGGCAAGGGCGCCAAGGGAAGCTGCCGTCGTGTGCGGACAGCGGACCCGGTCCTCTGTTTTGTGGGAATAAAAATGGTAAAACTGGCTTCCCTTTTATTTTTGTGCGGGTGTTTGCTGCCTCCCCGTGCTCTGGCTACCGTGTGCTTTATTTCCGACCATCCGTGGAAAGTGTGGCACCAAGTCGCGGCCGCGTTCCCACGACTGGGGATGGCCGCGCAGCCCAGCCCGGAGCGCGCCGTGCCGAGAGGGGTGTGCTCGGGGCCCCTCTGCTTTCACTCTTCTGTCTGCCCAGGCTCTCCAGGAGCGTGTGTGGAGATATGCAGGGGGGGGAGTGTGAGGGGGGTGGGTACCGGAGTGACTGGGGAGGGGTGGCGGGCAAGAGAGGAATTATTAGGAAACTTTGCTTTGGCTACTCTCTATCCTGGGGGCTGCGTGGCGCCAGCACCCTCAAGTTGAAAGGAAAACAGCCATTCTCACTTCCAACTGCCCACTGAGATCCTTAAGGCGACAAAGACACAAAAGTGAGTTTTATTTGCTGGTAAGCCAGAGGCAAGAAAAAAGAAAAGCCAATTCCCCCTTAAAAAGAGCCGACAAATCCTTTTTGCTCTTTTGTGTGAGCTTTTCCTATTCACATGAAGCGTTCATCCGTGTGATTCCCAACTTATTGTCATTACTTAGTTATTAATTGTTCTCATCTGGGTTTAATTGAGCAACCAAGGACTTTAGCCCAAGGGTCAGGGGGAAAACTTAAAGCAAAGACATGTTCAATAGGAATCCTGCGCTTGGAATATCCATCCCGCGCTGACATGATGTAAAAATAAATTAATAACTAAAAAAAAAAAAACAAACACCTGACAAAGCGGTGAGATGAAAGGAGTCCGGCTTGCCAGCAGCTCCGCACCGCAACGCCCAAAGGTGGGGACGGAGGGGAGCGGGGCTTGAGGGGATCCCGATCAAGGCGGTTCTCGCCGTTAAAACTTATTTTGGGGGTGTGGGGGGGAAGGTTTTTGGTTTTTTTTTTACAGAATAAACCTGGTCTCCTGGGCGATCAGATCTTCTCCCCAAAGCCGAGGTCTAATCGCGCCGAGTCTAAGTTATCTCTAGCCTTTTTCTGCCAGAGACATAACGTGGGAAAAAAAACCGGCACCGCTCTTTCCCAGTTCTGGGCTCTAGGGTCAGGATCACAGGCACTGTCATTTGCACAGAGAAAAGAAATGATCGGGAAAGAAAGTCAGACCAAAAACCACCCAAAACAAACAAACACCCCCCCCCAACCAAACAAACAAAACCCCCCCCANAAATCACAAAACCCCCAAAATTCACCTCAGCCCGGAAAGGACTGAGTAGCCACAGCGAAGGGGGAGATGAGAAGGGAGGAGATTACGGCAGCGAGCTCTGGAGAAAGTGCCTGGCTGCAGGTATGTTATTTCGTTGAGTTATTGAAAGCATCATTGATATTTAGGAGATGATAAAAGTCCCGCTTCGCCCCCAGCTACAGTCTCGCTGGAGCCACAGTGCCTGCAGAAGATTGCCTAGCCTCATTACAGCAATTATTTTCCTTCTTACTTTGCTTCAACCTTAACATTTTAAATTGCTGGAAATGAAAGCAACTCGGGGGGGG
>VWZI01010650.1:1852551-1914914 GCA_013396835.1 Psilopogon haemacephalus
TCCCCGGTTTCAGATTGGTCCCTGGGTGCCTGTAAAGGTCTTTTTGAACTTTCTGATAATTTAATGGAGTAAGTCTCATTTGGAATCCACAGTAACCCTTAGAGCAGAGTATATAAAACAGGCCTTGGGGACTTTTAAAGTATTCTTATGCTTTCTTTTTTTTAGAACCTGCAATAATCTTATTTTTAGTGAGTGGACAAAATTCACTTTGTGCTAAAGCATATACAGAGATGGTAAGACACAAAGTAAATTAAGTACAATAAACAGTCACAGCTTTTGGAAGATCATATTTTCTTCTAATTTCCTCCTTTTTATCCTTTTTTAACCTCAGTTGCAAAATGCAATAAAATCTGTTTGTTCCTGAATTAAAACTCTGCTTAATAGATTGGTTTGATACAGAAGATTTCCTCCTTTCCTTTTGATCTAGTTTTATTTATGTCACACTTTGGGAGACTGGTGTAAAGTGCTGACTGGGTCTTCCACGGAGCTTCTGTGTGATTCCTCAAATTAAATTACATCCAAAAGGAACTGATGAGCAAACACTTGGAGTGCTCAGTCTTTCAGTTAGTGTCAGGGCTGAGAAAAATTAATCACTTGCAGAAAGAAGGAGAAAATAGTGAAGGTGTTGAAGCAGACCAGAGAGGCAGGGATACTGATAACAGTCAGACAGAGGCTTCTGTAGACAGGAGGAGGTAGGAACCAGCTGGGTTGCATTCCCCAGCTCAGCACCATAAGGGCAG
The DNA here is from genome assembly GCA_013396835.1 of Psilopogon haemacephalus. Classification (NCBI taxonomy): domain Eukaryota; kingdom Metazoa; phylum Chordata; class Aves; order Piciformes; family Megalaimidae; genus Psilopogon; species Psilopogon haemacephalus. The sequence continues at coordinate 1,853,292 of VWZI01010650.1, forward strand.
TGTGTTGTTTTAAGATGAGCTTGTAATGATATTCATTCATCTTTCTTTGTGGGAACTGGTGGAACTACTCAATTATTGAATTATAAAACACAAAACAAAATAAACACTCACTCTCCTGCAGGGTGCAATCCTTAAGCACAGTATTCTGAGTTCCTGCTCAGATGAGTAGGATCTGAAGAGCTAAGAGCACTTACCACTCTCTCCATATGGAGCCAAGCACTTATTCCAACCCAGAGCCCAGCTTTGCTTGAGGGAGGGTTGAACTGGCAAAGAGCCAGGGCCCAAGGGCTGTTCTTAATTTCCATATAAGAGACCAGCTTGCAGACGATGCTATCTTGCAGGAGGCAGTGAAACCATGCAATGGTCAGGCTTCATCACAGTGTTCTGGTTGCATTGCTTGAAATGGAGGATTTCACTCTGTGGGTTGCAGTCTCCACATCTATCATCGTCCTGAGAAGTCTCTGGGTTCATTTATAAGGTCTAAGAACTGATGGAAACATCAGATTGCTTAATACGACTTCCTCTATACATTACAGGCCATTTCACTTCATCCAGTTACAACAGTATTGAGTTCCAAAAAGTGTGTGCTTGGATAAAAGACAACTTCCAAAAAGGTAGCTGTTCTTAAGCTGGAAACACTAAAACATTAAGAAGTCATGACTGAAATTCAGAGATTGTTTTGGTAGTTAATTACCCATGCAGTAAGAACTCTGTTTTAGTTCCAGTGTAACCCTCTATCAGCCTCTGGCTGTTGTTCCCTGTGACTATCCCTGCTAAATTACATGGTGCATGATCTCTCCTCCTGTAAGGAGTTGAAACTTTCTCCCTCTCATGCTTTCTTTTAGTACACCCAGAGCTGTTTCTCCAGACATCTGCTCTTGTCCTCAGTCTCTAGACTTATCTGTGAAGGTCCTGCTGATGTTTAGTCTAACATCACTGTGTCTTAGAGTACAATGAGACCTGGATTTGATACTACACTGTGAACTTCACTTGGATGGTTGCAGTGCTGCTGTCAGAGTCTGCTGCTACCCCACGCTTATAGACTCCATGTCACAACATCAATAAACTTCAGATCTGCATCCTGAGCAAGTTTGCAGATGGCACCAAGCTGTGTGGCACAGTCGACTTGCTAGAGGGAAGGGATCCATCCAGAGGGACCTGGACAGGCTGCAGAGTTGGGCCCAGGCCTAGCTTATGACATTCAACAAGGCCAAGTGTAAGGTCCTGCACCCAGGTCAGCACAATCCCAAGCACAAATCCAGGCTGGGCGGCAAATGGCGGAGAGCAGCCTTGAGGAAAAGGACCTGGGGATCTGGGGTGATGAAAAGCTCAACATGAGCCTGCAGTGTGTGAGTGCAGCCCAGACAGCAACTGTGTGCTGGGCTGCAGCAAGAGAAGCTGTGAGCACCAGGAAAAGCATGGAGCCCATGAACACGTGCTTGGCTTCTTTGAGTATAGTGGACAGGTCCATTTGTCTTATTCACATCACTGAAGATACAGGTAGGATCAGGGAAAGACAATGCCTTTCACGGTGCTGTGTGTAGTGGAAGGTAAACTCAGAGCTTATCTACTTCATCTTAAACTACAGAAAAACAGTTTCTTATTTGTTTGTCTGCTTTGTTTAATTTTTCTGTTATAACATCCCTGCCATTCCCAGACAGAAAGAGGCAAATTGTCCTTACACTGGGACTCAGTTCTGAGGTACAGAAATCCATTTTCTAAATACTGAAATCCACAAACTCCTACAAGGGGCTTGTTTTGGTCCTGTTCACTGTGACTGCGAAACCTCTCTGAAATTAGTAAATACCAGCCTGGAGCAAAATCGGCTCAGCACAGAGGAAATCACTTTATCTGAATGGTCCTTGGTATGGGCTTCAGTAGCATTTAAAGAAAAAAAAATGTGGTAGCACTTAAAGAGTTCAACAACAAACAAGAACAAGTCATTGACTTCTAGCAGTTAGTGTAACCCCCTTGAAGTCCAAGAGAGGAGCGCATGCATGGGAGCTAAGAATTTGGCCCTCTATCCTATGGGCAGCCTTGGGTCAGGTAACACAGATGTGTTAGATTAAGGACACAACCTTATAAAATCAAGCACTGGCTGCACTGTGAAAGTCACTTTTCAAATTCATCCTTTAAAACATTAAACAACAACAAGAAGAAGAACAACAACAAGGCATATGGCAAAGCAGAGTGCTAAATCACAACGAAAAGTTGATGTACTCCTCTAGATTTACACTCTTTAGGCTTTTTTTTTCCCCTCCTCTTCTGGACTCATGCACCCAACTGGTTAAAGGCTCTATTCTCTTTGTGTACATGCATGCACATAACTACCATTGATGTGGAGTCTCCAGGTGATTTGATGTGCATTCCACATAAGGCATGGTGTCAAGTATATGATCCCCACACAAAAGAGCTGCCTGAGAACCACTCTTTGAGATGTTTTTTNTTGCTCCACATCTAGATTTCAGCAGATCAGAGTGCCTAACCAAGCAGTGGAACTACCACTGCTACTCTTTCATCAGCTTTGATCTGTATAAAATTGAGAGCTGGGGGTGTGGGGTGTGAGTGGTGGAGTCAATGGGTAGAAACTTTTCAAATATGGGTGCTGTCTGGCAAAGTGCTGAGCATTTCATGGTGTAAAACCAGGAAAGAAGTAAAGGGGTTCAAGGATTTTTAGCAAGTCAAAAGAGGCAAACAGGAGTGAAAAATGCACATTTTTAGAACACGAGTTGAATAAATTATTTCACACATCCCTGTATCATCTCTGGCTAAGTGCTTTTAGGTCTATAGTATCACTGATTCTGTTGTTTCTTCTTCTCCACAGGATACAGCAAAACCAGCAAGTGCAATTAATGTGAGATAGCTAATAATTAACACCCATGCTGAAGCTAACCAGTAAGCCATAGCTGGTCAGTACACCAACTTGTCACTCTTGGAGGAAATTATATTAAATCCTGTTTATCAGCAGTGAGCATTTATGTAACCATTGTCTTGCATCCATATCAGTAACTCCCTTCTCTCTTCTTTATAACCTGGGAGTGCTGACATCTGGAAAACTGCAGATTTGCAGGTTGAAAGCAGGATCCTGACTGTAACAGGAACTGGGTAAAACTCATGAAGCAGCTTAACAAGTATTAAGAGACCTGAAGAAAGTATCTCCATGACAGTGCATTGAGAGTTGTAAGAGTTGTGAGGCTTGGAAAATACCAATTTGCCTTTTAATTGCCCTGAAGGTCAAAGGCAATGAACTGTTCCATGTGTAAATGGGATATACCTATGCTGTTGTGAATTAGCATCCAGACATAAATAATCTGTCAGCCCAGTTGCCTGGTAGGAATACAAATGCGTTTAACCAAACATGGATGCTTCAGAGGATGTTCTTGTGGTTACTTTAACTGCTTTCACTCTACTTTTCCATCAAGTGTGTCTGCTCACCATGTGCAATAAAACAATTTCCGAGGCTCAGCCTCGCAACATGGAGCTCATTCACCGTCTTGGATAATAGCATTGCTTTTTTGCACTGTTCTTATTGAACTTTCTAAATATATGCCATTTCCCTTTTCATTCTTGGAGTTATTGTACAGTGCAGCAATTACAGACAAACCCTTCCAGACAGTTTGAAGACCAAAACTTTCTTTGTGTGGAGGTCCAAAAGGCAATTATTGGCATTACAGTTTAAGAGAAGCATTCCATCTCTCTGATGCAACAGCAGTAGCTTTCTGTGGCATGTTAAATAAAGCAATTTGTCCTGTAGGAGACTAATGCATGCAGTGCTGTGATGAAAAAAAATTAAAATCTTACAGCTGCTCTGAAAGAAATAACATCCTTCTCTTCAAAAAGACACAAAACTTCTCCTGGCACTGTTTTAATGGAAAAATTCCAAGAGTCCTTAACCTTTGCCTTTACCTCCTTGGCATTTCATATATTGCTTCAAGATTGAGACTCCAGAAAAACAGAAATGTGCTAATTGTCAGTCAAATAGTTGCATTTTAACCAAAGATAGTTGATGAAAATGGAATATGACAGTGCTTTCATAACACACACCAGACTATGGAAGTCAGTTTTTCTCTTCTCCTAGCAGAAGAGAAGTGAATGAGTAGGCTTGAGGATAGAATCATAGAGACTTGACTTCAGATCTGATAGTCATATTTTCCCATTTCAGGGAATCTTAAATGTTAAGCAAAATAATAAAACCTAAATTATTGCCTCCCTTCAGATACGTTAGTGATAACATTTAAATAATTAATTGATTTTTTCACCTAACATTGCTGTGAATTATTCATCCAGCTCAGAAAGCTATATGAGCAACAAAAGGGTTGATCAAATACCCTTTGACTTCAGCATCTCAGAAAAAGCTGGAATGTTTCTTCAGCAGTAACCAGTGAACATTTTTCCAGCACTTGGAGATCCTCAAGTAAGAATCACTGGGGGCTCAATCCTAAAACATTCTTAACTACTCAGTCTGTTTAAACCAGCTGAGCATAGGCCTGGAATAACAATCATAAGAAGATGAAGAGGACACTCTTCTTAAAGCAATAAATATACAGTATGTAATTGTCAGGTGAGAGTAAGAGCAAACATGCATTCAGGATAATGTAGGCAACCAAAAGAAATGGATCAAATATTACGGCAGCTCACTGGCATCTGTAAATGGAGTTGTAACAATTTATTATTCTTTTTCCCTGACAAATTTCTGCTCTAGAGGATAGAGAAAGCTTTGAGCAGAAAGGAAAGAAATTGCTTTAGCAGCTGTATTATAGTAATGAAATGTAAGAGTAGATGATTTCACCAGCCAACACACAGACTGCTCTTTTGAATGGTGAAAGGATGAGGTTTGCAAAACAGAGCACTAATTTTTCTGAGACGGAGCCAGGTTTACTTGGACAGGCCCAGAACATGAGGAAATTCCCCATTTTTAAGAACAAATTAAGCCACTTAACTTTCCTTGCCATCAGAACATATACTAGTCTAAATATTATGGAAAAGCTGAAATATTAGGGTGGAAGGAAAGGTTGGAAAGAATGGCCAGAGTCGGATGCTTCCTTGAAACATCAAGAGCTAAAGCAAAGAGGAGCCTATCTATAAGCCTTCTACAAGTAAAAGCATGGGCTTGTTTATACTGTATCAATGCTCTGACCATGGAAAATGATTTGAGGATGGTTAATTTGAGCTGAGTGACCAGTAACTTGAGATTTCATGTGCCATATGTGCTTTGGAAGGAATCAGTCTGTATAGTCAGTCTGAGCCTGGCGTGAAGTTTGATTATCTGCAGCATCAGCTGACTGGAAACCCAGCTGCACCAGTTGCAAGGCCAGATTAAACTGATTGCCACTGAACGCTGATGAAGTACTCCTCAATTAGTCCCTAAGAGCTGCATCCTGAAAAGCTTTCATTATCTAGTGCTGAGCTTTTTGTATATGGTCTAGGCTTAGATATAGTGGTGACTCTTCAGAAAGCAAAAGAGAGTATTCAAAGAAAATGTTTTTCTGAAGTTGGAAGACACAGCCTGGCTATTGTTTATGCTCTGGCCACACAAATACCTTGTGGCAATTATGTCTTTTCAAAGTGTAGCTCTCTCTCACTCCTTACATCTGAATAGCTCTGTAACAACAAACAGCAAACAAAATCTTACAACAGAATGTCAGCTTTCATTTGGAGTTGAAAGGAGTTACAACGTTGAGCAATGAGGTGGTAACAGCAGCAAAATGGGAACTCTTCTCTTGTGTGTGTCAGTCCAAGCTGCTTACACTATGGTCCTGTGTATCCGGTGGGTACCCTTCACAGCCCTACAGCAAGCGCTCTGTAACATGTCCCTGCCTGTGGCAAAAGGTTTGGACTAAACAATCTCTAAAGGTCGCTTCCAACCCAAACCGTTTTGTAATTCCATCTTAAATAAATCATTTTCGTGTTCAGAACTGTAGGAGTAAATCAGGTCCCGCCCTCAAAAGCAGCTTGTTTTAAAAGCACCACAGCAGAAAGGGAGAAAAATAGCTACCCAATCACCTCTCCTGAAGAAGCCAATCTGCCTTTTTCTACTCTGAAAAAAATGCACAGAAATGAAATATGTGGGGTTTGGGAGAATCTTGCAACATCATTAAAAATAGATCAGCAGGAGTCCTGTGTGATCTGGAATAGGTGATCCTGCTCTGGCAGAGGGGTTGGACTAGAGGATATTTTGAGGTCCCTTCCAGCACCTATAAATCATATAATCATAGAGTGGTTTAGATTGGAAGGGACCTCAAAGATCATCTAGTTCCAACTTCCCCCCTCGCCCCCCCCATAGGCAGGGACACCTCCAACTAGAAAAGTTTACTCCCTCCAACACACAATCACAGCAAATAAACAAGAGCAGAGCCTGACTCCTTAACAAATGTGTTGGAACTATCCTGCTTTCTGGGAGCAGGCTCACACATGTGAATGGAACAGCTCCCAACATTTATGGGTCTGCTTCCGTGAGAAAGGGTTGGGGGATCCAGCCTTCTGTGGTTTAACATGATCCATCAGCTGATAGCTTGTTCTGCTGCGAGGCAGATCATTGACACCATTACAGTCTCACCCATTGCCTCAAAGCCAATTTCCCTGCATATAAGTGCTTCATTCAGAGCACTGAAAAAATACATTAGCGAAACAATATAGCGTACTGTACAACAAGGATTTTCTGCACTGTAACTCTACAGCTCGCCAGGCAAAAAAACACTGCTTTTTATTCTTGTTCCCCAGGGTGCTACATGGAGACACCAATCCTGAGACGGATTAACTGTGGCGCTTTCATCAAGAGGAACTTGTCTTCACTCTGACTTTGGAATAGAAAGGATGTGCTATTACCTCTCGACTTTGAAAGAGAAAAGCTTTCTACCTACATTCCTTGCTCGCTTCCAAAGTTTAGCTCATAGGGATTAGAAGTTGCTAGATATAGGATAAGCCCTTTTCAAAATAGTTGTTTAAGGGAAGACAGAGAGGGCTTTCGGATATCTTTATATTTACTAGTCCTAAAAATAGGTAAATTAGGCTTAAAGGATGAGCAGAATATTAATTCTTCGAGAATATTAATTCTATTACATGTGAGTTGCTAAGAAAAAAAAAACTTTTTCTTAACTTTTTGTAGCTTTCATATAAGATGTGCTGTTTGTTATTCAAAACCAAGCTTCCCCCCACCCTTTAATCCACAGGTGATTTTGGGAGTACTTTGATTCAGGGAACCTAATTTGGTCTATACTAAAGAGAATAATGTTTCTGGCAGCAGGTGCTTAATATCTCCTGAGTAAGTTTGTGTAAGGTATTTCAGTGCCTAGCCTTGAAGTGTGCAGAAAGCCGGAATCCCTTATCCACCTCAGGCCAGTATCCCAGCACTACCAGGGAATAAGTGTGGTTTTGGGTCACTGGCTTCAAAGGAGGCTGAAAATGTTGGATAAGGTCTGATATCACATGATGATTTTATAACTATCAGCATTGTAGACTCTCCCTGAGATCTGAGAAGAGAAGCAAGACTCTTTCTGGGCTTGATTCAGATTTAATCTAAATGTGTTTTAAACTCTGTACTGATTTTAGCTGATTTTACTGCCTGCAAATGAGTCTGCACTATAAAACATTGCCCACAGCTTCCTGGCTGTGGGCAAGGTCACACAGAGTTTGGTTTGCTCCCTGGGCTTTCAGACTAGTATAACCATTCATGAAAACACTGGGTTGACTGTGAAATAATTAGCTAAGCTCCCTTGGGAGAGGATATTCTTTATGATCAATGTCTGACAACATTACATCTGAAATGGAAGATTTTAGGTTTAAAAACCCCAGAAAATGTATTGCAGAGGATAGTCAGACGCTGGCTTTGCTCCTGCTGCTGTGTCAGTGAGCCAGCCTGGCACCTCTCATGCTCCTGTTATAGGTGGCAGCTCATCCCACATGGGAAGGACAGTCGTTCACTGTGGGAAGGGCTGTCCTGTGCCATGGCAGTGATCCATGCTGGCACAGAAATGCTTTTCACACACCACCAGCTCTTCCCAACTTCTAGTGGCAGCAGACCAAGCACCTCAAATGCTACAGGAGAGCAGAGCTAAAGTGTTTTTGAAAGCTTTTTTTTTTTTTTTTTTTTTTTCTTTCCCCAGAAGAAGCAAGTCTATGGAAATGCTGTGAATGCTGTGTGATACCAGTCAGTGAGCAGTATGTCACTTTTCCAGTTATCCCCATTATTGCTGCTTTATACAGTGAGAGACACCTCTGGAAGGAAGCAAGAGGGTGAGACCTAACTCTTTGCACCTTCCCTGTGCTGCCAAGCCTGCTGTTGAGGAATGTGTTTGTGCAGCTCTGCTAGGAAGAAGATTAGGATAGCTGGCCAAGCAGAAGATCATATGTGATAAGGGGGTAATTTTCATCCTGCTGTGTTAGCCAGCCTCTTCTTCCTCTCACTTACTAGGCTGTAGCTCCAAGTAGGGTCCGGAAATAATCATACGAAGAAGAAAGAGAAGCCAGAAGGTGGATTGCTTTCATGAGTGTCGATATTAAATGGTAGTGTCAGTTCCACAGTGTCTCCCTAGTGGTACAAAGTGCTTAGGGCAGAGACTGTTGCCTCACCCTTCCTGCTGTCCTGCAGCTGCCCAAGCACAGCTCTCTGTTCCTGCCTGGCAAGCCAAGTCAAGGAACTGATCTGGCTGAAGGGGGGAAAAAAAAAAAAAAAAGGTTGAAGCACCCTGCAAAAAGCAACATGTTTTTCTTTCCAGCCAGAATCGCTTCTCACATCTGGCTGCCTGCACAGCTGCACAAACAGCTGCACCAGCATGGCAGCAGGGCCAGCCAGGAGCCAGGGCTCTGTCAGCTGGTGCAGGCAGCACCACTGATGGATAAGGAAACCCCAGTCTGAGCTCCACCACCACAGGCTATCCTGCTTTCTTCTGGACAGTAAGGCAGCATCTTGGCTGTCACTAGCAGAGAGTGGCTGCTCCAGCCTAGGGAGACCAGGGTCTTTCGTGGTGGTTTGCTGCCCTATTCTCCCTGCTCCCTGTTCCTGCCCTGACCTGGAAGACAGGCTAGGAGAGAGGAGGATGCTCATAGTGGGTAAAAGCCAGAAGCAATGTACATTGTTTTGAGTCTGTAATTGAAGCAGAATCTGGCTGGAAGATCCGTTGGAAACCTGAGGAGCATTTGTAAGGCAGAGTTGGAATTTAAACAGATGATTGTGTCCAAACTTCACTCCTCTATGAAAAATAAAAATCCTCAAGATCATTAATAACTTTCACATCCCAAGTGAATATGATTTTTGTGGATGTCAACACCACCGGCCAGTGGCTGGGATGTTTCTTCAGCAACAACTAGTGGAGAAAATGGTCATTTGCACCACTACATTAAGAGTGCATAGCCAATTAACACATTACTAGGCTGACTCGGGAGTTGAAAATGGACTAAACCAAATCAAAGCTGGAGTGAAAAAGAACAAACACTTTAAAATTATTTGTCTATTCTTCCATTTATCCAAAGCGACAAATTATACAGCAAAACCTTCTCAGAACAAGTATACTTAAAATCTTCACTCTGATAGCAGACAGAAAACTGTTCGTAGCATATCTAAAACTCCAGTTTCTAAAATGTGTAACGAGAAGTATATTATCATATCTGTATTTTTCCTGTAACTCCCAACACAGAATTTTTTCAAAAACCATCTAGAATTGACAAGATTATGTTTTGTTGGAGTTGTGTTTTGGTTTGGTTTGGTTTTGTCTAGGAATTCAGGATGTATAAACATTGCAATAACTAACCAGAAATTGTTGGAGCTGACTTATCTACCAAAAAGAGGTCTACATGTCCTAAAATACAGAAATGGCAGAGTACCAAGGGGAACTCGTTTACTTTCTCTACTGGAAACTTCACTGAACTATGGCTAAAGATGCAAGAATAAAACCAATCTTTTAAATGCACAGGTGCACAAGTGGGATCATTCATTTTACGACAGCAGAACCAAGATGAGAATCTGGCCCCAGAGCCAGCAGGAATGCCATATGATAGCTGAATGGTAATTTTCTCTGGATGTGCCACAATAATGCCTCAGACTTGACCTTTGGCTTTGTTGTCACCAAGTATTATCATATGTATAATTTGACCTTTCTCCGTTGTATGAATGCTTGGCCTTGAACTCCATCTAACCTTCCTCAAGCTGTAAAGATGACTTCTATACATTTGCAATAAAGTCTCTGATTTGACCTATGACTCAAATGAACAATAATTTCTTAATATCCCCATTCCTCCTAAGACTGTTTCCTGTAATAGTATAATAATAAGGCAATAAAATGTCCTTCAGTGTGAACTCATGTTATTCTAAATTTTGAAGGTCTGTGCTTCAGGGCATTCACAGTTCATTACGTTTCTGTGTTGTCAAAAAAGATGCTATCAGGGCACCAAAATTTTTTAGAATTTCAATCAAAATGAACGAAGGACAAAAGTGACATCATTTAACTGAGTCTGTAAGCAGAAAAAACTAAAGTCAGTAACAAGCTTTATTTAGGGACAGCAAAACAAAATCATATCTTAGCATCAGCAGAAGACCATTAATAATTCTGGCACTTCTATTTAGCAATTCCAATACAGAAAAGTAAGTATAAAAAAAAAAAAAATCAGTTCTGTCTTCTGAAAAACCCCCAACAAACCACAAACCAAAGCAAGTCAAAACCAAACAAAGCCAAAAGTGTATCTCTTTGTTGTGCAACAACACAATCACTAAATTCAAATACTATGGCATTCTTCAACAAAATATAGTAACTCTTCTTCTTTCTCTTAAAAAAAAAAAAACAACACCTTATGGTGTTAATTTTTGCTAATGCTGGAACAGAAGAAAAATGAAAAGTATTAGAAGTGTGCAAAGTGCAAAGTGTAGTCAGGAAGGATTCAGCCTGGTGACACACAGTGTGTGTGACACACACACAGTTCTCAGCCATGTATGACTGCAATACATGATTTGTCTTCACCGTATTTCAAACTACATTTTGCTCAGAGTGGAATGCTCACAGGTCACTGTACTTGATGAGCAGGCCAGTACAGAAAAATATCCACTTTCCATGTGGCTGCACCCAAAGCTTGAATATTTTCAAACACTGACTGGAAACAAACAGCTCTGCTTCAAGGGTTAACAATTCAGGAACTTGGTTCTGTACATGTAGAATATAAAAGGTGTTTAATCAGATTACAGGCTCGTGGGTAGGATAAACACAACAGCCAACATAGGGTGATTGAAATCAGTACAGAAACCAGCAGCTGAAGCACCAGCTGCCAGCCTTTCCTCTGGTTTTGCTGGTGTCAAGGCAGAGAAGCGTTCTGGGGAGCATGAAGAGACTTTGTCAAGGCCAGCAGCAGCCAGGGTAGTTAAGAAAGGGGATGTGCAGCAATACATCCATCATGACCTGCATCTACAGTCCTCACAATATCTTCTCTTTAAACCACCCAGAAAACCTATCCTTGTATGAGCTAAACAGTTTTTTCTCCTGCACCCCTTCTTTCTTTTTTCTTTTTTTCCCCCCTCCTTGAAACTACTTCTGGGAAGCCACTTTGTGTGGCTTTTACTCTACAACTATTCCAGTCAAGGCTGTTTTGGGAAAATAAGGATCTCTCCTACTTCAAGCTGAAGTGTCCTTTTTATTTGCAGCAATGCTATGACATGATCAATGTGGTTCTCCTCCTTATACAAATTGCTCCTTCCGAGCTATCCGTCTTGCTATCTTAGTTTTCTTCACCACTGCAAAGGCTGGTGACACACACAAGACTCGCCCAGACACATCTCTTGAGATTAATCAGAAGTTTCATAGTTCAGAGAACAATACAGGAGATAAAGGTTGAATTATTAGCAGAATATGCAAACTGAGCTTCAATTCAAAGCCTTTATGCTGCTCTACTTTTTTGCTTTCGGCTGGGGGGTTTATATATTCCAGTCTCGGTGGCAAAGGCCACCCTCCATGGTCACTTGGAGGTCAGCTGCCATGGGACAGAATGGAAGGTTGAAAACTGAATGATGAAGGTGCCTGTAGCTAATCAGATCTCTCCCAAACATAAAGTGTTTCTTTGGCAACAAGTAAATACTTTGGGTTCTTTAAGATTAGGGAGATATAGTATGGTTGGCCAAAAACAACAGAGCATTGAGAAAAGTTTGGCTCCAGAGCATATCTCTATCTTGAATAAGCAGATTAGGAATCACTTATTCTAAACCACTTTCCCATCAAGAATGAGCATTGAATGTTTGGCTTGCAACAGATGTGCTGGTCAAGAGAAACTAGAAGCACAGACTTCAAGGACTGAAACTTTTAAATTCATGTTTTGTCATCTCAGAGCTTCCAGGAAAATGAAAAATTGACACAGCTCTCCAGTTGAAGCACTGAGTTTTCCACTAACTTTGTGAGTTCTTCCAGAAATATCCAGCAGCTTTCTCTTCTCTCCCCACTTAAAATGCCCTCATTGTGTCCAAAGGACTGTGCTTCTCACCATGCCCAGAAGGGGCAGCTGAGGCAGCTGAGCGATGTGGCAGAATCAGTGCAATAAGGATGCATCATGTTGGGGCATGGGACACAATCCTTTCCACCAAGCCTCAGAGAAAACACAGGATGGTGAGGCAAAAGCATCTACTTGAGCACAGAGGGAATAAGAAAAGGCTTGTAAAAAGAGAGCTAAAGAAGGAAAAGAAGATGCTGAGAGTCCCCAAGGGATCAGATGAGGTCAGCAGTATGTGCTTCAGGCAGCAAGTGGATAACCATTTCATTGACCAAAATAACAACACCAGCATAGAATGTGAAGGAGACATCCAAGCAGGAGCTGTGCTTTGATGGCTTTTAGGCCTAACACTGGCTCTTTGCTGAAGGTGAGCAGCCCTCTTGGCTGTCAGACCACTGGAAAAGATGTATTTTCCACTGTACAGTCATAGCTCTCACACTGTGTGTGAGAAGTTCCTGCTCCATTTCACCCTGTGGGAAGTCCCTTTTGCTCTAGAAGCCCTTCCCTCCCTTCATGACCCAGGCATGTTAAGGGCAGCACGACAGCCCGAAAGGCTCTTCATCCTGTCTGTGAGGAGAGGTGAGGGTAAAGCCATTTGTTTCTAATGACACAATCACTAATATTTTGCCTATTATTTCACTAATTATTTACCATCACTTGGCTAAAAGGCAGGTAGATTTCAGAGGCAGAGGTGGCACCAACCCCTACAGATTTTTATGGGGAATTTGGCTTCTATCTGACCCTTACAGCATTATAATTTTCCACTAATAATAATGAAAACAATGCACAGCACTAGGAGCATAAAAGAAGTTATTTTGATTTACAGTTTAGCTCAAAGGAAATAATAAGGAAAGGGGAAAGAAAGGGGAAGGAGAAGGTGAGTGGGTAGGAGAAGAGGAATGGGAGAGGAAAAAGAGAAAGGGGGGGGGAAAAGGGAGGAGGAAAAGGAGAAGGAAAAAAAAGAAAATGAAAATGAAAAAAGGAAAAGGAAAAAAAAAGGAAAAGGAGGAAAAAAGGAAAAGGGAAAAAAAGGAAAAGTTGGGCCAAAACATTTCCAAAATCCAAATCCAACCTTTCCTTCCATCCCTTGCAAATTGCTTTCTTGTGCACGGGATTACAAAGTTTTCAGGGCTGGACTAGAGCCTACTATAAACCAGTTTTCTTGACATGGAACCATCTTTAAATTAGCAATGCAATAAACTGCTCCATGAGGTAGGGACTGCTCATGATTCAAGGGCATCATCTTTTGTATAATTTTTCCTGTATCATAAATTTCTGCCCAAGCTCCCAGCAGCACAGCAATGCTCCAAAATATATTGAATAGGTGTTTTTCATAAAATGGTACACGTGGAACAGAATTACAGGATGTGGATCACATTTATTTAAGATTAGCCTAATTTATCTATATGAAGCTCAGTAGCATGATTTAAAACTCGTAGGTTTTTAGAGGCAATGCTATGTTTTACCTTTCTGAGACCTCTGTGCTTAGCTGAGGGGTTTTTGCTGTGATTGAGGTAATTTTCTAAACAGGGAGGCGGATTATTTAAACCCTTTTGGTATGGAAAAGCCACAGTTTGTCCACCTCCAACAATCTCTTCTCTCCCCCAGTTGTCACAGCAACAACTTCAGCATTTGAAAGGAATCTACTTCAATAATCTAAGCCTCTGATCTTTGACAGGCTTATAATGAAGGAACAGTTTGTTAATGCTGACACAAACATTTTGAAAACTTAAGAGGTACAATTATTTCACGTTGTTTAGGAAGTTAGCACTACATGGTCAAGAGAACAGCACTCTGCAAAAATATTTACTCGCGCAATTTCCTGGTGAGAAAAACAACTGCTGACTGTACAGCTGAACCGAGATTCCAGCCCTGTGGCTTAAGCAACAAGAATTTTTCTTTGTCTCCTGTCCATTTATAGCCTTTTTTTCTTTTTCTTTTTTATAATCCCATGGCAATCTTTCCTATAATTCTAGAGTTGTCAGCCCGATCTCTTTTTTTATTTTAAACTGACAAAACCTAAACAAAATAAACACCCAGCCTGAGTTAGACCCAGTTCCAAGCTGATCTCCCAATTAGGCTGCTCACATTAAAAAGCCAGAACCGTTTCTCAGGCAGGCAGCTGTGGTGGAAGTTGTTTGCCTGTTTAGCAAGCAAAACTGTTATTTTTGCTGGGAGGAGGGAGGAAAGCTGACACAAAGTTCCTTGGGCTGTGCTCAGCGAAGCATCCCCCGAGTCTTGCAGGCAAAGCAAACTCCAGGCTGCACTTTGGAGTCACAGCTCGAGTTGTGCTGGGGAGACCATCACTCTTGGAGCAATTTTCTACAGTAGCGAGAGGGCTCCAGCGGTCCTCGGGGGTGAAATCCATCATGCTGCACGCTGCACTCTATCAAGCAGGGCTCCCAGAAAGGGTCAAGTGGTCCGCTGCCATGCTGTTTGAGCTCATCAGAGACATATTTAATTTAATTAAGGTTGTCAGCACTATTGATTTTGGCAGTTTCAATTACCGTGCTGTTATGGCTTCTGGATCTACTGATCTGTGATGAGCCCTATCAGCACTGGCACACATTGAGGAAAAAGCCCTTTGTCTCCTTTAAAACCTGACACATCCTGCCATAGGCCATAACTTATTGCTTTTATCCAGCCCAGCTCCTCTTCTGCTCCTCATAATTAATTTCTCATTAGACAGCTCTTTATTGTTTAATTTGTGCAGTTTATAATCAAATTGGGCACATTAATTGTAGCTGAATTTAAGGCTAATGAAAAATAAAGGTTTTCGATAACTTACTCTTCAATTATTTCAGACAAGATAAAATAAAACACTTTAAGAGTTGTCAGCTTTTTAAATTATAAATTAGGTTGTTTAAAGAGCATGAGCATTTAGGAAGCAGTTATCACACATTTAGTAATTATAAATCCTATGCTGCAATACAATTATTAGGATATATTTACAATTCCTCTTAGTTTTTTTTTCCACCCTGTTGTTAGTTAACTGCATAACATCTAATTATTGGTGGTTAAAAATAGTCTCTGGGACTGATTCCTCTGCTTCCACAGACTGAGCTGTAAATCAGAGGCGGGTCCGAGGAAGCCCATCTTGGTCACACTGGAATGGGAGAGGTGTGTGGAAGAGGAACCCATTTGGTAAAGGTTTTACAAAGTGCTGCTACTTCTAGGCATCATTGCCAGATTCAGCCCTTTCCCTCAAGAAATCCACAATACATGATTGGCATTTTCCAGACATTAGGACAAGGACACCAGCTAGCACGAACCAGAAAGTGCCTTTGGACTCAGACTACAATTTCCACTATGATGTGTGTTATCTTCTTTTTAACAATGGGGAAGCCAAAGGCAGAGAAGCAGCTAATTTGGGAGGGCACATCAGAGCTGAGGCCATGCTGCTAGAGTAGTGTTTGCTCGTTTGGTTGGTTTTGTTTGTTTGTTTAGGTCACTTTACCCTGGATGATTAGGGGGAAGGAGGAGG
The DNA here is from genome assembly GCA_013396835.1 of Psilopogon haemacephalus. Taxonomy (NCBI): domain Eukaryota; kingdom Metazoa; phylum Chordata; class Aves; order Piciformes; family Megalaimidae; genus Psilopogon; species Psilopogon haemacephalus. The sequence continues at coordinate 1,869,235 of VWZI01010650.1, forward strand.
ATGGGAAAGAAGATAGGATGAAAAATTTAGTGCACAGAAAATAGTCACATCCAGTGCTGCAAAAGTGCAAAGCAGCTGCTTTGACTGTCAGTCACTTGACACTAGTTTTCTTTTTCATGGGAAAAAAAAAAAAAAATAAGTTTGTGTTGTTTGAAGAGGATAAAATTCACCCATATCCTTACAAGGTCAGTTTACTATGCAAATCCTGTACACAAAAAGGCAATAACAGAGATACTCTTTGTATAACTCAGTGCAAATTGTGATTATTTTCTATTTCAGAAAAGTATTCTTGTCTAAAATTCCTTGGTGGGGATCCTGCCCTTGTGGATTTGCAGGAATCTTCTAATGGACATATTGCTTCCTGTTTGGACTGAAGAGCTCATCAGTATTGCCGAATACTTCAGAACATGTATGTACTCTAGCTCGGAATTCTTTGCAGAGAGGGAGGAGCTATGGTTTTCCCAAACACACACTTTACATCAGTTATCAATTAAATATAGAACCCCCTCCAGCCTAGGTTTTTGGGCAGGGGAAGAAAGTGCACCTTCCTTCAACAAGGGTATGAGAAATGCTGGGTGCAACAGCTTTGTCAGCAGCATGGACATCCAAAGAGAGAGCTGGGGAGGTGGGGAGTTGGGAAGCCAAGTTGATGAGTAGCTGAGGAGTTGGGGAGAAGCTGGGAAGCTATGAAGCTGGGAAACCAAGGAGATGAGAAGCTGGGAAGACAGGGTACTGGGGTACTGGGGAGGTGGGGAGACAGGGAGATGAAGTTCAGGGCTGCAGGCCCCCATTTCTGAGTGGCAGGAGAAAGAGAGGAAATCAGTGTGCTGGTGGGAGAAGAGGGCTGCTGGAAATTCAGTCTCTGATAAGAATACGTGGGAACAGCAGGGGAAAAACAGAACAGCAAACCCTGAGTAATGTGTGATAAGAAGGCAGGACACACTTTGTCCTCTGCCCTACTTGTTATTACCAGTCCAGTGAAAGCATGGGTGCACCTGGTGGGCATCACATGCAAAGGTTACCCTCTTTAGGCTGCTTTAAGTTACTCTTTAGCAACTTTGTGTGCATTACTTGCACTTGAGAAGGACAATCTACATTTCTTGTACTCTTCCTTCATCTAAATTCCTGAATATACTTATTTCCAAACACCTTGGCTTAAAGCCTGCACTCTTGGTAGGAATCATTATTATCCAAGTAGGCAAGAAGAACAATTTGTCATCATCCCTTTCTTCAGCTGACAGCAGTTTGGTTAGTTTTGTGCTGTGTCATCCATGGACAACCAGATCCTCTAATTTCTAGCTGGCATCTGATTATAAGTCCAGATCTGGTCATACATGTATATCTGAACTCTGTAAACCTTTTTCTCTTCTAATTTAAAAGTAACACAAAGATTTTTTAAAAAGGAAATTTATATTTAAAAATATTAATAATAATTGTTCCCAGGCAAACTCACTTTCAGCCAAGTTTCAGCTGTGAGGAAACCTTTATTAGCCAAGAAATGAACTCATGAAAAAAGAGGTTTATAATGGAAACACTGAGAGACTGCAGCAGCACTGCTAACAGGTGCCACTGTTATAGCAGTGATAGTGTGAATAAGACTTTTAAAGATGCAATTGCTAGAGCTGTGCCCACCCATGCAGCTAAAGGTCTTGTTCTGAATATATATATATTTAATGTTTTGATAGGTTAGTCATAAAAGCATACTTCAGACTGAGAATGAGAAGATAGAGACACATCACTCCAGGGCAGCTGAAAATAAAATAAAAGAGAAAATCCATATATTTGTTTTGATTGATCTGTTAGGGATTCTGTAATTAGAAAACCCCACACTTCTTTTACAATTAAATTTGGCAGATTATAGGTCAATAGCATGAACTGGGGTGGGTTCTTTTTCAGTTTGTTGCATTTTAATTTAGAGCCCTTAAAAAGCCTGCAGCGTTTTTTAAGCTTAAAGAAAAAAATCCCAACTCGTACAGCTCAATTAAGGGATAACAGAAATAAACCAGGATTACTTCCATGTAATTACACAAAGTTAAGTCCAAGAAAACAATATATATCACAACCCTCTTGGGTAATTTGAGCAGTATCCATAGGATCTCCAGAGGCACAAAGAGGAAGGTTAAAATCAAGCCTTATGCCTGAGCATTTACTGCAAGACAGCAAAAGACTCCCAAGTCCAAAAGACCACAGAAGTAGACAGAAAGACCCCTCTTGTTTTGTTGATCAAACTTTTAATAGCCTCAAGGGATAGGTTACAATACTAAGCAAAGCCTGGGCTGGGGCACAAATTGAATTACATTCTCAACTCCACTCCTCAAGCTTTCTTACTGCTCTTGACCATTCTGCTCCCACTGTCTCCCCAGTCCCTGCTTGCACACAGTACTGCAGCCCAGCCTGAGCTTAGCCACACACACCTGGCTGGCAGCAATCCAAATCAGCTAGGTGTGCCAATTCCTGAAGGCAGAAGCTATTATTTAGCACTTCCTCAACAAGAAGGAGTACAGGCTTTCTAAGAATGTCAGATTAATCCTCCAACTGCTTAAAGATGTGAGGACATCTTCATTGTAAGTGTGAAAATATCAAAGTTAACCAACCTCCCTCTCACATTCCTGAAAGAATAGGAAAGTATGACAGAAGAGCTTGCTGGGGAGGAAAACACTTTAGACTTTCTTCCTCTATTCTGAGTGGGGCTACCTAAACTCAGGGCACTTTTTGACTATCTAGCAAGTGTGCAGCCACAGTGACATGCTGCCTTCATGTTTGGACGTTGTACAGCTGACCAAAATTCAACTATTTTACATTTAATCTTTTCACTCTTGAATCATTTAGCCAAGCTTCAGTGTTTTCAGTGTAACATGTATATATGCATGTTAGTGAATAAGGGGACCCACACTTGGACTGCTTAAGAAAATTGGTCATAAGACGAGTGTCAATCACTTTCATCCATCAAGAACTTCCAAAGGGAAGAGATTGACTCCATCTGCAATTACAATATTGATTTCATTTTAAGCAAACCAACCTGGATTTAAACATGAGTATGTGAGCAGCAGCACAGTATACACAGTACACATAGTACTGGTAGATGCCATTTCAGTAACTCAAAACATATGCCATGTATTTCTTAAAAGCAGTCAGGTAGAGTGTAGCTATTCCCTTATCACTGCCAGAGTTCCCTACCTGGACCTAGCCTACATATTTATTGATATCAGACATGAAGTGGACCTGCCCTCAGCTGCATTTGGTTAAACTTGGTACAAACAGCACCTTTCAGTCACAGGGCCCTTTACCAGCCTTGTGATAAGACATCCATTCCTCAGTCTCTTACAGCAGTATGCTACAGCCTGTGAGCTGGGTTAATTTACACCAGCTGAACTAGTCTTGTACAGACTGGGCAGACACAACACCAAGACCCCGGGAGGCTCCTTCCATGTTACAGAAATCCCTGGCGTCCCCTTCAGAGCAACCTTTCTGCTCTCAAAACTGTGGAGACAGTACAAAGCATCTGAAACTTGGGACCTAACCTTTTCTCTTTGAACTTCTCACATTTATTTCTCTATGCCTGAACTATTTGCTTATAAAACTAATATGACCAACAGAATAAAAATTAGCAGTGACTTAGCTTTGCCTTTTGGACTCTGACGAGTTCTGTATGCTCAGAGAAGAGCACCAAAGGCAAGGGATTTGAAACTGAACCCATACGATACCTCTGTTCATTAGAGGCCAGAATCTATTTTCAGGCTAGATGTATATTTACTTTATTTTGCTCCTTAATTTTAAGCTACTTATTGCCATTTCCCTGGCAGCGGGGTGTTGAAGGGGATTGCAGGCTCAAAGGGGTGACCCTTTCCATTCCATCTGCCCTTATTTAGAAGTGATGGCCTTCTTTTTTTTTTTTTTTCCCCAAGTTTTTTGAACAGAAAAAAAACCCCACTCCTTCATTCTGTCCTTCAGGCAAGTTCACTGAGTCCACTGTATTTCAACAGGAGCTAAAGACATGGTTCTACTTACCCTCCCCCAAAAGGTCTCTATTAATTGTTTTCAAATGTTGGCAGCCATGTGAAACCCTGCCTAGCAAGTCTGGCTCCTTATATGATTTTTATTAAAATTCACTTTGCACACAAGGCACATGAGATTTATGGCTGAAACTAATAGGTTGGTTCTCACTAAGACATAAATCCATGGGCTGTTTATTGAGGCTCATGGACATTGAGAACACAGGTAATTGTTACTCGGAGCGTTCAGCTTAAAAATAGTCAATCATGTCTTGGAGGAAATTTGTTTAACTAAACACACCACATAAGCTTCTGAAAAATTGCTTTGTCTGTGGTGGTGAATGAGAGGACTGCACAGGGTAGCTTCTGTATCTCATCTATACTATTTAATTTTGCTTATAACATTGCTCAAACTTTCCTCTTATGCTGTGTCATATATTATAAAGGGCAAAAGTAAAAGGGATACAGTTCATTTTCTTCCCACATGCCTGTTTTAGCCACTCTTGGTTTTATACATAAAAATTTCTGCTTTCTTGCTGTTGATCTCTACAAACACCAGCTGAGTTTTTGCAAGTTCAGTTCCTCCTGGCTTGCTCACGATCACGATCTGCCGCATGAACTCAGTGAATGACTCTAATGGCAATGCATAAGGTGGAGCAGAGCCTGAGCTGATCTTTTCCTCTTAAGGTCCAACCACATTGCCATGTGCAAACAATTGCCAGCTAGACTTGCTGGTGAGCCAGCTGTACTCTGGAAGCCATTTAGATGTGTTAGCTCAGTACTGTGCCCCAGCAAATAAGTCCTGATTCTCAACATTACATTACCTTTCAGCAAGACCCAAACCTGTTTAAATGGCTTTCAGCTCACATCTGGTTTGCAGCATGTCAGCTCACAGGGGAAAGAGAGGTAGCTCATGCCACCTGAGTGGATCTCCTCCTCTCAGTTGTGCTGGCAATATGATACTGAAGAGAAGACACAGACAATCTTCCTGCTCCTGTGATTAGATTACCCAAAACAGGCTCTTAATAGCATCTGAGATGACACAGGGCACCTTTTCTGGCCTTCAGTCAGCCTTTCAGCAGAATGTGGGTCTCACACAGGTCCCGTGTCATATTTGGCAGCCTCATGTGAATGTCTCAGGTATCCTAGGATGTCTCACATAGCCCTTGGCACCTTTGTTTATGCACAGTACACCTCGGCAACATATATCAGATAGCTCCTGAAACACAATTATGTTGTCATTGCATTTCTATCACTTTATCACTAGAGTGAGCTTTTGAGATCAGATACATTTATTATTGTGGTCACATCAAAATCAGCCCATACAGAAGATTTAACTGACTCTTGCATAAACACATGGTAAGGAACAGGCACTGAGGTTCCTGAAGTCTCAGTGAGTGTTTATGCTACGGAAAAGTGTCATACCAAAAAAACCTGTGGCCACATCAGTGTACCTCTGGGTTTAAAATAACTGCTCTGACAGATGGAGCTCAGCATCTTGGCACAGTGCTTTACTACTAACAGATACGGTGCTTTAACACTCTAAGCTACTATCTCTGCATAACATTTGTTTAGAGGTAGACTTTGTCTCTTTTACACCATGCTGCAAAATGCCAAGCAAAGCAGCCCTACCAAACGTGGATGAAAGGTCAGAAGAGTGCCTACAGGGCAGCTGACTATATTTTTAGGATGATACTTCATTCATTTTCAAATGGCATGTAAATACTGAAGCTCCCCAGAAAGCTAAAGAAATACCTAAAATTCCATAAATTCTTTAGCAGAAGAAGAATTACCATGAACACAGGCTTCACCAATTCACTAGAGTTTTGGTATCTTTATGTCTGTGGTGTTTACCCCGAGTTTCCTGTACCTCCTGGCATTGCTGCTTAGACACAGTGACTTTTTCTGATCAATTTCCCTCCTTCTGTCCTCCCTCCCTCCTTTTTTTCCCCCTTTTTCTATTTTTTTTTTCCTGACAAGTTGTTTCTCCTTCACTTCTTTTTACAGCATTTGCTTAGTAGTCTATCAGTTATCTAAATCTGTTAGGTTGTTGTTTGCTGATGAAGTCTCAACCCTCTTGTCTGATCTAGTGACTAGGTCAGCAAGGTTTTGTGTCCTGGGGACTTGGGGAACTGTATGGAGATGACCTCTGACACTCATCAAAGGCTCCACTGCACTGTTTGGCTCCTATCAGTTTAATCAGCTGGCTCATTCCTGCTCCTTCACCATTCATTGCATTACTTGTGTTGCTCCCTGCCTGCCTTTCAGAACATCCAGCCCTGCTTACATGCTGCTCCTTCACACTGAGTTTGGCTCCTATACATGGGCCTCATGCAAAGTACTACTCATTCTCTACATAACTCACATTTTACAGAAAGCTTCCTTCATGCTGAAAGGAAGGGCAGAAAATAGAAAGCTTGCTTTTATTTCAGAGACACGGAGGTCAATATTATTCCTCAGTCTTTCGTGGCTGCTTAAGCTGATGCTTAAACTGTAAAGCCCATGTCTGTGTTACCTGCTTTGCAAGAATTAGAGGTGCTTAAAAAAAGGAAAAAAAAAAAAAAAAAGACACCTAAACCCACAAACCCAGTAACATTTCCATGAAAATGTGACCAAAAACACACAGAAAGTGCTAGAGAAGTCTTTCAGCTCTTATCTAGTGAAAATAAGAGCGTGGGGAAAAAAGCATTTAAAAAAAAAGATCTCATCAAACATTTCAGCATTAGATATTGAAGCAGGATATTTAAGCAGCAATTTGACAATAAAGCTAAAGAAGCTGTCCCATGTCCCCCTCTGCTCCCTAGTTAGCTCCACATATGGGGAACACATACTCTGGGTTACTTGAAGCAGAGTACAAAACCTGGCTTCATCATAGCTTCTGCGCATACATTGTGCCTGCAGCTGGGCCTGCTAGTGGAGAACAGTAAACATCAAAGAAATGAAGGCTGCACCAAAATTTGAAATGTGGCAGCACTATCCCTTAAAGTCTGCTAGGGGCTTAGTACAGTAACAAAGTTTTCCTCTGTGATTTTTCAGCTAGATAACAACTCAAAGACAGCCTCACATCATGGATTACTCCATTTTATCCCACTATAAATCTCACTGAAAGTATCAAAATCTACAGAGTGATCGAGAAACAAGGCTATCCAAGATCCCCACAGCCTTCTGATGAAGCTGCTTCTTTCCCTGTTTAGATCAAGGACAAGCGTGGAGTCCTTCTCTGTTTCAACCACGCAAGGGAAGAACAACTCAGAAGCGGGAAAACATTCCAAGTGAATTTAGATTAGAAAAGTGGCCACTGCAGCCACTGCTCCTTCAGATGCTGAGAGGTATCCCATAGTACACCACAAAAAGTATCCACAACACAATGAACTCTAAACAATGCCAGCACAGCTCAGACACCTTGTCTGCAGTGAGAAGATTATAGTACAATGCTGTGTGGACATGGACACAACAGCATGAATGCATTTAATTGGAGCGACCTCAACCCAGCTAAAGCTGTATGAGTTATGCTGACAATCCTTCTCTGTGCAAAGAAATGCTTAAATAGACCTAGCTGAATGCATTTTTTTTTTTCAGCACAAGAGAGGTAGAAGATTATATAAATTACATCAGTTAATAGCCTTTTGATTCATTGCTGAGTCTCGCAAAAAGAGTCTGAAGCGATTCCTGAGGTGGATAAACTCTGTTGTATAATGTGAGGATCAGTCTTGTAATCTGCACTAAATCAACAGTTCTTTGCTCATGTTGAGCTCAAAACTTATCCTGGGAGCATAGGAAGGAAAGCAGTCTTTCAACACAGAAAACAAACCTGTTTCTAAACATTTCTTAGATTCCCCCCCCATTAATGTTATTCATCACAAAAATCTTCATTTTCTGTAATACACATCAAAGATTTTTCTCTCTCTTTTTTTTTTTCCCCCTAGCCTTTACTATCCACTCTAAAGTCTGAAGCGGCAAGCTAGACTAGCAAGGAGTAATTGAACTTGTCTGCCTACTCTGATACACTTGGCAGTGACCTGTTAGTATTAACTGCTAAGTCTCCCTCTGTTTACTGAATAACCAGCAAAACACACAGACAAAAATACTAAAGCATGTGGGTTTATACAATCTCTAGTAACTGAGACAAAAGTGTATTGAAGGCAAATATGAGGAAGTGTGTCACTTCACATTCTTATTTTGATGATTTAGCAAACTATCAAGTTGCAAAACAGACACTGTTGCAACCAAGTTCACAGCTGGGTTTTTAAACTTGTGTCTCTGAAGGGTCAGCTCTTCAGCTGTTGTAAATTATGAAGCTTCTCAACAGAGGAGGATCTCTTTCAGTGTGTAAACTAAGTGTGTTTTCCTCCTCGTTCCCTGAGCTGATGAGATTTCTGCAATTAAATTCAAGTCCTTGATGTGAATCATCAAGTAACAGACTGACCACAGGGTGTTCGAGATAGGACAGGTTCCCTTGGACACTCAGTATGATAAAACCTCATGTTGGTTTAATGCTCTCTGTCAGTACATATCAACATCACTGATACAGAGGAAGGAAGTGCAGTTATATTATTGGGAAACTGAGGCACCAAATTGAAGCCTCAAGTCAATGGCAGACTCAAGATGTGAATGAGGATCTAACGTTCTACAGTTTAGCTTCAATCTCTGGTTCACCCTCTCTTAGGAAAGGAGGGAATACATCTTTAATTCTGCCACGTATTTTAATTTAGCAATATAGATTCATAGAATCACTGAAATCACAGAATGACTTAGGTTGGAAGGGACCTTAGAGATCATCTACTCCAATCTCCCCACCAGGGGCAGGGACTCCTCTCAACCAGGCTCCACTGCCTGAGGCCTCATCCAACCAGGCCTTGAACACCTCCAGGGAGGAGGCATCAACAGCCTCCCTAAGCAGCCTCTTCCAGAGCCTCACCACCCTTCTACTGAAACACTTCTTCCTAAGATCAGTCTAAATCTACTCTCCCTCAGCTTCCAACCATTCCTTCTTGTCCTATCACTAGACATCCTTATGAAAAGTCCCTCTCCAGCTTCCTTGTAGGATCCCTTCAGCCTGAACCAATTCACCATGATTATAAGTGAATTCCTTAAAATCTGCCTTAATGCCACTTACAGTTTCTGTGTCACTTTCTGAGTAGTAGAGCTGGGTCAGGAGTTCCAGAGGGACCTGCACAGGCTGGAGAGGTGGGCCCAGGCCAACCTCATGAAATTCAGCAAGGCCAAGTGTAAGGTCCTGCACCTGGGTCGGTGCAATCCTGAGCACAAATCCAGGCTGGGTGGCAAATGGCTGAGAGCAGCCCTGAGGAAAAGGTCCTGGGGGTCTGGGGTGATGAAAAGCTCAACATGAGCCTGCAGCATGAGTGAGGCCCAGACAGCAACTGCGTGCTGGGCTGCAGCAAGAGCAGTGTGGGCAGCAGGGCAAGGGAGGGGATTCTGCCCCTTGGCTCTGCTCTCCTCACACCCCTCTGGAGCACTCTCTGCAGTTCTGGAGCCTTCAACACAAGAAGGAGATGGAATTGTTGGAATCAGTCCAGAGGAGGCCACCAAGATGCTGAGAGGGCTGCAGCAGCTCTGCTGTGAGGACAGGCTGAGAGAGTTGAGGCCTTTCAGCCTGGAGAAGAGAAGGCTGCCAGGGGACCTTAGAGTAGCCTTCCAGTATCTGAAGGGCTGGGGAGGGACTATTCACAAGGTCTTGTAATGACAAAATGAGGGGGAATGGATTTAAACTGGCAGAGGGGAGATTTAAACAGGATGTTAGGAGGAAGTTCTTTGCACTGAGAGTGGTGAGACAGTGGCACAGGTTGCCCAGGGAGGTTGTGGCTGCTCCCTCCCTGGAGGTGTTCAAGGCCAGGCTGGATGAGGCCTTGAGCGACCTGTTCTAGTGGGAGGGGTCTCTGCCTGTGGCACAGAGGGGTTGGAACTGGATGATCTTTGAGATCCCTTCCAACCTAAACCATTCTATGATTCTAAGATTCCTGTCTCTGTGCACCTGCAGTGCTGTGGAAATTAATGAGGTTCCTCTCGCTCACAGTCTTACAGCTGTGTATAGTAGGTACAGAGAAAAGCAGGAGGGTGCAAGGAAGAGAAAGAAAAGCAAAACCACCACAGTTAGTACTCAGTTTTGTCTACACATCTCATTATTGCACGAGCATGTGAATAAAGGACTGGAACACTACCCTCTTTTTCCTTTTTCACTTTTACTTCACCTTTGAAAGGGCAGATGGAAGTCAGTTGCTTTGTCTGTCTCTTTTATATGGGGTAAAGCTTCCTCCACCCACACAATAAGCTAGCCTCAGCTTTATTTATTTAGTTAATTAGCACCAAAACAATTACATGATACAGAGCCACATACTTGAGTTGGTTAATAAGTTACACTAAAAGCAATATTGTACTTTGATAGCTCAATTAAAGTCATATGTAAATGCTTTGGCTCGATTATCTGTTGCTCACCTTTCTACTGGATATGGATTGCAATGGATCTTTTCCTATAAAATTGTAAACTCTTTTAAAAAAAAGAGGCAAGGGTTTAAAAAATATGAATATTATTTTGCTTTGTTTTTAGGAGCTTTTTTTTTTTGTTTTGTTTCTTTTAATATGCACAGCAGAAGCAAATAGGATCCTTAAAACTAAAGACCTTGCAAAAGACACCTGCTTTTGTTTTTATTGGGGGTTGATGAAGGCTGCAGTCAGGTGTAGTCTGCTTTTTAAAGTGTCTTCAAATTGAAGAGATGATTCAGTAATATGACAATTACTCTTCATGTCCACATTATTGCTGCTTCTCTGTTTATTAGACATGACCTACATGTCAAGAAGTAATATTCTCTACCAGCGCTACAGTGCGTTAAAGCTTCGTGGAAAGTGCCCTTTGATCCAAATTATATGCCCTCTGTACATTAAAACAATTAACACTGAAGTGCTTTATGAAGTATGTGAGATGTCGCAGTCACAGGGAATATCAGAGACACAAAGTCATTAAATGGTGACATACAGCCAGCACAGGAGTCAGAAGCAAATTAATGACTTAGGAGATCTCCCAGAAGTATGAATTCAAGTGGTTGGCTACTAGTTCATTCAGAGATAAGGAAACAGCACGTGTTAGTTTCTATCTTTGTTTAGTGGCCAAGTAAAGCTTCTGGGATTAAAATCAGAAGGCACTTATATGATTTTATTAATGCACTTATAAGACACTGATGATGATAGCAATGTGCAAGTGTGCACCGAGGCTACAAATGTAAAGCCGTCCTCACTTGTTTGACTGTAGGATGATGGGCTTGGCACGAGAGTAACTGTGCTATGCAAGAGATCCTAAATAACAGTGAATAAACAAAATGGCATGCTAAAAAAGGAAGAAACAGCTTCATTTGATGTCTTTATTTGGACATTGCACTAGCTATTATTTAGATAAACCTCGGCCCCATGTCCAGAGAAAAGAAAGAGATCTGTGACAGCAGTTTCAGAGAATAGGAATGGGCCAGAGCCACTAATACCGTTCTTCGCCTGCAGCAGTCATATACTTGGGCTCTTAAGAGAAATGTGACAAAAGGTAGCAATATTTGGAAGGCTCTTTCTTCCAGTGGGTACAGGTGGAGTCAAGAAGCTAAGGCAGAGATCCAGGGTTGTTCATCAGACTGGAGAGTCACCCAGTTCCCAGTGTGAACTCTTCTTGATCACCACCTAAAAGCAGTACCAGAGAGGAGGTTCTTTTCAACCTCCTTCTTCACAGGAAGGCAGGCAGATCAATTCTGTCACCCAGAGGGTAAAAAGAAAATCAGTCTTGTTTCACAGAGACTCTGTGCAGCATTTGCTATACTGGCACTATTTTGGAGTAAGCATCAGCCATGCCAACTAACAACTGTGGCAAATACTGATGCCTGGGACATGGGGGAAGAAAGTGGGGAGAGAATAAAAGAATGTTGAAGTCATCTAATTAAATTTCTAATCCAGGTTTACATAATTAAGCAATAATGACTATGGGGAAGGGCATTTCCTGGCAGCTAATGACTGACTGGAGGATTTGAGGGCTTGAGGTAAAGCCAAGTGTTCTTAACACTGTCAGTCATTAATTGCCAGGAAATGCCCAACTCAGGAGGTTATTACTGCTGTTATAAACCAAGAATAGAAAAAAATATAAAGAAAAAAAGACAGTAATTACCTTTTTTAAGTGTTGAAAGCTGAGCACTGAACTGCCTGTCGCTATGGAGACAGAATTTTATTTATAGCATCAGCCCTTTGCTGGCATTTAAAGACTGCCCCAGTACCCAAAAGAGGGCAGGAGTTACTTCTTGGGGCTCCATTAGGTATATAACTGGTAATTCAGAACATCAGCTCTGTGCCATGGGCCACATAACATCTGCAGACATCAAGAGTATCACAAAACTTTACAACACTGATTACAAAATACTGGCAGCCACTCAAAACATTTTATAGTTACACATACCTTCAGAAAGCATTTCCAGTAGTTCCTGCTTTGATCTACAGAGTGTGTGTCTCCAAATAGGATCCTTGTAATGTCACATTGTGCTGTTTCCTAGAAATTAAGTACTTAGGGACCAGATCTTTAAAACTGATTAATGCCACAGGCCTACTCAGCCAGACCGTGATCACTAAGCAACTTTACAACTGTGTAACTATTGATTTCATTGGAACAGCTCCTGATTTACACCATGTAGTATCAGGAAGGAATTCAACCCACAGTGTGCAACAAATGCAAAGCCCAAAACCTCCTTAACTTCTTTGGAGTCCCTGAAAGAAATGGTTCAACAGCTGATTGCTAAAGCAGTTACAAATAAAGCTGATTTTGTTCCTCTTAAGGTTCATTACCTTGAAGATTCTGTTGCTTTTTATGGAACGCAGCATTTGACATTTGACCAATGTTTCAATGAACAGAGACTTCTAAGTGAATTTGTCACAAAATTAATTTCTACCTCTTGCCTTATTTGGAATAATAATAATAATAATAATAATAAAAAAAGTTCAATGAAGGATTCAGGTACCTAAATCAGGATAGAAACAGAACTGTGATGCTTGACAATAAAGTAATAATAATAATTTTAAAACCCCAAAACTTCATTCCAGCATCCTGATAAATTCACTGATTGTCAGATCTATAAATTCCGGTTCCATGCACACAGAGCGCCTGATCTCTTAGATGTCATCACAGAAGATGAACCATCAATAGAATAATTTGATTTTAAACCAAAACAAGATGTGGATAAATGGTTTCTGCTCCCATCTCTCCTCTACCCTGCATTGCAGCCTGGTAGTATGAGTACTCAGCCAGGAATACAAGTACTATACAACATCAAACACTGAACCTAGGTCTCTCTAATCCCTGCTGAGTGCCCAAACCTTTATTACAGGGTGAGGTTTCCTTTTGTGCTTGATTTCCAGCCCCATTAATCTTGCATCCTTTGCTGACTGCAGCAGAGATCAACAGAGGGGTGCTTGTGTTTCTTTATTTGACCACATTTTAAAACAGAAGCCTCAGCCTTCTGAGTCGAAACAAGCTTTTATCTCCTGACTGATTTTAGAAATGTGGATCTTTAATCACATCTATAGTCTCTATAGATGTAAGCATAGGATTTTTACACTTACTAAAATGAATATGCTTAGCAGAATATTGATGCTTCGGAGAAGAGTGAAAATAAGGTCTCTGCCTTCTCCCTCACCCCATAATTTTCCTTTAGTGCACAATCCAATCTGATGTTGAGCCACACAACTGACTGTAGGCAGATGTGATCTTGCTTGGTCTGTTTTTTGAGATGGTTGGATTTGAGTCAGTTGCTGTCTAGAGGCTGCATTTAGTTCAAGCACTGTGCCATGCTGATGTGGCTGTGCAACTTTTGGGCTGAAGTGGCAAAGTATCAGCCGAAGTCAACCAGCAAAGTACCTCCAGTCCCATGACCAAAGCAGGAGCTGCCTAACTCTTCCCAAAGGCCTTACAGGCAGCTTACATGCTGAGTACTTGAAATCTAGACTCTGTCCTAGGTAGCAAGCACCTAAAATTAAGAGACTAGAAAGCCCTTGTTAGGTTTAGGTGACACTAAACACCATTAAGATCCCCAATACTTTTAAATTCACTCCTCACTATTCAAGAGAGATGCTGCAGCATCTTCGTTGTAAGCTACAGTCCACCAGAAGATGGGCAGGTCTTCCAAATGCCTGAGCTTAGTGCCTGAGCCTTGCAAAATGAATAATTTCACTCAGAGCTGACATTTCTCCTGTCTGGAAGCGTAAGCCAATGATGTACAGGATGATGTACCAGCACAGCCTAGGCAAGGATACAGCAGAGGCCACAGTGCTGTGCTGAGAAATGCTTGGGGATGGGATTCCATTTTGAATGTGGTGCTGTGCCTTCTCCTCTGCTCAGTGATCTCATGTGGCAGACACAGCTGGCTGGCAGATGTGGCCAATCAACCTTATCTTGTATAAGAAAGAAGTCCTGGAGTAGTGAAGAGGCTATGATGTGCCCTGCAAATTCATAAGGCACAGGTCTAGATGGGGAAGAGAGGGAGGTGAAGATAGAGCCATTGGATTATCCCAGGAGAATCAGTATGTCTACATTTGCAGGAGGGAGGAAAGAAAGGGTGATTTTTTTTCCTTAGGTCATTGTAAACTCTTGGCCTTTGGGTCACAGTGTCAAGTTTTTCTTTTACATTATTAAATCCTGATAGCTTCCAGATTTCTTGTTGAAGCATAATCCGTATACACTTTGCTTTTTTTCTTACAGAGCATGTAACAGAACTACACCATTCCACAGCATAGGTTTATCTCCAGTATTTCAAGATTTATATCCTCTTGACCCTTTCCTCTTGACTAGAGACTTTTCCTAATATCCTAATCACCTGGATATCAAAATTGCTTCTGTACAGACCTTTTTCCTGCCTGTTACTTTGACTGTTTCACTCTGGATTCTTTTCCTGTCCTCTTCTCTGTTTCATAAAATACAGCTAAAATATCAGAATGGACTCATATCACAGTCACAGCTACACAATCTTATCTGTAGGTATATTTAGAAACACGTCATTGCTGTAGTGTTTATCACTTAGAAGAATGAGAACTAACCAGTGTGTTCACCACATCAGCTGCTCAACAATGTGCTTTTACCTGCTTTTATCCCAGTCCTTACTCTAATGGCAAAATGTCCTTCTGAATGCTATGACACATTTGAAGAGCTCCTGGTCAAGAGCAGTACGGCTGCAGCCAGGAAGATCTGGACTTGGTGTTTTTTAGCTCAAATTGAGGCTGTCAGATCCAGCAATGATTCCACTCTCTTTGCAGATTCCAGATTCACAGAACTGGCACACATCAGGTAGTCTGCTTTGCATCCTTTCAGAAAACTTCTGCAGCATTTCGGAAAACTTCTGTAAAATGACAGCTGTATTATTGCTTTTTTGAATGTATTTAGATTAGTTTACCTCTGTTGCCTGGTCTGGAGAATGAAACACACCATTATTTTCAAGGGAGAGTATGAGGTATTTGCAAAGGACTCAAGAAAAAGTTCAAGGAGCCTTAAAACAAAAGATTGTAGGATCACAGGATGTTAGGTGTTGGAAGGGACCCAAGGAGATCATTGAGTCCAACCCTCCTGCCAGAGAAGGACCATACAATCTAGCTCAGATCACAGAGGAACACATCCAGACACCCCTTGAAAGTCTCCAGAGAAGGAGACTCCACAGCCTCTCTGGAGAGCCTGTTCCAGTGTTCTGTGACCCTTACAGTAAAGACATTCCCCCTTGTATTGAGGTGAAACCTCCTGTGCTGCAACTTAGACCAATTTCTCCTTGTCCTATCACAGGGAGCAAGGAGAGACCCTCTCTACCAGATCCCTGTCCCTCTTAAATTGGGGAGCCCAAAACTGAATGCAGATGCTTATATACAGACACAATGAGAAAGTTGTCATTGAGGTCTTCCCTATTTTAAAAGCTAAGGATTGATAATACAGGGTTCCTTTGCATCCCAGTTTGGAACAAACAAGTATTTAGGTATATGCTGGAGTTTCCTCAGTATGACTTAGATTGATTGCAGACATTGGAGGTTATTACAGGTTATTTTTCAAGTAAATATTTAAAAACTAACAAACTAGAAGAAACTGAAAATATCATCTTAGGAGAATGGCATTACATTTTTAATGACATTTTGTTATTCTGTGGTGTATTTCACTTGGGGAACAATGATGGAGTCTGCTGCTCACATAGCTGAACTCATGCACAGGTAGAGCTGAGCCAAAAGGAGATGCTGTTGCCAATCCTAAAGCAGCCCCAGCACAATGTGAAACTGTGGTGAAACTCATGAAGAAACACAGGCCACCTCTTCAGCTGCCTGAAGCTGGCCAAAGCCAGCACTGTGCTAACATTGCTGTTCCCAGTGTGGAGCATCTCTCTTCCCTTGCTCTGGCAGAACCATTCCACGCCTTTGTCATTCCTTCCATTGTGCCAGCATGAGAGTTTGTACAGCTGAACAATGACTCAGAGTGGGGAACTGATCCAAGCAAAAATTAATTTTTGTTCTTTTCATTTTCTGGCTTGTTACTTCTACCCTCTCTCAACCCGGGTTCTCTGTGTGGCCACGAGAAAACATGTTCCAGCAATAGGAAAGGCTCAGCAAACAGAAAGCAATGAGTACCAACACACTGGAAGTGCTGGATTTTATTAGCTGAAAATGATCCTATGGAGCTGTAGAAGTAAACACTACTCCCAGCTACAAAACTGGCCTCCTGTATGGTGTGTGGCAAGTTGCTCCAGATCTGTCGTGCCAGTTTCAGTCTATTTAGACTATATGGTCTTGGAAATAAGAAAGGTTTGCTTATTATGTACTCATGTAATTAATTCGTAGCATAGATTGGGGAACTGTGGCAATTAAAAAAAAAAAAAAGAAATCTGAGGGCAAAAGTAGTTTACCTAAGGGATTTGTGCTAGCTAATGGAAATGCAAAGCAGTCATCACCTCTTGCAGTGCTGCCCTATACTGAAAACTGCAGAACATGGTATTCTGTTTATCAGTGAGATCACATTTCACCATGAAGTCAAGAAGCTCATGTGACAGACATCTGCCTAATAAAGGCATTTTCATGATGTCCAAGCTCTTTAAAATTAGCATTATGTTGGGCATTTGAAATGCTACGGATTTTCTTTTCCCTTTTTTTCCAAAGAGAAAATTATCTAAATATTTTTATCTGCACTTTAAATTTTTTTGGCTGTCTGGGTGCGTATGCAGTCATAAAATCACTAAAACTTCTCTTTAATGCGATCTGAGGGGAGGAACAGTGAGATATAATTTTCAGATTGTTTTTATACTCTTTCTATCATATATTAGAGCAGTGTGAATGGCTTATAGCCGAGACAAGGAAGTTATTCTACACATGAAGAACTTTTAACAAGGGGTTCCTGGGACCCCCTGTGGATCCTCTCTGGCACTTCAGCACCTCAGAGGCTTCAGTGGGGCTGTCAGTGCGGAAGGCTTCCCTTCTGCGCCAATACTTTTCCCTGGGTCTGTGTTTCTGTTTCACATCACTACAAACAAGGCTGATGGAGAAATATTGTCATAACTACTGTGGCTGTTGGAAATTCACGAGGTTATCCAGTCTTACTTTTTCTCCATTCTTTGCTGGTTACTGCTGTACATTTCACAAAAGGGAGGATCTCTGCATGTCAGCAGATGGTTACCCTGGTGATGGAGACACAGCTCCACCAGCATCCCTATCCTCACTACTACTGATGAAGTTAAGCAGAGGTAGTACTAATAGGAAATATGGCTGTAGGATAACCCAAGAAGTGAGCATTATTCTCACGCTTTCCTTGATTTAAATTAGTAGTAGCAATTATGTCTACAACATCAATCCCATAAGCAAAAGATTCCTCTCTTCAGGGCCCTGTAAGCTAAATTTTTCATCCTGTATCCAAGTGCTGATGCTTTTGAAAAATCATTTTTGCTTTGCTAGTGTCCCAGTAGGAGTTTAAGAAGTCAGTTGCAGCCAATTGTACTTTCTCCTTTCTCTCAAAAGGGGATAAAGCTTTCAAATGATTTGAATAAACTGTGATTACATCTTCATTTGTCAGTAATGGGATTACCACGCTGATAAAAGAGACTTCAGACAAACATACATGTTTAAGATTGGTGTAAATTACCCAAGAGGGCCGGGAAAATCCTTTGGGCTCCTTAGGGCCCACCCCTCCCTCTTTGAAAGCTGGCTGGCACCAAGAGCCCTGAATAGGCTGGGACCAGCTGACCATTCCCTGCTGGGGGTTGTGGCTGTTTTCCTGCGCACATGCTCGCTGAACTGGAAAATACAATTATACACGTCCAAGCTTGCAGTGAGGTTGTGTTTTGGTGGGTTTATTTTGCTATAGCTAACAAGCTAAAGATTTTTCAAATAATTGATTTTATCTCTGGGTGAAGAAGATGTCATAAATCTCAATCAGCCAGCAATGATTAAGAGATAAAGGCAACTTGAGAGAAATATAAGTGCCGTTGTTGCTAAATGCCAGTGGGCTCCATGGTGAGATAATCTTTTTAACATGGCGACCCATCCCACATACAAAATGTTTGTCCAGAGATCCATTTGTGAAGGAGAACAAATGGGGAAATCTGAAAGCAAGCAGGAAAGATATGAGTGAGAAATGAAACGCAAATTCAAATCCTGTTAGGGCCAAAGAAAAAGAAAGGCTGGAAAATAATCCCACGTTGAGTCTCCATAATGAATTGCTTATTACAATACGGGCGGATTGCTCAGGGGGATTCTAAACCTCTGTAGAGAGCAAGTATAGGGATTAGTTAACTCTATTGTTGTCATCAACGTTATGAGGTCTTGATTCTGCCATCCATATACCCTTTCAGTGGATTTTACTTCTATTGGCATCAGTGGGATTCCTTGTTTGGCTAAATGCTACCCAGAAATGTATGGGCTGCAAAGCAGGGTGTTTATATTGGAAGCAGAGAAACACAATTTGAATATCTGGGTTAAACTAGCGGGGCACAGCTTCTCTGAATTGAATCACATCAGAATGAGATAAGCAAAAATAAGGAGGGGAAAAAAAAAAAGGAAAGAGAATGTATGGTCTGGACAATTGCTGCATATCATACGCAGCTTTGAGAAACTAGATAAAAAATATGTTATGGTAAGATCAGCCAAAGATTTGCTGATGGCACTTCTTACATATTTTCTTGAGTATGCTACAATTATTTCTGGAAATTCATTGAAGTAGTCAAAATGTCGAGATGTAAGCAAAACTAAACAAATGAAAGACCTTGTGCCAAAGATCCCAATATCTATGAAGGCAGAGGATTCAGTAACAAGATAGCTAGAATAATTAATGAGGAGTAGCATGAGTAAAACAAATCTCTTAAGACTCTCCCAAGGATTTCTTTAGCTACTACTCATCAGTTTCCCCATGATCTTGCCAGAAGAAACAAGGTTTGAGGAGCTGGTGGCCTTATGAGGGGGTTCAACCAGCTCTGTGCATAAATGATGATGTGGAGGAAAAGAAGCACATGCAGTTCTGCAAGGAGGCTGACTTGTCAACGTTGCTCATCAGTAACTAGTGCAATACAGTTGTACATAACACCTTGGATTTCAAGAGAGAGAAAATATGATCAGAATGGAATAGCAAATATAGTTTCAGTGATAAAGAAGCTATCTGGACAGATATGTGGGCATAATGTGGACATGAAGGAAGCCAGTTGTTAGATTCTTCTGGTTGACTTTGTGAAAACAGAAGTCAAGAACTTAGAGAAAGCTAAATAGTAATATTTTGGATATAAGAAAGATGAAAAATTGAAGTCAAGAGTGGCTTTCCAGAAAGGAAGTGGAATCACAGCTGATATCCATTTTTATAGTGAAAACTACAATACAATAGTCATCATCTGTGACCAAAAAAAAAAAATGAAAGGGAAAGAAAATTCTGTGGCATTCTGACAACCATTAACAAATTGTGCTGGTTTGAGGATTTTAATGAGAAATTAGATTATAAACTGAGCAAGATTGTGCAATATAGATTATAAGATGAGAAATGTTGTGCAATATAGATTATCAACTGAGAAATATTGTGCAAAGCTGTAAATATAAAGCTTCATTTATTAGCTTCCAGCCGGCTGAGTCTAGCCTGGGTTATTTCAAAGGTGTGTGTGGGGGGAACTCCTGAACTACCACACAACTTGACAAGTGACAGGTTTTAATATATCTTATTTAAATGGACAGATAAATTAGCTTAGTGTAGATTAAAGGTGATAGAAGACATTGGTGAAAATAACAGACATAAATAGAAAAACAGGCTTTTGAATGTTTACCACACAAAGGGTAGGAGAAGCCACATAAGAAGATGAGATTACGGAGCAAAAAAAAAAAGTTGAGAGAAAGGGAAAAAGAACTCTGGTAGGTGATACAAAAGATAACTCACCTATTTAGAGAAAAAGAGCAATATTGCAGAAGACAGAAGAGTAGAATGGGATAGAGCAGACAGGGGAGTTAGTCATACTGAAGTAGTGAGTCTGAGAGAAAAGTAATAGAAAGGTATTGTCCATGTCTCAGTGAGAAGGTGAAAGTAAGGCAAACAGTGAGTTGGCAGGGAAATTCATTTGCAAGTGTTCAGTAACACAACAAGGCAAGCTATAAAATAAGGCACTGTAACTGCTGCAAGGATTACCAAGCAACAGGGGCAGTGAGCTAATAAGAGTCAGTAGGTAAAAGAAGCGGAGAGGCATCCTGAACAGTGGAACTTAGAGCTCAAGGGTTTTGAAATTATGTCAGAACTTGTGGGTGACAGTAATGACCCAAAGCCATGATGTGAATAGAGGGTGGTGTCCTTTCCAGAACCTTCCCTCTCATGTTGGCAGTCTGCCTTTGATTCTAAGCACTAAACTAGTTTAAGATCTCAAAGAAATCTCCTTTACTATTCCAGCCATTCTTTTCTGCTTCATCACCCCATTTCTAATCTATTCAATACCCAGAGAGAAGCCCTGAGGAAGTATTACTCTGATGATGAATCTTTGAATCCAGTAAACACAAATTCTAAGCCCAGGACCCTTTTGTTTGGAGTGTTCTCCCATTACCTACATGCCATTTATATACATTTATATATTTTTTTTCTCTATTGAAAATTGAACTACAAACTTCTGAAAAATTCAGCAATCCTTTGCTGAAGAAAGGATTAATCATATTTTTGAAGCCTGTAATTCAAGGTGAATTGCTTTACAGGAGCAGTTATCAAAACACATCATGGTGTCACGTTAGAAGAGACACCAAGAATGTCCCACTATAGAGTAAAATTCTTTTAGGCATCTGTGCAGTGGCCTGAGTTTCATATGTGTTGGACATCCAGCAGCTTCTTAATAAATATAGGAACTCAAATAAATTATTACAAACTGCCAAACTCAAGTCTTTTTGGGAAATTCTATCTTAAGGGGCAACTTAAGAGAGTTAAAAGCCCAAGACTCCTGGTTTTCAACTAGACTTAGACTCCTAATTCTTTTATGTACTTTCAGAAATCCTATTCAAGGACACTTTGATAAAAAAAAAATAATAAATTGCCCCGATCCTCAAATGTATTTCTAAGTTCCTGTGATTTCAAAGGGAGTTAGACACAAAAAAAACTTTGGAGGATTAGGTACTTGATATAAATGATCAGCCCAAGTCAAAGTTACACCAGGCTTCACTGGAAAAACACAGACATTAAAACTTGGAAGCTGATAGAGATCACAGAAAGCAGTAGCAGCATACTTTGTGTGAAGCCGACCTAGGCAAACCTGCTTTAGAAGGGGGGGTTGGACTAGATGATCTCCAGAGGTCCCTTCCAACCCTTACTCTTCTGTGATTCTGTGAAGTTGCCTTTAATAACCAGACACTGTAACAGCTGCAATTTCTGGGTAATTTGAAAGTCTGACATCAAAGCCTCAAACACAATGTCCATTGTGGAGAGGGATGCATTGAAGGCAAAAGCTAGTAAATTCCTTATGAAGTACACAAGCTGGCAACCACTGCACATTACCTATCCAAAAGCAGTAGAATATCTCACAAGCATTACTGAATGTGAATTAGAAATGGCAGGTATGGCCACACAATCAAGGGGGCAGTAACATAATCTTTGCTTTTTCATTCAGTTATTTTGCACACTCTGAAGGACTTCTCAGACTTCCTGAGTTCTCTGTGAGGAATGAAATGCTGCCCCTGAAGATGTAAAACACAGGATTTAATTTCTTATTCTCCTATACCAGGTTTCCACTGACTTCTATTAAAATTGTTTGGATCATCCCTGTGATTATGGTCTGCAAGAATAGCACTAAATTTTCCTATTTAAAATTCATGGAACTGGAGGGATGCTAAATTGTGTGTCTCATATCATAACAAGAACTCTAAGGCACAGCAGCAGGCAGTATCCAAGCCTCCAAATCAAAAATAAGTAGTCCAGCCTTATGAGGCTTAACTCTTCTGCAAGAGCAAGCTACAGGAAGGCAGCATGCATGCCTCCATCAAATGGCTGGACATACATCTAAGTGATTTTCCAATTAGAACTAGATGACATATTAGTGACTGGATATTAGGAACAGAGGTAGATGTACAGGGGGGGGGAAAAAAAAAAGGTTTCAGAATGAGAGGATGTAGTCTGACTTGGAAAACCTATCCAGACTTCTTGTAGAGAAGAACAAGGTAAATCAGGACAGCTATCCAGGCATCTAGTTAGAGAAGAGAAAAAGACTGACATTTAGTATCTTTGCATAACAGGAGTGTAGCTAAAACTTGACAAGTGTCTGTTAAAATAGATATATTTTGGCCTATTAGGTTTCTTTTTCCACATCTTTTGTTGTCTAGTTATAAATACCCTACCACTAGGGTTTTTTTTCATCTGTAAACATCAAGGTCACACTGAGGCCAAGCCTAGATGGTCTATAAAATGTAAAGTTGCTTTAGCTCAGAGAATACTTGTGGCTGGGTCATGTGATACTGCCCTTTCCTTTTATTTGGAATCTTTCGGATTAGAGAGTGATGGCCTTAAAAACTCACACAATGCACTGCAAATTAGTCCATCTGTCTATCAGTCTTTCAATTGCTTCTGCAGCCCACTGTGGTGATTGTGAAAAGGACAGTAGTCCCTGGGGTGACCTCAGCAAGGAGTTTACAAAATAAATCTTTTCATAGGATGTTCCAATTAGTATGTTTTCTTCTAAAATGCTTTTCTTCAGTTTATGATGCAATATCTCTGAAGAGCTTCTCTTTCTCTTTAAAGCATCCTTGCACCTCTACATGCACAAGTGTTGCAGATATGTGGCTGCATGAATGGGTTAATGTTTCTAACCTTATTACAAACGATTCTGTGTATTTCTCTGGAAGCATCTTAAGGTTTGTATGATGAAAGGCAGATCCAAATCCACAAAATATTCGTGCAAGGACAAGCTGAACAACTGTGGTCAACTAAAATAAATCTCTGAAGAGGTTATTTTTCTCTTTAAAGCATCCCTGCACCTGCATATGCACAAGTAATGTAGATGTGTGGTTGCATGAATGGGTTAATGTTTCTAACCTTATTACAAACAATTCTATGTATTTCTCTTGAAGCATTTTAGGGTTTGTATGATGAAAGGCAGATCCGGATCCACAAAATATTCATACAAGGACAAGCTGAACAACTGTAGTCAATGAAAATATAAAGAAAGTATCACATCTAGAAATCATTTCTGACACCTCTATCATGGAATTGGAAGAAGGTTGGATTTTAAATGGTTTGGGTTTGCTGATCAGCTCCTTAAAGTGAAATGTTTCAACACATATCTGAAACTGCCCCTTCACAATGGAGTTAGAACATAGTGATTTGCAACTTTTGGATCTCCATTGGCTTTATGCTTCCAAATATGTTTTCCTGTCCTCATATGACTCCCTGCTCTAAAGTGTGATGCCAATGGAAGGGAAAAGAAAAATAGAATATGAATCAGAGTTCACGTTTTGGACTTTAAGTAATGGTGATTAAACTTATTTAGAGTCATTTATTGCCTTGAGAAACAGTATTTCAAATACCATTCAAATGGGTTTTGGAGCTGTCTGCAGAGATCAGGATAAAGACCACGGTTTTTAAACTGCAGGGGTAAACACAGGCTTTAGAATTTAGAAAAGAGGACCCTGAATCTAATCAGGCACCTGCCAAACTGATCACTTCAGACATTTTGGCTGGGCTTTAGAAGCCTTACAGCACATCCCATGCCAATAGTCATCACTAACCTTCTTGCACTAAGCCACCAAATTGTTTCCTAATACTCAAAAGCTAGCATTTCTTACTTGCCTCATAATTTGATAGGTATTGATTTACCTTCAGTGAAGTTTAGGGCACTGAACTCCATTTTATACAGCTGAGGAAAGTAATTCTTAGTGGCAGGGAGTTAAAACTACTCCTATCTGTACCTTAAACATAAACACAGATCAAAAGGCAACACAAAGGTGTTTCAAGCACATATGTGTGAGCCATAACATAATATAGAGATACAGAGAAAAGGTGTGAGACTCACAGCAGATTGCCCAGAGAAGATGAGAGAAAAGGCAAGAAGAGTACACCAGAAGTAACCACAGAATTAGTGCAAAAATATAAGAGACCCTTTTAGCCAGAGGCTGGATTTAAGAGGTTTGGAGCAATCTGTGAAGAATTTGTCTCCTCTTTGATTTCTTCTGTGCTTAGGGAAATGGGTTTGTATGTTGTAAATGAGCAGGATTGCATCAGAGATGCCAAACTCAATTATCACTCCCCCTGATGAAAACAGTTTGTGAAGCTCTGCACTTTGGCCAACTGCTCTCTTTAAAGAACAGTAATAAAAGTGATCCTATGTTGATTGTTTATCCAGGAGAGGAATTACAAATAGTATCTTGTGGCAGATGGATGTACCGAAAAGAAAAAAAGCAATGGGAACAAAATACTGGCTCTGTGCTACATTACAAGAGTCTGAAGACAAGAGGAGCCTGTCTACTGTTTTTTTTTTTTTCTTTAATGTGTATATCCACAGTATTTAAATCATACATGTTATATGAGGAAATTAAATGAGGCCTTATGATTTCAACAAGTTACTGCTTGGATTTTCTCCCCACACAGGAGAAAAATTTTTTGCTAATGTGCGAACTGAGAGCCACATTTCTGAGCTGAGTCCAGCTGCAGAAACTTGACAGCCAAAAAGTGTAAGGGGGATTTTCTGCTTGCTACTGGTGTCACTCATGATCACTGGCTTGGAGTGTGTCTCTACCAAAGAAGATAGTGATGCATTGTTTACATTTCTACAGAGAATCACTCTACAGTCAACCAAGATCACAGGCCTCTGAAATAATAAACAAGAGATTCTATCAGCTTGAAGTAAGAGGCAATCTTCATGCTCACAACAGAAATTGCTGTCGTCTGGAGCTGAGTTCTTACACTTCTAAGAAGAAAACAGTCATAGGTTAGACATTACAATCAATGTGCTGCTACTCATAAAACTCTGTGTGTCAACATTATTCTTCTACCTGCAAATAATTTATGAAGTAGTTCTTTCATAGTCTATAACCATCTATCTTTTTTTTTTTTTAACTTAATTCTTCCTTTGATGGCTTTGGGTTTTCTATATTGAATAGTAGAGATTCATCAAACCAGCACAGCTGGACTAGAAGCTTAGGTTCATTAAGTGTTGTTCAATGACATCAAACATTGAAGCAACTGCATTAGTTTGTGTATGGAGGAAAGATCTACTTCTTATCATTCTCTGATATTCAGGGGCCAATGTCTGTTCTAAATATTCCCCATAGAGAGTCCAAGGCTGACACAATCATATGCCCTCAGCTTAGACACTTGAGACATGATGCTATGTAGCTGCTATTGATAAGAAACAAAGCAGCAGAAGAGTGGGGCCAAGGATATCTGGGGCCAAGCTACTATCCTTCTCTAAATAATATTTCTTGGCCTATATGAGATGTTTCTACAAATAGATCATGTCAGAAAATAATTTGTCCACCAACTTAATATTCTAAAGTTTTTCTGTAGATCTGTCTTGTGCAGGCATCTATGGAATGAAGTTTCTTTCCCATGAGCATTGTCTACATTACCATTCCCAGCACAAGGGCCAGATGAATACAGCAGAAAGAGGACAAAATGTTGACTCAGATTTGTCCTGCCTCCCAAAAAAACACTACTAAGAAACTGCTCCTGCAAAGCAGCAAGATACCTCCCTATCTTTTCTACCTCCTTCACCTTTCATTGCAAGATGTTGAACAAGGATGAAATAATTACATTTTGGTGCATGTGAAACAGGCTGTGTCGCAAAGAGGAACAACTTTCCTTGCATAAAACTTTTCTGGCAGAAATAGTCTAACCAGTAATACTTACATGGCTGAGAATCAGAAAGCAAACTGACATTGAGTTAGCTTTTTATTTAGCTTTAATGACTGATTATTTTTTCTCCTAATAAGAGCTCTTACTCTCAAGAAAGACAACTTCTGATGAGAATTATGGTTTAACCACAACTAACCACTTGAGAAGATATTGGTGCAGGGCTATATTTGTGTGGAATACCATGGGGAAAGAGTTGACTTAAGGTTCCACTCCACCACCAAACTCGGAGCTCAGAGAAAGCAAGAGAGTCTCTATTGCAGACACTGAGAATTCCTGCTTTCCCAGCTTTGTGGGTGAGGATAACTTTTATAAACAGATCATGCACTGCCAAGCAAGGGTTGTCTTACTCAGTTTTTCTTCACAGGCTTTCTGCAAATAAATATTTGTTTGATAAGGGATTTTGTTTGTTTTGTTTAAAGATAGCAGCTATTTCAAAAGGGTAGTTACCACTACTGAAAAAAGCAGGATATCTGCCAATGTGGATGTCTATATTCTGCTAGGGAGCCTATGCTACTGCTAATCAATATGCAGAGTTAATAGACTGAAAGCTTTACTTAGCCACATTAGCAGTATTAGCCGTTACTATCTAAGCCAGGACAGATTTTTCCTAGAAAAGTTACGTGCTTTCCAACTTTATGCTACACTGTTTTCAGCCAGCAAGCTAGCTCAGCCACAGCTGGATTATGAGAAAGATGAGAAAAAGGGGAGGAAGGGATTGAAGTGATGTCCTGTCCCTGCACCAGGCTTCACTGTAGAGCAAACAGAGCCTGAGAAAACTAATTCCATCATTTTCATCCATCATATTGCATTACATTCCCATACTGCACAGTATTCAGATGAGGAGCAACTAAGAATAAAGCCTCTATAGTCTTCAGTTCATAAATCCAACCTGAACAAGTTTGTGCCCAAAGAAAGTGATCCAAAGGTAGCTACTACAAATCTAATTGCGATGAAAATGGCACTTTAAATTCTCCTGGATAATGGATGTGTAAATAGAATGTAGCACTTGCCACAGCTGAAGCTTTTGGATTTAAACCAGAAGGTTAAGGCTACCATTGTTCAAACACTCCAGAAAATCATGCTTGAGTCCCAAGACAATGTAGAGGAGTATGGGTTTATGCTCCTGCTAGAGTTATTTTAAATTACCAGAATGTTATCAGTTAAATAACAGCAGCTGCCGTGGTGAAGATATGGTAGGAAATCTGTGTTTCTCAAAACTCTTGCTCTGGACAAAAATCTGGGTTATTAGGCCTCAACCTAGCAAAAATTATTTTAAAGCTATGAAAAAAATTCAGAAGCCCAAATATGTGTTTGTAACTGGTTATGTGTTTGTAACTGGAAGGCCACTAAATAAGGGACAGTTTTAAAACACTTATTCACACTACCAAGACCTTAACAGGAACTGGACTTAAATATATAAATATCCATTAATAAATCTTTTTAAATGGTTCTGTTTTCAGGGCTGGATATGTATATATCTCTTTAATCTACAACGTGATTGATGTCTTTAGGTATTTCAGAAATAAATGAGACCATGGAAATGTATTTAAAATGTGGTTTACTGCAAACAGTCTCTAATGCATTTGCAGCTCCCAGAAATCTCTTCCATCTTCTCCGGGCAGGGTAATACCTTTCTGAACTGCAGGGCTGTACTGCATCTCCCTGTGTTGCCAGTAGAAACGTTAGCAGAATCAAACCCTTAACAAATGTATGTCAACATGGCAATAATAGATTCCAGTCGTGCACAGACTTATGTGTGTGCTTAATATCAAGCACATGAGTAACTCCAGGCTAGAACCTGAGCATACAAAAGAGCATAGACCAGTTCATTGAACTTCTGTGCACGCTTTGACAGGTATCCTTTTGTTCACCACCTCCACCCCGCCCCTGAAAACACAAGTCTCCCTTTTATTAGTTTCCTAAACAGATTTTTTTCCCCATCACTTAGTGCTTTTGAGGCTGCAGAACAAAACAAATATTTTTTAAAAAAAATTAGAATATATGAGGAAAATGCAAGATTGCCAAGTATTCAAGATTTTGTTAAAATAAGTAAATGTCTTTGTATCAAATATGCAGGAAAGGCAACAGTTTAAGGAAACAAAAATCATTGCAAAGCAAAAGAAATGAGCAATTTGCAGGTAATGACATTCAGTAGGAATTCTACCAACGTTCAAAGACCGTAAAAGTAGGACTAAAATCTCATCTCAAATTCACCTTGCTCTTTTTTTGGTGTGCTTTTGACATATTCCTCCAAGATGACATAAGAGAGCAGATGATTGCATCCAACACTTGAAGTGTTATGTTGAGCACCAGAAGGTGAGATGAGAAGAGTCTCCTGACTTCTATGAGCTTGTCAATAGTCTCTCAGGTTGACTGAGCTTTTTTTCTCCACCTATGACAGGAATGCTGCACTAACTGAAGTCAGGAAAAATAATTGTTACCTCTTAAATAGATGAAGCTTCCCTATTCCACAGTACTGCTTGCAAAGAGGTTTGAGTTATGTCTTAAATGTAGAGACAGCATCACAGACTTGAATTTAACTTTCAGTGGGTAGCAGAAAAGTCTTTTTTAAGTAAAATGTCTTGGCTTCTTGATTCCCAGTAACAAATCTTTGTTTCATTCTTTCTCTTTTATTTTCTTTTCTTGTTTTTAATGGATTATTAGGTATACAGTACCTATTATTTTACTGCTTCACGCTCTGTAAACACTGTTCTCTTCCTACAGTAGTAGCTTGGGCTAAATCCTTTGTAACCAAAGTAAAAATAAACCATTTTACAACATAAAAAATAAATCTGGTGTGGATTGGGTCGCCAACATCTAAAAGCTTGATGCAGTGAATGCTTACCTGTCTACACTCACATCTAGCTCTTTCTCATTTAAACTTTGGATATCAGATTGTGACATTGAGTTGTTTCTAAGTGATTCATAGCAAGATGAGAAACTCCCTTTGCTCTCATGTCAGGTATTTATCAAGGACACCACACGGAAGTAAGGACACCACATCAATCAGACCCAGCAGCGTTGATACTACTATGTATGCTCCTAACTGTCAGGGCAGCTTTGTGTATGGTTGCACAGCTTTCCCCATGTGTCTCTCCATGTAGATGCTGACTGTCAGCAGTGCTTGGTGTCTGCCAGGACTGGACGCAAGTGATTCATTTAGATGAGATCCTCTCCTTACTCTCAAACAAAAATATATAGTCTGAATCAGTGTAGAGAATCCCAGATTCTGAATTACAGGCCTTGAGTGGATGGTACTGTGGGAAGAATCCTTTTTGTATAAACTACTTGAGTGGCTACTGCCTTTTTCTTTTTTTTTAAAACAAACAAACAAAACAAGCTAGCTATGTGAATCAATCTTCTCTTGTTGTCAAATAAAACATATTTTGTGGCTTGACAAATTACACTAAAACCTCATCCCAAAGCCCTACTTCTTTCCTTGATAAATATAAGGTTACCTTTGCAAATCTGTTTACTCTTGCCCATTTTACAAAAACCTGTTGTTCTAGGAAGCATGAGATAAAAAACTTCTTTAAGAAGTGATACTTTCTCTGCCCTTAGTTCTTAGAACATGATCAGAGGGCAGGTGGATGATGCAGACAAGTCCTGTACGGAGTCAGGTGGCCAGGGCCAGTGCTAAGCAGTTCTCTAAAGCTACTAGCCCTATCTATTTTGCAGGAGTGACCAGTAGAAGATTATGAACCAGCTGTCCCCACAGAACAAACAGATGATTACAGCCCTGGATCTAGGCTGTCTGATACTCAGTGAAATTGGATGGTCTGAACCAAGGGCTGATTTAGCCACTTATGTAAATGATACATAAATCACAGCAAACAATATCCTGACTAGGGAGATCCAGGCACCAACTGAGTAGTCCTTTCCTTCTCTCATCTCTCACCTCCTCAACAGTACACCCAGTGCACTCAACGTAGCCTTTGCCAGCCTAGCTGTGGTGACACTTTCTCCTCATATCATTTCTGCTCCACCTGAGGATCTCCACCTCCTTCCCCATGCAGCACATGCCGTTTAGCCCAGATGGGTGCTGTAGAGGGGAGGCAGGGGCACCCCATTCCAGAAGGAAGTGACACAGGCATAGCCAGCCATCATTTTGGAACCCAAATATTCTCTCCCTCAGAAAACAGCTCTACTGCTGGAGGGCAGTGGATAGCACCTGTTACAGCAAGCCTAATGGCTTGCCTGAGTGCATGCTACACGGCAAGGTGGGCCTGCTGAAATTGGCTGCTGGTGCTGGTGTGGCAGCAGTGGCTGAGGTGACAGGTCACTGCAGACAGACTCCTGCACATCTCAGTGGTACTGAGGCTCTGTGCAGGGGCCAGAACCACAGAGAGCCAGTGGTGCCTCTGGCTTCATTCCCAAACACAGCCAGCAAATGGAGCTATAAAAAATATTTAGGAGTGTGCAGACAGGGTGGGATAACAAAGATGCCCAATGATGTTGCTCACCCTCCTGAACTGCCACTTCTTTCCAGGGTAATTCAGGAATGGGTACCCTTGTTCTGAGCTAGAGGTGGATGTCTGATGGTAGGCAACTCTAATCATAGTCTTTTATTTCCATGACAATCCAACAATGAAAAGTTTCCCCGCTGCCTCCTCATGAAATAAAGCGGAGAGACAAAGAGAAGTGGTCAGGCCGAGAATTGAAAGACCCTCTCTGGAGCCAGCATCATTTAACAATGATTACTTTGCAGCTCCTTGCCCAGCAGAAATGAGAAGGAGGTGCATTAGGGTAAGAAAGTGATTACACTGCCTCCCTTTCAAGCTCTAGACCGGTGCTGTGACTTGATACGGTTTTTATCAGAGACTGCAATGCTGCATTACCAAGTAAGCAGTAAATTATGTCGAAATCAATTATACTACCCCAAGCAGAGATTCTGAGTAGAAAATAAATGGGTCTAGGGGTGGAAGGAACAGACACTGCTTATGCATTTTGATTAGATAGCTAGCTATCACCCTCCACGAGAAAAGAACAGCCAGCAAGACAGGAGATCAGAAATATTAAGTTGACTTTATCACACCTTATATTTTATGTATGTTTTACAGCAGCCTGCAAAAGAAGATCATGGACCTTACCAGAAGTCCTCTAGTATGACATTAGGTTTTCTGGTTTAAAGTGTTTAAATCCAGCTCATGAAAAAAAAAATTATATGACCTAGATGCGTAGACTGACAGGAAAGATACTCACTGTGAACCTTCTTGCCTGGGAAAACAAAAGTATGGATCAATGAATCTTTACTTCTAAAAGGCAGAATGGCCAAAAGAATAGATTTATATTGAAAAAAACAACAACAACAACAACATTTAGTTTTTGTAGTGGCATTTGCAAGGAAATGATCAAGAAAAAAAAAAATCCTCCTGAAACTGTAATGGATGAAAAGATTCTTGTTACAGCAGATTACTACGAACAAAAACCTAAGCATTTACTGCCAGCCTGCTAAACAGAGCAGGAGGAAAATTACACAGGCTGACATTCAGTCTAGTTACAGGCTTGTAAAGTTGAAGTAAGGATAGTGAAGTTTCCAGAACTGGGGTTTTTCCCAAATTGATGAGAAATATGTCTGTTATTAAATCCTCTCAATATCATGAGCATTGCTTACATTCGATGGCTGACATCTCTGGCCAGAATGAAAAAATAATCACTGCCTTTGGAGCTGTGGAGTCTTGGAGGGATATGTGCTATAATCTTCCCAGCATATAACAGGGCACAAATGCACAATAGATTATCATTCAAGCAGACATACTACCCTACAAATTTAGCTCCCACTGCTTTTCTTCCAGTACCACTAAGTATGTGAATATGGTGAGATGCAATGGAAGGCAGGATTTGCTTCTTTAGATGTATCCTACTGGGCCTGCGTGGAGTACAATGCTTCACTTTAAAAGCATTTCAGGAGTCCTGGAGTTTCTTTACACAGACAGTGGCTTCCAGGAACTCCAACAGGTTGATTTGACTTCTCTCTTACGGAAAATTTACTTCCCTTTATCACTGCTTAATATTTCTTTTTCCATTTTCCGCAGCAATTACAGCAGAAGAAAAGCCATCAGAAAGATGCTGGCCCTTGAAAAGACTCTCTCATCTAACACCCAGAAAAAAAGTTCCACTCAGAAGTGAGACTAGCTTCTCCAGAAAGAAGAGAGTTACAATAACTGTGTCTTTATGAGAAGGAAAAATATATGTAATAGAAAGGAAAAAAAAACCAAACAAAAAAACACAACTCAAACCTCTTTCTTTGGGGCTAGGGTAGGTAGTTGTGTATGTACAGAAATACTTTAGGAGTAAATTGTGATTGAAGCTATTCAAGTATGAAAAAGGGACTTCATCCTTTAAAAATAATAGAGCTCCTTCACTGTGAAAGGAGTTACCTGGGTAGAGAAACACAGTTGTTACTGCTGTCAGATAAAACTTTCAAGGATATTTCAGTGGCTGTGAAACCCAGGTTTGAATGGCAGTTATGGGGATCTAGGCTCTTAAGATACTCATAGTTTCTGAACATGCTATGCATTTGTTTATGTTTATAGCTTTTCCACAAAAGGTTTCTCTCTAGTGCTTTTGTAACTGCCTGCCAAGTTTTGCTTTGCATTATAAGCTAGAAAAATTTGCTGGTTTGTATGTTATTTAATTTTTTTTTCCTTACTCCTTTCCCTCTTGCAACATTAAACATTCTGCATATTCAAAGATCTCTTCAGCCCTTTGACAAACAAAGTTTAAAAGAAATAAACAATAAAGCAAAAGCAAGGCTCTTCTCCATTTCCAGGCAAGCTTCCTCTGGTGTTTCCAAGCTCTAGAGGAAAATAAAGCACTTGAAAGTAACATGTACAATTCCAAGCTCAAACGTAAGGGCACTATCAGTGTAGTGTATACAAAGTGATAGGGTAGGAGGAGTTGATAAAGTAATCTACCCACACAAATGGACTTCAAACAGTAGTTTTCAGCTAAGAAAAACAAACACCACATCCCAGATTGAAAAAAAAAAAAAAATTAAATTCTTTGCACTTCTCAGCTTTCCCCCGGGAATATTCTTCCTTCCTCCAAGTTCAGTGTTGTCATGGAGAGTGATGTGTTAAGATCTGAAACTGGCAGACTGCTTACTTTCAATGTTTTAATTCACAACTAATGCTCATTAAGCAAAGGGAGGCCTTGTTTTCTGCTAGAATAGCAACAACTATACAGTGCAGAACTGGTTGCAGAGTAGGAAATGTAGACATCTTTCCCTGTAGAGTCTGTATTTGCTCAGGTGTTTGAATTTAATTGAATGTTCTCAGGTGTAAACAGGTGAACACTGTGGATTATCCCAGCAGGGCTTTTCTCAAGTTAACTCCAGATGAAATTATAAAATTAGGCAAGATGGGAAACTGGAGTCTGTATTTGACTCCTTCCAAGAGACAAATGTTTGGAATATTCAAAGCGAGAGTTTGATTCATCAATTGTTTCCAATTTACAATTTCAAATCCAGACTGAAGGCACAACCAGAAGGCTGTTTATGGGAAAAGAGCTGAAATATAACTGTGAAAATGAAGAGTCAACAACAAAAAAGCTGAGGAACAATTCAGCTGAAACCTAAATGGCAGACAAGATGTTGGAATAGATAAGATATTAAGAGTATTTCAGATAAGAATATCTTCCAAAATCAATAGCTATGAATCTTCAAATAGCTAAACCCAAGAAAATACTTATTTGGTCATTTCCTCTCTGGGAAAAAATCAAGCTACAATCCACCCAGAAACAATTAGGCCAGCAGTTTGTCAGCATAGGCCTAAAAAATAAAATAAAATAAATTGTACATAGCAATTTCAAAATTCTGATATATTAATTCTGACTTCTTTCCTTTGCACGATTTGAGAAGGGAAAAAAATTTTAAAAGACTGTAAAACCTTTTGACACTCTGTGTGTGCTATTTAATCAGAAGAGAATTAATTGGCTTGGAGGAAAAAAACAATTTGCTAAAATAACAGGCAATGCATGTCATCAGTGCAGTGACTGAGCCAAGTCCAGTAAATCATTGCTGGGATCTAGCCACTATGCATAAGTCAAAATTAATCAGAGAATTTGCAATGGCTTTTGTATGCACTAGCCATTCAAAAGACCCATCTGTCTTCCTGAATATTATTTGCTGGTGCATATTTTCCTATGTGGAGTGGAGTGAGAATGAATAAGACATTTCAGTACTATCAAAAGCATATTTTCAAGGCTATAAATGAAATACTGAGCTACAGCACCTTTACATTAGTTCATAGGGAATGGTAGTGGCATTTTGGAGTGTTAAAATGTTTGGCTTATTTGAAAGGATACTAATTTAATAACTCTTTTTTCATGCTGGCATGCAAATGTAACTACCATGAGTCAATGTCTGACTTTGCCATTGTATGTGCTTGTGCCTGTGTGTAGTCAGTGTCTGACTTTGCCATTATGTGTGCTTGTGGCTGTGTGTGAACCCAAGCACTTCTCTGTTCAGCCAGGGTGACTGAGGGAAGAAAATACCATGACACAAAAGTGAGCTGGCCAATACATGCCATGTGGCTAGGTAACATAATGCCAGCCTGGGCATGGCTTTGGGGCAGTTACAACAGAGGATCTTGGCAACTGTACTAAGCAGAGACAGTAGAAAAACATAAAGAGAGGCAGTTACAGAGAAATATGCAACAGAGCAGTGTTGCCAGAAGAAAGTGAGTAAGACCTTGCTACCATTTTGTATTGGTGCAAACATTCTGATCGTAGAATCACAGAAAAGTTTAGGTCAGAGGGGACCTCCAAAGGTCATCTGGTCCAAGCCACCTGCAGAGAGCAGGGACAGCCTCCACTAGTCCACTAGCCTCAAGTTGCTCAGAGGACCATCGAGCCTGACCTTGCCTATCTCTGCACAACCTGTTCCAGTGTCCACCATTCTCAACATAAAGAACTTCCTCCTAACATCCCACCTAAATCTATTCTTCTCTAATTTGAAGCTATTTCTGCTTGTCTTATAACTGCAGGCCTTTGTAAGCAGACCCTCTGCAGCCTTCTGGTAGGCCCCTTTCAGGTACTGAAAGGCTGCTTTAGCTCTCCCCAGAGACTTCTCTTCTCCAGGCTGAACAATCCTATCTCCCTCAGCCTTGTCTCATAGGAGAGGTGTTCCAGCCCCCTAATCATCTTCGTGGCCCTCCTCGGAATCCACTCCATCAGGTCCATGTCCTTTCTGTGTCGAGGGCAGCAACAGAGCTAAAGGTAGTTTTCCAGCTGGGAAAAGTGCACACAGACTGATATGTCTATCTTTTCCCTTTCCTGGACATGACCTACTGATTATGTAAGAACATCCAAGGTTTGAATTCTCACACCTCTCACTCTATCCATATTTTGTTTGTGAAATTTCCCTTTTTAAATGCTTTTTCTTTCTTTTTTTTTCCTTCATAGGAGAACTGTGTAACTTGTAATTGTATCTTCTGATATTCAACACTGACAATAAAATTACTATGTCCTCTGTAGTGCCCTGAAGAATCTGAAAGAGGAAACTAGGGAAAAGTATCACCCTGTATGTCAGTTTTTGGCCTAGTAACCTTGACATTGTTCCTGTTAAGCTGCTTCACAGCTAACTGCTGAGTTAGAGCAGTAGAAGGAGGGCACAGCCTCTGCACGTTAGAATGGTGCAAGTATCACGCAGGACAGAGTAACATTGCCACACACTGTGATGCAAGATTCTTCAGCAATAAAGATGTAAACCTTAGATGTTTCCTGTGGGATCGGAAACACTGTAATTTTGAGGCACACAACGTAAGAAAAGTCTGATATTTGAGGATTGTCATCCACTCGCAGTGCTCTCTAGATTAGATGTAGGAGAAACAGAAAGATGCTTCCAAGCAATCTTTGCAGTCTTCGGGGGATGAAGCAAATAAGAAAATCAAAACTCTTTTGTTTATACTTGAGGGTAATTCAATTTCATCTCATTTGGAACATGACAGAAAGATGAAAACCAAAATGAAAACAGCTTTTGAATTAAGGACAATCTTTTCAAATCAATCAACATTAAAGGGGAAAAGAATTGGAACAATAAGTGAATGACATGCGCTATTGCTTGGAAACTTTTGAAATCTTAGCTTTGTAAACAAAAGAAAATCTTCTATATTTGTCTATTGATGGGACACATTTCATCACTTGCATTCCCCAAAACCATAATACATGGGGTGACTCCAGCCATATTCTGTTCACAAGACTGTTGGAAATTTAACCCCCATTATTCACTATCTGGCAAGGGGGTGTGCGCCTAAATACTCTGTTCAATTAGCAAAGGATATCTGACCCAGAATTTGTAAGTATTTCTGTTTCTCTCTTGGTTGATGAATGCTTACCTATGAACTGTCGCAGAAATGAGCAGTATTGAGGAGGGACAGAGCTCTGTGACACACTAAAATTAAGTTGTGCACACCTCGGTCTCATAATTCAATCCTTAGTAAGAATTTTGATGAGCCTATTTTATTTCCTTCCACATAATTATGTGGAATTTGGACATTTAATTAAGGAACTTTAAAAATCAACTACAGACTGCTCAGTTCTCTGGCATATTTCCCCTGAGAATGCATTAAATTAGGTGACAATAAGGTGAGTTTATAGGTTTTTTTTCATATTGGTTTTCCCTCACTTTTACACTTGATGGCATAGCAGGGTGCATTAAAATGGGACTAACCAGAAATGCACAAAGTGAGTGGTTTGTCCTTCATAATTCCTTTTCTGCCACATGTCCAAGTGCAGTTTGAGTGTGCCCACGATACACCCATTTCCACATGCAAGAGGGGTGTTCCTGTAAGAAAGTCTGTCTGAAAACACTTATTAAATTCAAGTGTTGAACATGATGGCGATTTATGACATTAATGGTATGTTCAGATGGTTTTTTTGGTGCAAAAGACTCTAAAGTTATTTTTAAACTAAAAAAATATCCTCTCTGTACTTTTTCTGCTTATCAGCTCTCATCTCTCACACTTTCCCCCCACTGCCTTCTTCAGCTGACATCTTCTTTATTTGCTCATAAATGTCTCTGTGGCCTTTGTGTTTTCCCCTGCACTACTCCTAAAGCTAGGAATTTCTTGCCCGAAGTAAATATTGCTCTTCTTTCATGTGTCTCTTCTATGGCTCTACCACAAAACAGACAATAATTAGCTAACTTGAAATGGCTAATTGAGAGCCATTTGGAGCCCGAGGGACTGATGGAGAAAGACCTACTTTCATACACTTAATCAAAACCTGATTAAAATAGGTATGAATGCAGGAAGGTTTATATTAACTATTTGCTTTTTTTCTTCACTCCTTACATTTTTTTGTTTCCCCCCCTAATATTTGCCTATGGAAGAAGCTATATTTAGTTCCTGTTATACAGCATCTGGTGCAACAGGTTGGTCCTTGTTGGAATTCCTGGGCTTTACTAGTGGAACTATTAGACCAAACAGTAAGGATGAAGTTCTCTCCCATGTTATGCAGTCATTTTAGGCTAACTCTGATTCCATCAGAAGTAAGCAGGGTAAACCTGGAACTTTTCTAAGTCACAATNCTTGAAGTTTTATCATTACCTTCAGTGAGTAAAGTACTGTAGCAGTTATTCACCTCAAACACTTGAGTATCATGCTCAGCAAAGTAAACCCAACACCTAATTTGTGATGGAATCCTAACACAGTTTAAAAAACCAGCAACCAGGTGAGCAATTCAGCAATAGCTTTCCATGACTGAAGAGCTGTATTTGAATCTCTGCACTTCCCCATTTTCTTTATACTTAGAGTGCCCTGTGGAATAGCTTTTATGGACCGCTAAACATAGCTTCCAATTTTACATCTGCCATTGAGTAGTAGCTCGGATGCTTAATAAGCATGCTGCATTCAGGAAATATCCATTATTCATTTCCAGTGTACCTTCTGGCTGAGCTCCTGAATCTGCCGTCTGTTGGGGAGTTTGCTACTAGATTGAATTGGCCTTTCTGTGGCAGCGCCTGACTACACAGGTTTTTTGGTTTCAGCTTTTGCCATGCTCCGTGTCGGTAACTTCACTTGACATCAGCCTAAGTCTTGGGAATTTCCAGCAGGAAATGCTACCCCCAGTACGATCAGACACACTCTTGTTGTCTGCAGTTGGTGTTTTATTTTGAACACCGAGCATTCCTCCCTTCATATATCTGAGAGCATTTCAGCTCTGTGATTAAGGCCGGTATTAGATGACCTTTACTCTTCTTTCCCTTGCTTTCCTCTTAAGAGTTAAATGAAAGCCTTCCGTTCCTCTACAGGGTACTTAGAAGTAAGGCACTATGGCGCTAGCAGCAGGTTGGTTTCATTACATTGATAGGATACATGTGCTGTTTTTTATCTCTAGCATTTTCTCAGTAATTCAGCACTTTAAAGTCTCAGCTGTCTACCGATCTGCAGACAATTGTTTGGTGTAATACTATCCGGAAAAAGCTGATAAAACACAGATGTGACTAGGTCTCTGAAATTTGTGGTTTGCTAAGTGGTTTTTTTCCCCTCTTTTTTTTTTTTTTTTCCCCCCTTTTCTCTCTTTTTTTTTTCACCATTCTTGCCCATGGCAAGTTAGCTTCCCTACTAGGCATGAAGGCACAGGCTTTTATTAAAATGTTGCAACAAGAAGGTAATTGCTAAAAATTAAGGAAGTTTGTTGAAATATAAAGCAGAAACATTATAACTCTTTTCCCTACTTTTCATCATAACCCTTGGCAAACACCTCTCAGTGTTTTGCCCAAGACACATCCATAACAGTTTTCTTTTCCTAAGCATTCACTCTAAAGTGTGGATTTCTGGCAATCCTATACAGATGCATTTTAAGCAAAATGTTTTCTAGGCTCTTGTACACATTAAGAGCCAACAGCTTGATTTTTCAAAGGGGCTGAGATTTTACAGCCACAGTGAGGCTTGTTTAGATAAAAGATTTGATTGTGCTTGAACAAGATTGAAAGCAACCTAGTTAGATGGCAGGATGTTACCATCTCTTAGTGGTTAGTGTTTAGACAAGGACAAATTATATTCACCATAGCATCAGCTGAACACAATTTTTCCTGGCTTCCACTGACCTCTAACTTGTGACTGGCCTCCCATCCTCTCACTCAGTTATCACAATTCAGTTCAAACACAGCCACAGTCTGCGATGGAGGCAATGCTGCCTGACAGCACCA
Source organism: Psilopogon haemacephalus (assembly GCA_013396835.1). Lineage (NCBI taxonomy): Eukaryota > Metazoa > Chordata > Aves > Piciformes > Megalaimidae > Psilopogon > Psilopogon haemacephalus. The sequence continues at coordinate 1,908,710 of VWZI01010650.1, forward strand.
GAAACTCTGCATGTGCTCAGCTCTTTTCCATGCTAGGCCACATCATCTTAAGCATGAGGGCGTTGCTTAGGCAGTTCATGTACTGTTGATGTTCCTTTACATGGTAGGCATTCATTATGATTGTCTGAGCCACGGTTTTCACTCTAGATGGCAGTTTATGACTTTTTAATTTTTTTTTTTTTTTTAGGTTTTAACTCTTGATGGCAGTTTATGACTTTTAAATTTTTTTTTTTTAATGGACTGGAGTAGGGCAGCTTCGAACATGAAGGCAGTTTGTTAGCACAGTGGTACCTTGCTTACTCATCAAAGAGTTACACTGGCAGCAAAGTAGTACAACTCTTTTCCCTCCTGCCAAAGAAACTCTTGTCTTAGTGGTGCAGAACCCAGACTGACTTTTCAGAAAGCTTTGGCTTCCAAAGACAAGAATTTTGGAAGACTCTAATAAGTAGATAAACACATCCAACAGAAAACCAGACCAAGCTGCAGTATTCTTACTTAGCTGCAGAGTGTGGGGGAGGTAGAGAAATTCGCGGAAGGCTGCTGATTGACATCTGTGTGTCTGTATGATAACTACACACAGCTTTGGTGATTTACGTGCTAGACAGGTTTTCCATTCCGATTCAAATGAAAGGCCATCTTGCAATTAAAGGCTCAGTTTGCAGTTCCTGATTTCTGAAGGAAGAGGGCGTTTCTATTTATCCCAGAAACATTTAGTGGTTACATGCATGGCTGGCAGCAATTTCCCACAATGTGTAAATTAGTCAATCCCAAAGTCAGTAAACTTCTGCTTTGAAGTGGACATTAATGAAGTGCACCATTAGAGCCTAATGATTGTTCACATTTGTATTTTAGGGGCCCCTCTTGCTTTTGATGTCTTAGTGCCTTGGTTTCTTGACTTTAGTTATCTAAATGCCAGGGCTGCTAAACTCCTAAGAGAACTCAAAAAAAATTTAATGAAAAAAAAGTTAGTACTGGCCTGACTGATGTTGGCACTTCAAAGCTGGAACAGACTAAATTGCTGTAGACTGCTTAATTCAAAAGTGCTCCCTTGTGGATGACAGTGCATGGTGACAAAGTTCAATTGGCAACAGGAGACAGGCAAGATCAAAGACCCTCTATTGTAATAGTTTTGTTCCATGAAGAATTGCTTATTGTCAGTAGTTTTTCAAGCCTTTACTGGCTCCAGCATCATATCAGGATTCCCTGGTTCAGAACCAGCTTAAATAAATAATTGTAATTGCATCCTTCTGATAATACATTACAGTTCTGAATGCTGCATGTTGTGTCTCTCCAAGGTCCGAAACAAATAAGTGTGTGTTAAGAACCAGAACTTGGGGGTAAACTTTCCTTTTTTGGGACCTTCTTTTTTTCACACATCCGAGACACAAAGTACTGGAGAAAGGTAAAGGCATGTTAGCAGGAACTGAGACTTGCTCCAGACAATGCCATGCTACCCTTCCTATCAAGGCAATGATGCTGCATTTTCCAGTTTGCATCACCAGCCAGTCTAATTTAACCTTGAGTTTAAAATCAGACTGAATATAGTCCTGTAAAGTGTACTTTCTCTCTCTGATCAAGGCACTAGTCTGAGCAAATTCTTGAGAAATGCTGAACTTGCTACCAACAATGTTAAAACAAAAGAAATCTCAGAAAAGTCCTTTATTTGCAAGATACTACAGCTTTGTTTTCCCTTTCTGACACATGCCCTTTCAAAAAAGATATTATTTCCAACCAGAGAAAATTTTAAAGGGCCCTATCTGAAACTATGCAACGACACTGGAAATCATTTTAATTTTTAGTATTTTTGCTATTGTTTTATTCCCCAGTAGCGTTCACCATGTGTAAGGAATTGTTGAAAGACAAGAAAGGCACCAGCCCTTAGCAAGAGGATTCAGGGATGGTGTCTCATAAAATGTACATGGCATTGTCAGAGTGGCTTGCCTTGAACTAATTATGAAAACATGTTTGGTGACAATTAAGGAAGCCACTGTCTGATCGTTTTCATGCACTGTATTGACAGAAGTTACTTTTGTTTTTTAGTAATCGCAAACGACAACATTCCACCCAGAAAACGTCATTACATTTAGCACAGGATGGGCAAGTAGAAAGGAGGGATGAACAAGCAGACTTAGAAAGGAGGCAGCGAAAAGAAAATGCATCGCAGTTAAATCGCATATGCAACGGACTCAGGTCTGTTGATCTGATTCTAGCAATAATTTTAACTTAAATAAACCAAAAGACAAGATGCTGCTCCAGCCCTTCCTCATAACTCATTTTTGAAGAGCATCAGAAGTGTGGTTGGTTTCTTTCTTTCTTTCTTTCTTTTTTTTTTTTTTTGGCAGGGTCTGAAAAAGCATTCGAAACAGGATTAGAAATGTACTGTGCCTATGCAATTTAGCTCGCGCAACTTCACGGTTGTAAATTATGATGGAACACATCATTAGCTGCAGACTTGTATGCTCTCCCTTAATCATGCTGAAGTACACATAAGCCCCAGCTGAGCAATTATGAATAATTAAATCAATTAGAGACAGTCTAACACCAGGTCTTGTGGCTGAACTGGTGTCAGCATCCATAATATTTTAACAGTAAATGCAAATGTGTGTGTTTGGGTGGAGAGAAGGAGATGGACAAAGGCTTATACAAATGCCAAAGCATGTTGCTTAGTGATGGCTTTACAATAATATCATGAAGATTATAAGCTGCCTTCCCAAGGAAAACAATGCTAATGAAATTCCAATAAAATATTTTTGTACCAGATTTAAGGCTTAGAATCAAGTTAATTAAAAATTATAAAATGCAAGACCTAAAAAATATGCTGAATAAACCAGTACTTTACATTCACCCCAAATAAATACTTTCTTTCATGAATTGTGATCTGGCTCTTTTCTTTTGGCACAATAATTTCTGCTACTTATGCTAAAGGCAAATAAATAACCCGATATGCCTCCCTCTGAACTGTGCCAGGGAAAGAATTACACTTTTTTTTTCTCCACATTTTGTAGAAAGAGAGAAAAATCTGAAGAAAACATGCAGACTTTGCACATCAAGTAGAGAGTAAAAGCACTGTTTGATACCTTGTAAAGCAAACCCAACATGCTTGCTAACAGAAAGGTAGGGTTTAGATTCCTCTGCTCTCTAAGATGTGAGTCCCTCTATTGCCTTGCCACAAAGTGCCAAACCACTGCTGTGCAATGAGTTTCTCTTCCATGCCAGACACCAGATATAGTTCTCATTCTGCCACAGCACCATAACCACGTTACTGCAACAGGTATTGGGTGCTTCTCCTATTGCCTGGTTCCTTCCCAGTGAGGAGGTGAGAATAATTTTGCCTCTCCCACCTTTTCTCCCCATGCAGGAAAAGGATGGATTTGCCCTCTCTCTAGATTAACTGCAGATCAATCGACCAACTCAGAATTGGCATCTATTTAGAATAAGCTGCTCTCTTAAGTAAACGTTTAACTTCAAGAGCATATTTCTAGTCTGTTTGCCAAGGTCTAAAACAGCTCCTTACAGACACTTATGTGCTCTCCTGACCTAGGACACAGTTCTGTGCAATGGTAGAAGCAGTTATGCTCAAGACTTCGTTCCCCCAACCAACCACAGGAACTAATAATGCCTGAAAGGAATAATTAGTTGGTTTTTGTTTTTTTTTTTTTTTTCTACAAATCTATTTAGTTTACTAACAAAACTATCTACAAGTAGTATTTGCTATAACTGATCACCAAGAGATTGTACAAATAGCGATTCTGCTGGTTATGGTTACTAGTTGATTACATTATATGAGAATTTTAAAAGCCATTATAATCTCCATTTAACAAACATAAAGGAACCAACTGTCCTGCTCTGAGAAGGTTCAAGGTATCTTGAAGCACTTGCCAGTTATTATAGGAAGCAGTTTAATAGGAAAGTGTCTGATTATAGACATATTGAAAGATAATCAAACTGAAAATATTTACTGTGTGTTGTCTTCAAAGCCTGCTGAACATACACATCACATAGGTAGACTCAATTTGTTTTAAAAGATAGTTCTCTGCATCCCACTTGAGGTCTCTGAGTATGTTACCAAAGCAATTATTATTATTATTATCATTATCACAAAGCCTGTGAAGTGGGGTAGTGAGAGAAACAGAGATAGAATCTCTTTCCACAGGGTTTCAGTCCACAGCTCCATCTGCCAGGAAGCTCTGCTTCCTTGCTCCTCTGCAACTCCATAAGCACTAAGTAACATATTTTGCGGGGTCCCTTGTAAGAAACAGAGCTTCACACGTGTGCCACCTACCTCAGTGGTACACATGGAAAGCTTTTCCTTCTTACTTTTGGCCAAAAGGTCTGTTTCTCTGTAACAAGCATAAAATCTTGGACACCATTTCACTTTTGACTAGGATTGCACAGTATTTACTATATAAACATGTACATAGTTATGTACCAATCTTGCTACAAGATCTGCTAAGAACGCATTTAATGCAGGAATCAAACCATAACATTTATGAAAAGAAAAAAAAAAAAATTCAAAATCTCTGGAGATGGCATTTACTTCTCTAAATGTACCATTCTGAGCTTGCCCATATGATTCTGCCAACCAGCATTAACAGCGAAATAACTCCCCATGTGAACTTTCTCTCCTGGAATAGGAGGTTTTATTCTAGAATGTTGACTCTTACTTGGAAAAGTAGTGATTGTTGCAGGATTAAGTTTGTTTTTTGTTTGGTTTTTTTCTTCTGCCAGAACAGACTACCCCTGAGCAACCATTCTACTATAACAATTTCAGTGGTTTTCTTCTGTAGACAGGCTCTGGTGGAGCTCAGGGTACTGGAGAGGTTCCAGAGCAAAAGCTAAGACTCAGAATGTCTGAAAATACAACTGCAGCTACAATGACAAGGGGCTTTTAAAAAAATAAGGATTCTCACCAAATGTTTCTCGTACCTCTTTACCCTGTGGGAACTAGATAGCCTCATCAATTCATACAGACTCCTGAGGACCTTCATAAGCTGCTGCAGGGGCTTAATTCCCCTTTTCACAGGAATGGTAGCATTTTATTCTTACCACTACTGCAGAAGTAAAGATGAGAGGGAAGTGTGATTGAGTGCCAAAGAATAAGACTACTTGAATGATTGTGATGCTTCCATCTGATGACAAGGTGGTGCAGAGCTGCCAGAGATGGATCTCTGACAGCTAATCAGAGCAAAAGCTAGTGAGCGTAGAGCTGATACCTCTACTCCTGCTGCATAAGCCAGCTCAGGCAGAAAAATAAATCTTCCCTAATTTACCAGGCAGCTTGCTAAAGAGAATAAACTTTGCATAGGTGAATTGGCCTATCCATCCTCTATTAGGGAGTCCTTTTATTTTCTCAGGCTAGTAGTACTTTCAGGATCTTTTTGCTCTGCTCTCTTCTGCAGTGTAGACACATTTTGCATGAATCAGCTAGCAAAAAAATTATATGATGATTACAGGCACTTGAATTTGAGGATCTTACATGCCTAATCCTAGTCATTCAAATAATTGGACATGAAATTCCTCTGTGGAACTGGTTTGATGAGGCAGGATTACTTTCTGAAGGACTGGCAGATTGCCTGTCTATAAAAGAAAGTAGAGATACAGCTCCTGTGGTTGGTGGTCACTGCAGAATCAGATCCAGTGTTTGCAATTTACCATTTTCATTGTATATATGCACAAATCAGTTGAGGAATGATTGTGCTTGTTTAAGCTCTTTTTACATGCAAAGTTAGAACCTAGGTCAGAAGCACTGGTGCATACAGCCCTGTATTTAGAAGAGGTTCAGACTACGGTGCTTAGAATCAAACCCAGGTCCCCTCTACATAAAGCAGTACCCCCAGTCCTGGATGTGCACATGGCACACCTCTGCGCAGCATAACACTGCAGTGGTCCTTGCAGCAGAAATGTTTTCTGTCCAGAGAAATGAGTCCACTACTTCAGGAAGCTAAGTGAATTTAAGGAAAATAAAAACAATGAACTAACCTCCAAAACAAAAAAAGAACACAACAAACCAGAAAACCAGACCAGCAGTTTTCAGGTGAGGGAGAAAGAACTTTAAACAAAGAGATATGAACAAGAAGACAAATGTACCCTGTAAACTAGCTTGCTCAACATCTTAATTATATGCAAAGCAATTAGAAGAATAAGATAATATCTTTATTATCAAATGACAATTCTTTTTTTTTTTTTTTTTTTTTTAAAAATTTTT